>CM022702.1:75369448-75762287 GCA_012295165.1 Asparagus setaceus
TTCACCTCACTGCTGCATGTTAGAAGCAGTAAATTTGTGAAGATCAGTGTAACTAAGGAGCATAAGTAGAATGATAAGTATCAGCTCTAGTGAAGGAGTTAATTCGAACGTAACCTTAAAGTGAACTCCATATGCTTTTGAAGGATTTTCTTTTAAAGAATGCATAATTTAATCTAAATTGGAAAACAGTTTCCTCATTTGAGAAGCAACTATGTTATGGGAGGCTTATACAGTATTAGAAAATGGGATGCTTCACGACTAGTTATTAGTTAACTAGTTAACTCGTACTGAATATATCTGTGAAACTTTCAAAAGAAGTTGAAAATTTAAAGAATGAAAGATATGAAGTTTGTATGAGGTGGGAGCTTTGCATTGTATAATTAGTTCTATGTTACGGGCAAGTACTTTAAAGATTGCTGCAAGGAAAATATTAGTCTTGGCGCTTTTGCAACATTGTCAGATGCCAATTTATAGAGCCTACACCATTATTCCTCATGTCCGCTTCAACTGAGTTATTGGGTGGGCCTATCCAGTCCCCTTGTTTTCTCTGCATGTAACTCTTATGTGTTACAATAGGCTACACGATATATCAAGGCAAAGAGTGAGAATATCTTTCCCTTATTACAAAATTTTGGGGTTGTGGCTGCGACCCTTCTCTCATATTCTCTTCTTTATCCTCTATGCTTTCACAATTTATATTCAGCAGAAAGGCTTGCATTGGTTCCATTTTATGAAAGCACAGAAAGCTCAAAGTAGCTGGTGGTTGTGATGGAAGAGAGCAACAAATACCATTTTTCAATGATAAATCAATGGTTGTCGTGGCTCAAATTTCTGGAATTAATCAAACTAGCAAGCTATGTAGAACAAAAGCTTCTTGCTGTGATGTGCCACAAGTGTCTGATGTCAGTTGTCACAGCTTAAGCTTCTGGAATTAATAAACTTGTAAGGTATGTAGCAAAAATACTTTGAAGTTGTCTTGTGTGACAAATGTCCAACATACTTGTCAGTATCAGGTATGATACTTCTGTTGGTTGTTTTTTAGAATTTTAGGTGTGCTAGTGTCTTGTGCCATGCCATGTTTGTGTAGGCTTCTTCGTATCAGTGTGTTCTTTTTTGTGCAACATAGTATCTGGAAATGTAAGAGAAATCATCAGAAGCCGTAGATGGTACAAGATCCTCTAGTTAAAATAAAGATAAGGTAGAGTTTCATATCCAGAAGTTGAAGAAGAGGAATAGGAAGAACGTGGAACGGAGATTATATCCCAGAGATGATGATAATAGCTTGGAGGAAGAGATGTTGGAGGATGCTGATTAGATTTTAATCTGATTTTTGACATTTTTTTGGAGCTTGGAGGAATATTGTTGTTTTTTCCAGAGTAGTTTGTTTATGATATTTCGTGGATACATGTCATGCCGAAACTTGAATGTTGAAATTCTTTTTAGTTACTTTATTAATTAGTATTTAGAACTTACTAGTTACTACTTAATGTCGAAATAGCATTGCATTATGGTCTTGTTTGTTTTGGTGCTCAAAGTTGTTAACTCGAGATATGTACTATGTATTATGTAGTACAATATCGTGTGGTAAAAATCCGCACTAATACTACCTATTACTAAACAGGAGTTTGGGGATTGTTTGCATTTTCAGTAGTGGGCGGAGAAAGAAATTTGGACATGCCATAGTTTTGTGCTTTGGCATTACTTACTAGGCATCTTTGGCTGGGACGTTCGTTTTTGTTAAATAAAAAAACTTGACCCGTCCTGTTAATTAAAATCTGTAATTAAACTCAAATAGTCCTTTTGCAATTGTGTCGATATCTATTTATAAGTCGAGTGACTTATCTTAACATATAGCATGTTGTAAAGTGCAATTGTATCATAAAATAAAACAATTTATAAGGTTAATTACTCATTATGTGTCAATTCAATGTAATGAAACTACTACAATTCTTGTTTCAGGCAGAACCTGTAGCATGCTGCACAGATAATTTAACTATGTTGTAAGAAAATGTTTCTGATCCGTGCAGGATTTATGGGATGATGCAACTGACACCACTGGACAAAGTCAAAATGGACTAGGGCCTCTAGGTCATGAATCTGATGCATGGATAACCAAAGCACCAATTTCAAGTGATGCCTGGATAACGAAAGCATCAAGTTCGAATGATGCATGGATAACCAAACAACCTTCTTGTAGTGCTCCTCCTTTTGATGAGGAAGATGTGAAAACAGCTAAAAAGGCTAAACACATGTTTATGGAAGAGAATACAGCTTCCTGCAGCAACAGTATGCGACAACAAAGAACTGGCGACTGGGAAGCAGATTATGAGATGAAACCTAGTGAATATGATGAATCTCCAGCAGAGAGAGGATGGGTTAAAGAAGAAATGCCTTACAAAAGGACACCCAATCTCCATTCAAATTTTAGTGGCATGCTATCCAAACCTCCTTATTTCTTTTATGGAAATGTCGTGGATGTCTCCCAAGCAACATGGCGAAAATTATCACAGTTTTTGTATGCAACTGAGCCAGAGTTTGCGAATTCTCAGTTCTTCTCAGCCCTTATCAGAAAAGAAGGCTACTTGCACAATCTTCCCACTGACAGAAGATTTCATATAATTCCTAAGCCACCAATGACTATAGAAGATGCGCTGCCCCATACTAAGAAATGGTGGCCATCATGGGATACAAGAAAGCAGCTAAGCTGTATTAGCTCAGAAGCCACAGGAGTGGTTCAACTCTGTGAACGACTTGGCAAGATGATGATGGATTCACAAGGCTTTCTATCTAAAGAGCAGCAAACTGACATTATTCATCAGTGTAAAAGGTTGAATTTGATCTGGGTCGGCCGCAACAAATTGAGACCTATGGAGCCAGACCAAGTGGAGACGATCTTAGGATATCCAAGGGAGCACACAGAGATTTGGGGATTACAGCCAATTGACAGGCTCGCAACACTCAGATACTGTTTTCAAACGGACACAATTGGTTATCATCTTTCTGTGTTGAAAAATATGTTTCCTGATGGATTGAGGGTTCTCTCTATCTTTACTGGAGTTGGAGGAGCCGAGATTGCACTTCATAGGCTTGGAATTCATTTAAAATGTGTTGTTTCTGTCGAAGCATCTGAAATTAATCGGAAGATCTTAAAGAGATGGTGGCAGAGCACGGGGCAGACTGGAGAATTGAGGCAAATAGGAGGCATTGAGAAGCTGACTATACAGCTGCTAAAGAGTTATGTAAATCAGTTTGATGGGTTCGACATCATCATTGGCTCGAACCCTGGTGAGTTTAATCGGGTTCCCAAAAATGACATGGATTTTAACCTTTTCTTTGAATATGTTCGTGTTTTCCAACGGGTGAGAAGTATGATGGGAAGAAGCTGACTATGATGTTGGTTATCCGTTTATCTCTTCAATGTGCTATGTAATATATTGGATCGTGTAACATGAATGTATTGCGACATCAGTTCCAGTGTCCTGTGCCTGTAGCTTTCAATGAATTTCTTTTTTCTGTGGATTTTTTAATAGCTCTAGTTGTCTGCTGTAACTGAATTTTTCAAACAATGAAAGAACTGAGAATGATAAGTGCTCTCTCTTCAAGTCTGACCTCTAGGTGATTTCTGAAACAAATCAGTCCTACAAATGCTCTCTGTTTATGCATTACCTGTTTCTCTGTTTCTACTCCATTTCTACATATGTTTTCACTCTTCAAGTTTGTATGTATATCCATCGTCTATGCAGTTTCCAGAGAAGTTGTCATATTGTGTTGTACTCGAATATGTTTTACAAGAAAATTGATGGAAGCAGGTAATCTGGCTATGTATAGTACTGTATACTATGTACTTTGATTCTGAAATAGCAACTTCTTTCTGAAAGAAATGCAGTTGGATGCAGCAGTGCCTTGTTCTTGTATTTGTTCTGATATGCTTGGTTGTTGGCAAGGCTGCATGTGCTTTAGGCCTCTGCTTTCATTTCAAATCCAGAAAGGATCCACTAAAGAAACAGGGTAGCAAAATATGGGCACAAGAAAAATCAAAGGTTCCTGTCTACATTGCATGTCAAGGGCACTAAAATGTTCCACTAAGGAACACCCTAATACAAACCATAGGGCCCTCAAGCCACCTGTGGGAGGTGTAACACAGTGTCAACACTTGAGTCCAATCAATGCCACCGTGGATGGGTCGGACTCGACGGAAATCCAACTGGCGGTTACCACTTGGCAAAGTTTCCAACCACTGATGCATCAAGAAGAGGGATCCAGCCCATTTGTTGTCCTCATGGTCACGATGAGTAGATGGATCCTACCACCTACACACAGTCAATGGCTGCGATTTGTCACAATGATGGAGAAGCTGTGGAGTGAGACTTGCCCTTGTGGTGGACAGAATTATTGCTGGGCGTAGGTCGTCCTGTTTTGCGCCAAGAATGCATGTGTCATCTACTAAAAAAAGGATGTAAAGGGTATAAATTTGAAGAATCTATGCATTAATCTCTTAATTGTAAACCTCCTGTAGTATCACATTCTGAAACTTATTAACCATGCAGTTTGATTTTAGGAGATAGACTCCCTGGATTCGATTCTCCGATAGACTCTAATTTCACTTAGGGGTGATATCCACTGCAATTTCACACAGGGAATCTATTTGCCAAAATTAAACTATAAGAGTAATAAGTTCCAAACCGCAATACTGCAGGGGGGTCTATGCGCAATTAACAGTTTCCAGTAATCAAGAGTTGCTTGCGGCTATACTAGGAACTTCCCCCCTCAGCTTCTATAAGAATCACGATCAATGATTAGTTCAAAGTTCAAGAGACTAATCCAGCTCATGCTACCCTTCATATTACGTCACTTGTCTCAAAATTGGTAAGTTCAAAAGTTTCTATACCCATCTGTTTTAGAGTAATAGAAAGGTGATTATTTTTTTGATTAATGAGAGATTAGATGCTAGAGACACCCACTGGACCTAGCTGCTTTTTGGAGACTAATTGTAGTTCTTGGGCTTCCTCTGAGCTCTTTTGTTAAGTGGTGTCGGGGCATGGTAATGATCATGATTGTGTTGAATAATTGATTCAAAATTAGTTGCTTATCTTTAGGAGAACGCGGTTAAGTGTTGTTAGTAGTGGTTATTTGGATGTTTTTATTTGTTAGTGGTTAATGTGATCCCTATTTTCTAGTATTTTCAGTTTTCTCTTAGTGTTATTTAAGGAGCTGTGTACTTGATATTTTGGTGGGCAATGAAATATTATTCAATTATTAAACTTCCTCTCCTTTTTTCCCAACAGATTGATTGTGGAGAAAAAGGAGAGGAAAAAAGAAATCGCATTATTCTCATTATTCTCATGCTTCTATTATTTTTGAAACGGAAATTGTGCATGACTACTGAGAAGGTTGGATGGTGATATGCAACATTGAACCACAAAACACATTACATTCATCGCCAACACCATAAACCTTCAAAGTGTATTTGCAGCAAAATTCTAGGTCAATATGTCTAAAGAAAGAATAAATTCATACTTGAAGAAATCAGTTTATATACAACCGAAAAGGTTTTATGGACATGGAAGCCAATGAGCTAGAAAGTACATATAGATAAAAAATCTGAGCTTGAGACATAATAAAATGTTGATATGATCTGCAATCTCCTTTATCCGAAAGGGGTCTCGTAAGAAATCCTACCACCATTGCTTTTGACAAAAGTTTGAAATCATGGCCATGTAAGCCTAGATTCATAGAAGAAGGAAAGACAAAGGAGAAGATCAAATCATGTGACTCCTTGCATACCCCTTGCTTCTTTTTTTGTTGTTTAGAGTGCCTAATTTCTACAAATTTCCATTTTCTCATGAAAGATGCCTAGATTTCAGTCATAGTCAGCCATTTTGTCTAGTTTTTCTAGATCAATTGTATTCTATCTCCCTTTTTATTCAGCTTTCTAAACACTTTTCAGTTTTATGGAGACACTTTTTTTTCCTTTTGTTGTGGTGGTGCAACACCAGAAATAGCAGATACTCTAAACTTCTGAGTAAACTAATTCCTTTTCTTCATCTAGCTTTGTTAAGGTTCATCTATTATTAACCCTTTTTATTTCCTCCGTCCATATTCATGCACCAACACAAAAAAGATTATAAAGCTCATAAGTGCACTTTTGAAACTAATATTTTCTCTTAAGACAAGCCTGAGTTCATGGTTTAGTGGCTAGCTTTGTTTCTTTTGCTACTACAATTATGTGCCAACTCAAAAGCTTCTTGAATTTTGATAGTAGTACTCTCATCTTCTGTGTTGATTACAGAGAGTTCAGTACTATAGGGAATATCCCTTAACCCTGGCCTTTGTGGAGAATTGTGACTTATTCTTCAGCTAATGATTGATTATGAATGTCCAATAGGAAAAGTACTTTTGTAATAAAAAAAAATCCTCTCAACAACTTGCATTCTTTAACATTTTTCCTAAACATCCATTTCATGACAACTTAAGGTGATTGAAACATGACATGCTATGATTTTAGTATGAAGCTTGTAACGTGGTATTGGACCGACTGATCGACTTGCATTGTATCTCATCATCATCAATCTATCAAAATCCATCAAACTAAGGAATAATATTTGACCGTCAACCTGACATCAATCCCCGATGAATATTCTGAATTATCAGGAGACATACCAATTCGATCATCCAAAAATCTCCAGCGTACGAATTAGATTACGACAAAATTCAACAGAGGACAAGCTAAGATGAAGGAGACAAGATACAAACATGAGAGGACATAAAAGGAGAAGGATATGATGTGCATTGTTCCTTTTGCTAAAATGAGCTTGAATCATTCTGAATCATATCTGCAGGTGAAGGGCACATTCACTAAAGAAGAAAGAAAGACAAGGGAGAAAGAATCAAATCATGGAGCTTGACTCAGCTTATTCTCTTAGTACTAGTTACTCATCAGAGTGCCTAATATCTTTCTTTAACTTATGAGAAACTTGTCTAATTCTCTAAATAAGAAGTATGGAAAAGGCTGGATAATTTTTTTGGTGATTGGCAGTTCAAGACCATACAACATGAAGTGCACGCATGGATTACCTTGTTTGTTGATTGTCAATATCCTCATTTGAATAGGGGCACTGCATAACCTCAATTTAATTTCGACATGTTATTTAATTTCAATCACTCACCAAAAATAAAATGATATCATTTAATAGTATGTGGTGTTTTTAGACATTTACTCAAATCTTTGTTTTATTATTGGCTCCTTGTGGAATGCTATGGCTATACTCTAACTTTCCCTAAAATTATTGAAAATATGTTGCGTGCAGCATATAGCATAAGTGATTTGAAGCTGTCTACTTACAGAAATACATGTGTAACAAAGACTATGTTTCATTACAATAAATCAAACAACCAAATTTGAAGAAGCATCAAGTTGTGTCGAAATCGTCTGACAAATGTGATTGAAGTTTCTTCTTAAATTAAATAATATGATTATATGTTTAGGTCAACACTTACAAATACGGTTGCTAACAAGTTGGATTCAGATGGATCTATGATCCAAATTCTGTAAGTATCCGAAATTTGAACCTGATGGAGACTATAGGATCAGAAATGATCTGAACCCAATAAGATATTGAGTTCATAGTTTCATTTCGGTTACAATAATTCAATATTTCTTGTTTTAAATATAATAGATCTGAATCAAAGACCAATCTGATCTAAAACTTAAGAGACATAACTTTATATGGTATTAAGCTCAAGACCCTTGAACTTTTATACCTTGAAAATTGTATACACATGCAAACACAAGTTGATAATAACTGCACTGACTTGTTCATGCAGTATGAGACTTGATTTTCTAGTGCAAAATTGCGGGTACACCTCATCTATAGTGAGCAACAAAATTTTATAAGATTAGAAAATAATAAACACACTATAAATAATTTCTCCTTTAGGGTTGTTCTTTCTTCTTTAATTTGCAAGGACTTTCTCATAACAATGTGGAGACTTTTCGACCTTTAATTCCTTCTGCATAGATTATGATTAATATGCAGAGGAGAATATAAGAGGAAGTTATGGAATGTGATGACTGTATGGAGCTAGCTTTAATAGAAATGCAAGCAAGAGTATGGATAGTTTACTAATATAGTTAAGCACTATATCTCTCTGACTCTCAGATACAATGAACATTAGAAGATAAATTTCTTTATGAATAGGAATTCCAAAAAATGAATAAATCAACTGTCCTGCCACCATCAATGAAAGCTTAGATTGCACACAGGCAGCCTCATCTCATCTGCACACATGCATTTATTTATCACATCCAGAATATTAATTTATTTATATATCATTGTCTTCTAAGAATGCCCATAATTGCATATTCTAATCGATGGATCTCATAATTGCATATTTTACATTTAGCGCAATTTCACAAATCCCCCTGAGTTCCGGGGTTTTGCAGAAAACTAGCACAAATTTAAAAATCTTAAAAAACACTCACAAACTTTGGGGTGTTTGAATAAACCCTTTAAACTTTCAATATATCCCAACAGCAGCCCCAGGAAGGGTTAGGGAATTTGACTTTAAAAAAACCTTTTTAAAATTAACCCTCAATTTGTTAAAAGCCTCTGGGCGAAGCATGTGACCCCTTAGAGTTTACAATGTTAGTCAGGGGGATTTTCTGAGACAAGTTCATGAATGTCTTTGTAATATTCTTAAAGTTCGTTGTAGTATTTTGCAAAATCCTCTAAACTCGCCTTCTTTTTATAAAATAAAACATAGACGTGTAGTCCTGTACAATAAGGTAAATAAACATTCCAGGAAATGCAAAATATCAGAGATAAAACCTTCTTTCCCTTGTAATTTGCATCCTAATACATATTCTCTAGAAAAGTGAAAGAACTCCGAAGAAAAAGAAAGATAAAGAAATCATATATATTTTAAATTTTTATATCCATCTCGGCATTTCCAAGTTCTAAAATTCAATATAATATAGGATCTCTATTGGAAAAACTATATAAAAAGAAAATTGGAGAATATTAATTTACGTGTAACATTTTATATAGTTCTTTTAATTGAAAATTGAGCTAAATTATGTCCTCTTGCATATAAAAGCTCCACTGCTTGTAAAGCTTTTGGCAGATTCCTTTAGATGCATCAGCTAAATTAACAATTTTGTAAACAGGACTCGGTAGTAGGTTGAGCTTTATAAACAAAACACGAAAAGGGATTATTTTTTCAAATCTTAAGAAGATTATAATTTTTTTCTACTTTTTCCGTACCTATAATATGGAAACAACATTAAAATAAATTACCAGCCAGCATAAAGTTTAAATTATTGACTTTTGTAAGTTTCTTTTTCTTTACTAACTTGCTAAGATCATAGAAAAGGCTAAAATACCAGATTGGCCTAAATAGTGACACCCCTTCACCAGTTTAGCCTAAAAGTGACACCGGCGATACTTTGACCTACAAAGTGACAAATCGGCGACAAATAAGTCTTTCTGGTCACCAGAAGCAATTTTTAAGCAAGAAAAGTAAGAGTTTTTTTATATATATATACCTTTCAAATTTCTCATATTTTATGATTTAACCCCTCAAGTTTTAAATTTTGTAAAAAGAACTCCTCTCTCCCTCCCTTCCCACCATCTTTTCCCTCATCCTTCCCATCATCTCTTCCATTCTTTTCTTTTCCCAATCGTCACCATTCTCTCTCCTTTCTTTCACATATCCTCACTCTTAAGGAGATTGGTTTTTTAATGATTGGAGGGTGAAGGAGGAGTAGGAAGCAAGAAGGAAGAGAGATTGCAAGAAAAGAAGAGAAGAGTGAGGTTAAGATTGTGGTGGAATGTTTAATGTTGGGAATTGGGAGTGGTGAAGCAAGTAGGAAGAGAGAGTGAGAGAAAGGAAGAGGAGAAGAAGGAAGAGGGAATGGGAGAGAGGAGATGTTGGGGATTTGGAGTAAAAGAGATTGGAGGAGATGAAGGACATGAGAAAGTAAGAGTGATGATCAATGAAATGAGGTAGAAGGAGAGGGAGTGAGTAAGGAGGGAAGGTTAGGGTATAGGAAGAATAAGGGAATGGAGATGTGGGAAGGAGGGAGAAGATAGTGGAAAAATAGGGTGTTTTTTTTTACAAATTTCAGAATTTAGGAAAAAGAGATGGGTTAATTTAAAAATCATGAGAGATTGAGGGGTCTATATGTAAAATTTCTTTAATTTTTTTGCTAAAAAATAACTCTGGTGATCAGAAGGTCTATTTGTCGCTGATTTATCACTTTTTAGGTCAAAGTATCGTCGGTGTCACTTTTTAGGCCAAACTGGTAAAGGGGTGTCACTATTTAGGCCAATCTGGTATTTTAGCCTCATAGAAAATAATAGAAATAATGTATGGGTCATGTGAATGTGGTAGACACAGTTGCTTTCAAGAACGTACGCATGGTCAGCACATACACATTATTGATTAATTCCCAATAAAAATAAATCACAAGTCAAACGTTACACATCATGCTAAGGGTCCTACGCGTGTGTGTATTTTATTATTATTATTATTATTATTTTGGGGAATAGATCAAGTAAAGAAGAATTTTGAAATTAAAAAGATTGAAGATAATAGACAGATGACAACTCGATCAACTAGACATATTAATAGAGTTAGCATAGTGTATAGTGTCCAAATTAGAGCTAATCCCACTTTTGAGGATCATGTAAGTCTCCCATAAAGAAAGAAAGAAAGCAAAAAAGTTTAAAGGAAGGTGACTGATCTTTAGATCAATGGGAGTCCAAGAATGAAAAGACATTTAGAATTGGTAAATTGCAAAGGTTCTCAAAAGCCTGCATTCAGTTTTGGGCGTGTTTGGTTAGTTTATAGGAAATCTTTTTCAATCAAGATATTCGATTTTCGAAGGTGTCTATGGTGGGAAAAGATTTTTTTTCTTGTTTTTTTTAAACATAAATCAAAGGACGGAATTGGTTTTCATATTTCGATTGTTGGATGATTTAAAAAAAACATAACTCCCGCCATGAAGACTCACCTCAACACATTTTTTAATTGCCTAAATCTTGTTTTTCTCCCAATTCCAAGAACAAAAGCTTAGAAATGGGTTTCCTCACTTTTTGAAAGCCACATCAGACTTTTGGGAAAGCTTTCCCAAATTTTTTTGTAGAGCCAAACAAATGTTTGAGAATAAATTATTAGAATATCTTTTCTTAGGTTGAAATGAAACATGTTTTCCAGCGTTTTCCATCTTTTCAAGAGCAACCAAACATACCCACTGCTTGTATACATTTTTGACACATTAAAGAGAAGACTTTTTTAATTACTTTTATATTATACATTACCACCATCAAGGAACAATTCCGGCTTTTGTCAAGCATTCTAGAAGATTGCTCCTCAATTGCATGTAATAAATTGCATAGACGTTGAAAAAGAAATGGAAATAGAATCAAAGAGCTACCTTAAAACAAATATTTCTTAGCAATATTCCAATCCAAAGTAAACAATCATGTAGTAAAAGTACTCACTGTTATCACTCCCATTAAATATCAACTAGCAACTATTTAGTATTCCAATCCAATGTAAACAACCATGTACTATGCAAAACTTCTATGGACCATTCTTGCCAAATTCGACAAAATTGATTTCTTTAGTATCTGTTTCAAATTTTATGAGAACCCATGCTCAAAACTGATGTCTAGGGAATTAAAATCCATTTGCAGAGCATGTATGATTTTTATGAGATAATTTATAAATTGTATACATGCCCTTAAAATTCACAGATACAGACTCACTCATTTCACTAATATAAGTATTCCAGCCAGCTTGTCACAGACTACCTCTCTCTCCATAGTCAAAAGGGCTCACATGTTTCATTTCATTTCCATAATACTTAATTTGCACTTGTTTTTTATTCCACATAACTAACCTCTTTATTTTATTTAATTCCCAAGTCTTTAATTCAAGGCTTTGGATTGTCCTCTACTGCAAAAAGAAAGTACTCAGGCTCTGTCTATGACAATGATGTTGCCTTCTTACTCTCTCCTCATTGGCCACTTAGCTCTTTTAACAACTATACATATCACTTTCCAAACCTTTCTCCTCTTATATATTTGATACCCGTCCTTCAAACCTTGTCATAATTTTTCTCCTCTTCTTTCATCCATTTCTTGTAGAAACCTAATGCAAGCAAAAGGTTTAGCTTCAATTGTATTTGTGTCATGTAATCTTCATCCCCAATCTAATTCTTTGTGTATTGTTGCTTAGTGCTTGAGTTGGGCTTGTTCTTTTGACCACAGCTAAGCTTTCATAAGTTCAAATCATGTAAATCTGTTCTTTTGATCAGAACTTACTCATTCTTTTTTTCTCTTTATAATGTACTTAGCTAACCCATGACCAACATCAGAAGTGGTTTAGTCATGAATTTTCCTTAGATTAGCATACTCTTATAACCTAATCTCAAAATTAACTACTGAGACACTAAACATTTATACTTCTATACTGTAACAACAAAAGAATGTAGAGTTTTTCCCCCCTTTACCACAAGCAACATTTTAGTGCAACATAAGCATGGAGGAAACATTTGTACCGCTTCGGGGAATCAAGAATGATCTGAAGGGACGGTTGGCTTGCTACAAGCAAGACTGGATTGGAGGTTTCAGTGCTGGCATCAGGTATTAATTGTTATCATTCATTATTCCACTTGCCTATGAAGGCACAACAACAGATCATTCATTATTCCACTTACACATTTTATCTTATGTACGTGATATTTGATGCATATGTTTTTCTTTATTTCATAATTAGGATTTTGGCACCCACCACTTATATATTTTTTGCATCGGCTATCCCAGTGATATCATTTGGAGAACAATTGGACAGAAATACCGGTAAGAATTCAGTATTCTTTGCCATTTATTGAATCCTACAACTATTTCAAGAACAATGAAGACTCACATAAAACAAACTTGTTTATTGGTCAGATGGGCTTATTACAGCAGTTCAGACATTGGCGTCAACTGCAATTTGCGGAATCCTACACTCGATCATAGGAGGTCAGCCTCTGTTGATCCTTGGGGTGGCAGAGCCAACTGTGCTTATGTACGCATTCATGTTCAACTTTGCCAAAGATAGATCAGATTTGGGTCCAAATCTGTTTCTAGCATGGGCTGGATGGTACATAATTCTAGAAAACTATGTTACTAAAAGGGAATTAAAATTAATTTACAGGGAGAAGTTTAAACAATTCTTCTGACCTTTTTGCAGGGTTTGTGTATGGACAGCCTTCTTGCTTATTTTGTTGGCAGTTCTTGGTGCATGCTCCATTATCAACAGATTTACTCGTATTGCAGGCGAACTGTTTGGTCTTCTGATTGCTATGCTCTTCATGCAGCAGGCAATTAAAGTAAGTATTTCATTAAGACATCTGCGTGATTTTATTGATAATCTATAAAATTGCAAGTATTCTGTTATCAATAATAACATAAGAGAGACATCTGGAACACATATCTGATATTGATGGTATAGGGTCTTGTGGATGAGTTTCGCATACCGCGAAGAGAAAACCCAAAGGCATTAGAGTTTGCTCCATCTTGGAGGTTCAGCAATGGAATGTTTGCTCTTGTTCTGTCGTTTGGTCTTTTGCTCACTGCACTAAGAAGTAGGAAAGCAAGATCATGGCGATATGGAAGTGGTATGTATAAAAAAATGATTACGCATTCTAGTTATTAATGTTAGAATGTGACTGAAATATGGGTACATTACAGAAAAGTTTCCCGATGGTTTGAATCACAATATTTCGAAGTTAATTTGGATGTAAAAGAACTATAGTTTAATGAAACATGAAACTACATCTATGCCTATATGAACATGTATATCATTATCATATACACGTTAATGATTATAACACAGAAGTTGATGATTGTTTGACTAAAAGATGAAGATAATGGGGGTAAAGTGTCACTTTTAAAACCCCAGATGAATTTTCATCATTTCTACACGCCATTGGAGGACTTTCTGTGATTACCCCTGAAATATTTATGCCTAAAATTTCAAACATGATAAGCTCTTTATTTCCACATGAAAGATAAGTAACATACTATGTAGGCTGGATACGAGGGCTCATTGCCGATTATGGAGTGCCACTAATGGTCCTTGTCTGGACCGGGATTTCTTACATACCATCTGGTAATGTTCCGAAAGGAATCCCAAGACGCCTTTTCAGCCCAAATCCATGGTCTCCTGGCGCATATGAGAACTGGACAGTCATCAAGGCATGTTAAATAAGCTCCTTTGTTCATCTCATCACCTGAAATGCTCTATTTTGTCCATGACTTGGTATTATTCAGTTATCTCATGGTTTACTCTAATCCTAACAGGATATGATAAATGTGCCGATCCTGTACATAATTGGAGCATTCATCCCAGCAACAATGATAGCAGTCCTTTATTATTTTGACCACAGTGTAGCATCTCAACTAGCTCAGCAGAAGGAATTCAATCTGCGCAAACCAGCATCGTTCCATTATGATTTACTACTTTTAGGCTTCCTGGTACTTATTTACTCTTTCCTTCTTTATAATGTGCCAATAAGCCTAAACTAGATAAAACCCTCTCCATAGGGAGAAAAAAAAATATAACTATATAAAGGTTCCTACTTTTATTACTCTTAACCTGTTGTTTAACTCTGGTTGAAGAATCAAAAGAGATTTCGACCTAACTTCAGAGCTTTATGATCTTCAGTTCATCTATATCTATCTGTTCAAATTCTTGTTTTCCACATTGCAGACCTTATTGTGTGGTCTTCTTGGAATCCCTCCATCAAATGGAGTGATCCCACAATCCCCAATGCATACAAAAAGTCTCACAACTCTCAAACATCAGGTTTGGCTTCTGCATTCTAGTTTTTGACGAAAGAAAGTTAACTAATTAGGTTATGTTAAGCTCGTCCTTGGCCCTGCAGATTCTTCGCAGTCGACTAGTAACTACAGCAAGAAAAAGTATGAGTCAAAATTCAAGCCTCACGCAGCTCTATGGAAACATGCAAGAGGCTTATCAGCAAATGCAAACCCCGTTAATCTACCAAGAGCAATCTGCTCGGGTACACTCTCGCTTTAATTTGTATTTCCTGAGTCTATTCTGTGCCTAATAATTTCCATTCATTTTACTGTCTGAATTTGTGCACACCAGAAACTGAAGGAATTAAAGGACTCAACAATCCAAATGGCATCAAGTATGGGGAGCATGGACGCACCAGTTGATGAGTCGGTATTTGACATCGAAAAAGAAATAGATGATCTCCTACCCGTTGAGGTAAAAGAACAGCGCCTAAGTAACTTATTGCAGTCAGCTATGGTAGGAGGCTGTGTTGCTGCGATGCCATTCCTTAAGATGATACCGACTTCAGTTCTCTGGGGTTACTTCGCTTTCATGGCAATCGAAAGCTTACCTGGTAACCAGTTCTGGGAGAGGATCCTCTTGCTCTTCACAGCTCCAAGCAGGAGATACAAGTAAGTTTTAAACTTAAAGATTCAACTTTACTTGGACGCTGTTAGTATCTGCTTCTTACTATGTTTTAATATGCAGGGTTCTTGAAGGGTACCATGCGACATTCGTGGAGACCGTACCATTTAAGACAATTGTAACGTTTACTCTTTTCCAGACAACTTACTTGCTGATATGTTTTGGGATAACATGGATACCGATAGCAGGGGTCTTATTTCCTCTCATGATCATGCTCTTAGTTCCTGTTAGGCAATACTTTATGCCCAAGCTTTTCAAAGGGGCACACCTAACAGACCTAGATGCAGCAGAGTATGAAGAGTCTCCAGCTTTAGCATATGAAGTGGCAGCCGTAAGTTCCGCTAGCTTTTTTTAGCACCACATATTGCTATCCTGTGCTAAAATGATTACTTATTGCAGGAATTTGATATGGGAGTGAGAAATTTACAGGCGGAGGGTGCGGAGATTCTTGATGAATTAGTGACTAGAAGTCGCGGGGAGATAAGACGATTTAGTAGTCCTAAGGTGACAAGTTCTACTGGGACACCGGCCTCAGATTTGCATGGACTTCAAAGCCCGCGGGTTTTATATAGTCCTCGTGTGAGTGAGCTGAGACGGGAGCAAAGTCCTCGTGTTGGTGGAAGAGGGCGACTCAGTCCAGGGAGTGGAAAATCAACACCATCAAAGTTTGCAGGTTCAACTCCAAAGTAACAAGGAATGGCTCCAATAAATCGGTCGTTGCTGTAGTCATAAATGATTCCTCCAAATATTTCTCAATGCTTATGTTGCTTCTATTGTATTGTTTAATATGGTTATGCTTGCTGCTTGATCATGTATCTTCTTGCATTTTCTTTCTTTTTTTTTTTTAGCTTGGAGATGTAATGGCAAAAATAAAATGCATAATACTAAAACGGGTTTCGAATGTTTTCAAGTTCATGTAACTGATAAATAGAAGACGTTTTGAGCATTGACGTAATACCATGCCGAACCATTAACTATGAGAATGAATGATAAACTCAGAAGTGAGAAGATCATATTATTATAACCAAAAATAAATTAGGAGAAAAAAAGATAAAAATGTAACTGAACAAATAAAAAAATTGACAGAAGCTATCAACTAACTGTATATTTGTAACTTCTCCGTGCATCCGGTTGTCACTGCTAATGAACCACACAACAATTTTCTGTTCATGTTTTCTGCAAAACTGAAAACAGGAATAAGTTCATAATGTGCCTATGTCGACTTTTTTAAAATAAATAGTGCGGTGTGTACATAATTAAAGATTGGATCAAGTCATATGAACTGAATCTATTGCAACTATTAAAGAAGTCTCCACCACTGGGTAGGATATCAATAAGCTTACATTAACTTATATTATCAAACAATGAATAATAAACACAGAATTTTCTTTACTCCCTCGAGATACGATGTGACATCACCAATCATCCAATGTCTCACTATTTATTCATACTGTAAATTCCTACATTACCAAAATTTTACAAGAACCAAGGACAAAAGAATCTCCTCATTGATGTAGGATATCATTATTTTCCCTTTATAGTGGCACATTCTATCAAAACATTCTTTCAAGCAAAACTTAATCATCCCATTCACTCAAGTTCCTCTATCACATCTGATTCAGTCATTGATTAATTGATATGAACTCTCCAAGTGGAAACATAAACCAAGGTGGCATTAGGTGAAATGTCAAGTAAAATAGTACAAAGAAGTTGAGAGATGAATCCATCTTTCGGTTATCTTCAAAATTTCAATCCAATTAGGTCCCTTTTTTCATCATTAATCATGAATCACCAGATAGAAGACATGCATGCAAGTGTCTGATATATCATTAAGAATCCTATTGAAGGAAATGGGTAGCCTACCAAAGCTAAAGAGTAGCAATAATTAAAAAGAAGCATCAATGAATGGCCAAAACATTAGCTGTAGGCATAAAAATATTAGTTATGACACCAACTTTATTTAAGTCCACAACTCTTTCCTAACTTTTCCAATAGGGGCCTATACTCACAAACAATCTCCCCCTTTATTTGTGTGTATGGCTCAATCATCCGCTAAACGATGGGCCTTCATTGACTTGGTCTAAAACCGAAAACCATGGAGCTTTAATATGACTAACAACATCCATAACATATATTATCTGTAGGCTAATGGACCATTGTCACTTCTACTGGCAATCTCAGGCATCAATCGTCATCCGTGGGTTGATCTGACTTTTTGATCTAAACCAGTAGCCATGCGCAATGTGGCTACTATAACATCAATAAGATCTTTCACCACCTGTGGGATAACTAAGACCATAATCCACGTGACATGATCGGGCTTAACATTGAACTTCACTCTTCCTTAGGTCACAACCTGGATGTAATACCACCAGTCTTTCACTTTTGCAATGAGGAACTATAATCACACATGAAATTTCCATTAGTAACCCCTTAATATTTAATTCAATTAATAACCAGCAATAATTAAAAAAAGAAGAACTAATTCTTTCTCAAGCTCAGAGCTGCTTCCGAACAATTGCTGTATATTTATGCAACAACTCTCATAATAATTTCTGTAAATACTTCAGTGAACAACGTCCATTACTTTTTCTTTGACGACACAATCATTTCGAGATAAAAGTTCTCATGTTGACGTCATCACATGGATTTGAATGCAAGAAAGATCCCCTAAGCCAGAAGGCCACAACAAAACAAACTGATACCATTGTGAAACATGCACGCACCTACAACAGTATGTTTTTGTACTCTATAATGAGAGAGATACACGACAGAAGAACGTAGAAAAAATTAGTGGCTGTAGTTTATATCCTTATATGGCTCATGTGGAGAAAGGAAAAAAGCAAATGAAGAACTTGCCATGTAAGAGTTGACCATATTAGTTTCATGACCCTGCATCATCTCTTGAGAGTTGCTGGTGTTGCATATTGTAGGTAGATCGCATCATTGACTTGAGACAAGTGGAGCATTATCTCTCCCTGAGAACTTTGGGTCCCGATGTACAAGCTTTTCCCTCTATATTATTATTTGTTTCTCCAACTTTATTATGGAAATAAATGTTCTGTACTTTATCTATATGTGTTAGTTTATTGCAACAAAAGCTGCTAGTTTGCTATTAAGAAGCCAATCTTATCCGGTTGGTTGCAAACAGCATGAAGAGTTAGCTCTATGATATGTACCACTGGTGGACAATTTAGAAATAAATAAATAAATAAATAAACAGAACACGAAGACCGACAAGGTCTCAAAAATAATTATCTTGATTAACTTTTGAATTGGACATGGCAACCAACCTTGTGGATGCCAATGTCCACATTGTGCTTAATCCTCATGATGAAATTGCATAGGTTGACATATGGTTCTATGAGGGCTATGAGACCTTTGAGTTAGCAGCCTCTCAAAAAGGGTTCCAACTTTGGATAAGGAAAAGGCTTTCCACATGAACCGATTCCAACTCTCTGTTCATGTACACGTTCAACATTCTAATAAGTGCTTGGACAGAATTAGCAACAAAGGCTAAAGTATTCATCTCCACCAGGGCTAGCCTCAAACACCTATGAATTGAAATGATGCTAACAATGGCAAAATGATCTCTTTTTTCACCATTTTGGTGTTGAAAAGCTCATCACCACTTTAAACCTTTCCTCATGTTTGTTTGCTGATAACCTTCCATGTAACCCCTGAAGAGAATCTTGAAAGATATCTATATCTCCTGAGTAGACTCCACAAAGCTAACAGCTAAAATAATGGAATTACTAGCATAACTCTTAATTGCCTAGATTCCCACAATTGGAAAATTTATATATAAAAACTAACCCCAAATCTCAATTTTTATACATCATTCATGCAAGGAAAATATATCCATTTGGTATTTTGATTCAAGTCCTTAAGGAAAAGGAGAAATAGAAATTAGATCACCTGATGACCAATATATCCAGCCCCTCGCAAGCGCTCATCATATAACTGTTACGAAAAACAACCATCACTTTGTGAAAATTTGAGAAATAGTAGGAAACTTAAGATGAAACATGAATAATTTTTGTTACTCAGATAACGTTGTTTGCGAGCTAAGTGGCAGTGCGCCTTTTGAAAATGGCATCTTCTCCTCCTCTTTTTTCACTAAAAAGAACTTCTCTATAAAATTCTTCACAAACCTACAGTGACCAGCTTTAATAATTTGCAAGTAACACCCATTTGTAATAGTGTTTGCTATGCTTTACACAAATCAACATTTTCCACAAGTCATAACTTACAAAAACTTTCAAAAATTATTTATTTCCAAGCAAAATTAGAAATTACAGCCAATGTGGTAAATATGAAGCTGACACCAGAGCGAGAGACAACAAAAGCCGATAAATGATACAAAAGTACAGATACATTTCTATACATTGATATTAAATATTGTTGCTTTTTACCATAACATCTTAGGATTATGGATAATCAATACTCTGTAACAAAATTTTAATCATCAGCCCACCGAACACCATGCTTTGCATCAAGATAATATGCACCTACAGGCCCTCTTCCTCCAAATTCATACAACTCGGGAATCATTTTGTTCTCATCGATCTCATGGAGGATGGGAGTGAGAACATTCCATGCAGCCTCAAGTTCATCACTCCTCATGAAGAGATGATTGTCACCATCAATCACATCGAGAAGAAGATGCTCGTAGGAATCCGGAATTTCAACATTATACCTAAAAATCCAAAAATAATAATAATAATTACATATTTGGAATAATGGTTGAGGGAAAGGTTTTATGTGGATACTAAGCTTAGAATTTAGTTTTTAGCCACCAACAACGTTTAGCTTTGTGATCCCATCATTTTCATGTTTTCAACCTAGCACACTGTAAACGTACATGAGATTGTTGTCCTCAGAAATACCATATGCATGTACATAGTAGTAGTTTAGTGGAATATAAAATTTAGTTCAATGCAAAACATTGCTGTTGGAAAATGATATCATGATTCACTAGGTTAGCTGTGTCTCAAAAATCTATCATCGCACAATCAATATCTATAGCCAATATCATGCCAATTGCTCATGAAGATAATTATGCATTCCACCAAGCTGTGTAACATAGACCTGTCTACGTATTGGTGAGCTATCCATGAG
The DNA here is from genome assembly GCA_012295165.1 of Asparagus setaceus. Taxonomy (NCBI): domain Eukaryota; kingdom Viridiplantae; phylum Streptophyta; class Magnoliopsida; order Asparagales; family Asparagaceae; genus Asparagus; species Asparagus setaceus. The sequence goes on from CM022702.1 coordinate 75,390,068, forward strand.
TTACCTTGGTAAGATACAATTTATCACAATCCAATATTTTATCCTCGTCTAAAGATGGTTTTTATCGATCTAGAAAAAGCTTATGATAGAGTGCCTAGAGAGATAATGTGGTGGGTGTTAGAAAAGAAACATGTATCTAGTTTATATATTGATGTGATTAAAGATATGTATGATAGAGTAACAACTAGAGTAGGAATTAATGAAGGAGAGACTAAACCGTTTCCTATTACCATTGGATTACACCAAGGGTCAGCTTTAAGTCCTTACCTTTTTACATTAGTTATGGACCAACTTACTACGCACATTCAGGATGAAATCCCATGGTGTATGTTATTTGCCGATGATATAGTGTTAGTTGATGAAACTAGAAGAGGCATCATTTCTAAAGTAGAAAGATGAAGACAAGCCTTGAATCTAAAAGTTTTAGAATTAGTAGAACAAAAAAAGAATATATGGAGTGCATTTTTAGTACAACTAGGAAAGGAAAAGAGCCTATGGTACATATTGATGATCAAGAAATACCTAAAACTAATTATTTTCGCTATCTAGGATCAATCATTAGGCATGATGGTGAGATAGAGGATGATGTTGTGCATCGAATCAAATCGGGATGGTTGAAATGAAGGAGTGTTTCGGGAGTCTTATGTGATCGTAGAATATCAATGAAACTAAAGGAAAAATTCTATAGGACAATTATAACACCAACTATGCTTTATGGGTCAGAGTGTTAGGCAGTTGAAAAATAACATGTTCAAAAAATGAGTGTAGCAGAAATGAGAATGTTACGATGGTCTTGTGGGCATACACTAAAAGATAGGATAAGAAATGAGTGCATCCGTAGTAAATTAGAGATTGCTCCTATTGAGGATAAAATGAGAGAGAATAGATTAAGATGGTTTGGTCATGTACAACGGAGACCGCTTAGTGCACCGATTAGGAAAAACGATAATATTATAGTTAATGGGGCTAGGAGATCTAGAGGTAGACCTAGAATGACTTGGGTAGAAACAATTAAGAAGGATATGATTAGGACTAACTTAACGGGGGAGATGACCCATAACATGATGGAATGGAAGAATAGGATTCATGTAGCCGACCCCAAACATTTGGGATAAAGGCTTGGTTGTTGTTGTTGTTGTCTAAAGATGGGGAGAGGAATCTGAAATTTTAAATTCAACTTAGATTTTTTTTTTTGGGAAACATGGCTGACAATTTCCCAATGTATAGATTAAGCAAAGATACGTACTTGTCCCTGTAAAGCAAGTTTAGTTCGGATGCATCCAACTGCAGTCCAAGCCCAGGAACCTTGTTGTTGACCTTCATGAGAATGGCTTCATCTGGCATATCTCGAAGAATAAGCTCATTAGTGGAAAGGGCAATGTTATGACCTATGCGTTCACGGTAGATATTGCCTGGAACATTGTGAAACTGGATGCGGATCTCAACCCTGAATAACAACAATGAGTTATGATTTCTTAGAGTAAACTTCAGGTTAGGAAAATCCATATGCAATTATGATAGTTGTATATGATATCTATTCAAACATCGGTGCAACTTGATGGTTAGTCAAACTAGTTTAAGTAAATTTGCAATGCTTGTAACAGTTAAGAGGGCTGGGGTTCTTTTCGTCAAAGCTGGCAACCATGATTTTGTAAAGGAGAATGAACCATAAAACAGATGTAAACTGTAAAGCGTCCAAAGGTATACATAATTCTACACATATCTTAAATTTCAATAACTATAAATTCTCTTGTGAAGGAATAGACCATATTTCAAGGAAAAAAGGGGAATAGGGTGAACAAGATAAAATGGCAGAATTGAAGTTTCAAAACCAAGAAATGAGCATCCAAGAAGATATCAAGCAAATTTCCGAATCAAGAAAGTTGATTTTTCCAATATTTCAAAGCAAGTATGGTGAACAGATGCTTACATTGTGGATATAAATATGTGTTAGTTTAACTGTTTGAGAACTTGAAACCATTTATATTGGACTGTTACAACTTCCCACATATTTAGTAATACAAGTTATCAAAATGTTTATGTTTGTGAATATCTACACATGCACACACTTAACATCGATCAGACTCACATTTAGTAATATATTGTTTCTCTGAATAAGAAGAAATCTAGGAGTGCAGAACTTTCCTTCATAGGGTTTGCATGCTTGAGCTGGTAGTTAAACAACATAGGGCAGTGGCGGATCCAGAAAAAAATTCTCGGAAGGGCGGACGACAAATATCTATTTATCTAAAAATAAAAATATAATAATATAAAACTATAACGCCCAACGGAAATGCAATTTGGTACACTTTATTAGCTTAATGCATCATATTTTGCCTGTAATTAAACAAAATTGAAAACTTTCACTAATAATTTACTTAAATAAGCTAAATTCAAGTGGGTTGCTAATTGTTTAGTTATCTATAAGTAGGAGTTGGGGTGCAAATATTTTAAAACTAGGTGGGACAGATGGCAAGTTCGGAAAGAATCAACATGCAATTTCCAAATTATCAGGGGTGCAACTGCACCCTTAACTTATAACACAGGTCTGCCCCTGAAGCTAGGAATGTCCTCAAACTTCTTCATTTGATAACAAGTTCTTCAATTCAAGTTTCTTCCACTAGTTGAAGCTTGCCTTCCTGCCCTTGGAATGAACAGAAACTGCCATCAGTTACTTTTCTATGTCTGCTTCTATGTTTGATTATGGCTTTTATTTGCTTTCTTCCAGAAATTCATCTCCAACGTTTTCTGTATAGCTTTGAACATGTATAAGAAATCTCTTGAGAGCCACTATTCTTGTTTTGAGGTACAGCGACTGTAAGGAAACCTAATGATTTGCAAATCAAATTTGTACTATAAAAGCTTATCAGTATGCATTTTTGCAGGTTGCTTTGACTTCCCATATCCTCTGTTAGTGTTCACCGCCCAAAAAATTTCCCAAACTTGGCTCCTATTTCCTACTTTCCAGCATACCACCATTGTCTGATTTAACAAGGGAATGACTGCGGGGGATGATTGGCTCGGTGAGGAGATCAACTGACACTTTATGAAGAATCGAGATTTAGTATCTAGCTAGGTAACAATTGGAGCTGTAGGAGCATGTTTTAGAAGAAAGAAAAATCAATTGATCCGTCTGTGACATCATATTGTACATACAATTAAGTTTGTGAACAAAGAAATTTCCAAAACTTTCATTAAAATGAAGCCTAAACAGAGGGAAAAAGACATGATTAGCAATTTAGCATTATAGGAATATCTAATTCATTTCTAGGGGCACAACATAAGCAAAAGAACAAAAGCCAATCTAAAACGGAACCTCAATTGGAAGTAGAATAAGTACTCTAGAGGAAAAAGTGGTTCATAATAGAAATGTTGAGAATTAACTGTCTCAGCTTTAGTTTGACTCTGAATGGTTCAACCAATGGAGCAGAAAAAATACATGGGATATACAGAAATATACAGGGATAGAGGTGCATAATGAAAAGTGCAACAAATAATTTAAATGCATAAATATCTTCAAATTTACACTCTCTTCAAATTGCAACATAGTACAAATGCAATCTTTTTTCCCCCTTTAAGACAAACCACAAGCTGCAAATATGAAACCTCATAAACAGAACGTCCGTATGGGAGAAACCACCAGACTAGTTTACTTATTCAAATTTTAATACCAGAAAAAAAATAAGCTGAATTTATTGCTTTAAGTCAGTAAAATTATAGATGATTTATGGAACCAAAATGAAAAATTATGTGGAAACATATCAAAACATATTGATCACCTAAATTTTCAAATTTCAATCTATCCCAGATAGGAATTTATAAGAAATCAAGCTGTAATATTCCTTTTAATTAATACTAACTATATATTAGAAATTGTTTCAAGATGCAAGTATAAAATTATAAGAGGGTATTTAAGTAAGGGATAATGGTTATTATAATAGAGTTTTTGTTGAGGAGGCGTTAGTGTAAATAAGTCTTAAATATCTAGAAACCCTACCCACGTATGTATCGCTGCCTATTCTCTCTCTCTCTCTCTCTCTCTCTCTCTCTCTCTCTCTCTCTCTCTCTCGTTCTTTTCTTGGAAAAAAAAAGGGACCGATCATCTTAGGAATTAGCATTTGGATGTTTGGATCAATAACATTAAAGGTAGATCTTTTCTAATCCGGTCTCAAGTGATATGTTCATATGAAAATACTTTGATCTTACTGTTTGAGGTTTTTGCCATGGCTACAAAGCTATGCATTGTTCTGTCTTACTCAACTTGTTTTAAGCTGAACATAAGCTCTATGGGTCCATTTGAAACCTTGGTACATATCGCTTCATTTTCCTCCTGTCGACGTCTCGACTTTGGGCCAGTTCGAAACCAAATTCATGCAGCCCCGAAGCAACACCTTGCTGCTATTGCCTTGCTTTTGTTTTTAATATCATATTTGATTAATTCCTAGTCTAGAAAGTATCTGGTTCAACTCTTCCTTAGGTTTTAAAATTTATGAATAGGATTTCAAACCTTCTGAAAGGAAATTGTATAATTTATGGAACTTTGTTTGGCTATGGGATGATTAGATATTTTATTTAGATTAATATCCTATTATAAGCATGTATGGTACTATTTAATTATTTATCTTTAGTAGGTGATTGAGTCTTAGGATATATAGTAGTATTGACGGTTGTTAGTTTGTATTCTCTAGGGATTTCTAGAGGCTACTCAGAAGCGTCGTGAGTTGAATTTTGGATTGTCGGTTGATTTAAGGGAAGTGGTGAATTTATGCATTGTGCATTGCATACTTTTCCTAAAAAATGATAGTAAGTATATATGGATTTGTTCACGATGGATTATCTCTTTTTGTATGATTTACTCACATATCAGTTGTTGATTTGATCGCATTTTGTAATGTACACGGATATTTTGTTATAAGCCATGCTTATTTTCTTTGTTGACAATCATGTCTTTTCATATAGTAGCAGTCGAGATGCATATGTGGTTGATTAATTTCACTATTGGTTGGCCTTTGGCAATTCTTTATAAAGTATTTGGTTGTATGAACTTTGTTCATTTTTCTTAAAAACATATGCATCTCAAGTCAATATACCGGTATATGTCGAAGATAAGTGAGTCATCTAGACAGGGCTCAATGTGCCTCTATGAGGTTATTTTAGCGCTAAACCCAAGTTTTGGGTCTCTATATCCTAGTACAGCGGGATTAATAAAAGTGAGGATATTGTGTCAACTGGGGTATCAAGTGTTGACCGCATTGAGACGTGGCCTGCTTATTTTCCATTGCATGATTTTTTTTAAAGTTTTCAAATATTTGCATCGAATATGAGAGTTCATTGATGATTTTCTATTATTTTAATATTTTTCTGATCAAGTCAAGATATTTTAGTTTCTGCAAAACCAGTGTTTAATATATGAATTTATCCACTTGTTGAGTTGTGAACTCATTGTGATGTATTCATTCTTTTCAGAGACTCATGATTAGTGGAGTTGGTGGTTCCTGAATTATTGGAAGGGAGAAAGGAATAAAATTTGCAGATTGTTATTTTTTTCTTCTTGGTGAAGGTTGAATAAAGTCTTCGATATTTAGTTGATAATTGGAAGCTTTGTAATAATGGAATATTTCGTTTAGGTTGAGTTTTATTTCAAGTTGAGGAATATTTGTTTATCTCAAGTTAATTGGATGACTATTGACTTTTGGATTATAGAGAAATTTTGTTGTTGGTTTTTAATTCAATAATGGAATTATTTTGGTGGTCTTTTGAAGAATGTAGATTTTTGGAGGATAATTTCACAAGTTTAGTCTGGCTCCAATATTCCTTCTCAGTTCGAAAATTGGGGTCGTGTCACAAGCACCTTTCAAAGAGATAAGAATGAGTAATTCAGAGCTTGCAATCCTACCGGTGTTTGATGAGCCCCATTCCAGATTTGATCAAGAATGGAACCCCATCCCATCTTGCATTGTCAATGTATAGAGCACCAGCAAAGAATGTTGGAGTCAGTGAGTCCATATATGTAGCAACATTTTCTTTCGAGCTAGCTTTATGCTGACCAAGAACTATGTCATCAAGTTTCAATTGTCGTATTGATCTGAGAACCTTGGCCTGCATTAAACACAACCAGTTGTAGTAAAGGATTTGCATGGTTCTAACATCAAACTTAAACAAGACGAGGAAAGACCGTACCTTTTCATTTCGAATATCTTCACCATCAAGACTAACAGGTGGCTCCATAGCAAATAATGCAATTGTCTGGAGGATGTGACTGTGAACTACATCTCGGATAATCCCGTAGCGACCAAAGTATCTATCAACCAAAAAGAACATTAACCACTCAAGGAGAAGAAAAAATAGAGGTAAGGACAAAACACAAGGTTTCTCTATATAAGTTTCCAATCAACACTGTCTTAATCCTTGTTTGGGGAACTAATCTTGCACAACTGGAAGGAATAACTTGATTTAAATATTGTAATAGGTCTCAAAGATGGCTTAAATTATGAGATCTTTAAGAAATAAGTCAAGCTAGTTCTCCTTACATCAAACTGGCAGAACTACCTTATAAAGAAAAAAATTAGAAAATAAGAAAATGACTAAGCGACTATGACAAGTTCCAAATGGATGAAGGAAAATGAAATATCGTTCAAATGCTTCATTAAGTAAATCTATTAGGATATACGATCATGAATATGAGCATTGCTTCAGTCTGAATAGTCCAGTCTTGCTTTCCATTTCTTATTATTTTATAACCTTTCCAAAAATTAAATATGCATCTAATACTTTTAGGGAGATTATTATAATCTTCACGCATTACGAAATCATGCATAAGATATGCTATTAACAATAAACAAAATAACCAATTTTATGATCAACATATGTGTAAGTTTTGTTGGACTAAAATAATTGTTGCAAAATGGTTGCCTCGTGATTACCTTCCTCGTGATTCCATACCACATTCTTCTGAAAGGATAACCTGCAGAGAAGGTGTAATTTAACCGTTGAAGGCTGTAAACAATGGGATAAAAAGAATAAAAGATATTACTAAGCTCAAACTCAATATGCATTTGTTGTACAATCTACCTGTACGCTACGTATGTAAGTCCGACTCCAAAGTGGCTCAAAAACCAGATTAGAGAATCTCAAAACAGTGAGATTTTCAATTAGGTCCTTTCCAAGAAGATGGTCTATTCTGATACCAGTATAGGTGACAAATATTAGCACACTATATAGCACCTACCAAATATTAGTAAACTATATTGCACCTACTGCAATGCACAGTATCATAAACACCAACAATAAAAGACCATTTGACAGAAATATAACTATCTTCACCAAATAACCAACCCCATTACTTCACGTTGAACACAGAATATATGCACCTATAAATTTGCTTCTCTTCAAATTTGGACAGAAGAAATCTAGTCAACTGTGATGATGACAATGCATCAAAACCAAATGGCTTCTCAATTATAATCCTGTTCCAGCCTCTTTTAGTCTGTGCATTTTCAGCAAGCGACAATGCAACATCAAGAAAAGCTTCTTGGGGTACTGAAAGGTAAAAAATCCTATTTGCTTCATGGTGACCCTGCAAAATGTGGAGCATTGCTGCAAGTTATGAAATATATGGGAACACTTAGCAGTTGCAAGAAATTAACACAAAAGCATAGAGCCCTCCATATGGATGGAAACGTAGAACCCTCCATATAAATGAAAAAAAATTGAATTAGAAGGTAGAGAAGTTAGATTTTTGGTTAAATAACTATCATCTTGAATGTCACCTCAATGTCCTCCATTAGGGAACTGAGCTTTGTCATACCATCTCTGTTGTCATATCCTCCATTGATATAGAATGTTCTTCTGAGAAATGCATCCAACTTGTCCCCACAGTTTTCACTGTACAGTAACATTATCTTGTTAAAACATTTTTCTGATCATTCGTAACATGTCAAGCTATGTTGCATGGATACAGACGCGGATACGAGTCCGGGTATGGGTACATGACACATGAAATTTATAAAAGGAAGGGTATGGGGACAGGGCTACGCGCGCACGCACATACATGTAAATTAATAATTTTCATGAGATCAATAATGTTTTGATTCACATGCTATGAGAATCAAAATTCATATAACATTTTTATGTTTCGTTTGTTAGTATATTATGAATTGGAAAACTGCTCGTTTTTAAACCAGATGCGTAAATGATGCTGTAAAATCATGATTCTCAACTGAGTATGTGCTGAAATGAACCTGATCCCGTCTCTTCAGAAAGTGGATGTGAAGTGGAGGGCAAACAGACGTGTATGACGAGTATTTTAAATTTAAACATGTATCATACAAATGAGTAGATGTCTGAATAAATGTGCATATATTCAAGGAATATCATTGTCCGGTACGGTATGGGAAGTGTCAGTACAGGTACGGCTTCATGATAGAAGTGTCCATGCAACATAGATTTCAAGTAAATTAAATGAAATGTATAGTTACAGAAATGTTGTACTGCTGCTCCAAGTATTAGTGCTTTCTAAAAAAATACTTTTTAAAATAAGTTGATATTGAAAAAACAGAGGCACGTGGGTGGAAACCTACTCCATAGTTTGAAATAGTTGTTTACATTATGTTTTAGCGCTATTATTCTTGGTACATATCGAGTGAAAAGATGCAACTAAATGAAGTACGTGAACTGCTAAATTCCAACAGTTTTACAGCTAGAACATCTCACACTAGGACTTAATCAGGATACTTCTCAAATACGTCATACTTGAGAAACATTTGCTTCTCCTTTTCATATAAATTTTCAATTAAAGTAAACTAATAAGTAAATGAGAAGGAAATTCTGACAGTATTACATAAAGCCAACCAATTTATGAAGTGTAAAAGGAACATACCGGTGATCCACACGGCAAGTTAGATTTGCTGCAATCATAGTTCTTAGATCCTCATCCGTCAACTGCTTTCTAGAATATCCAAATATACCCACATTCTGCAAAATAACAAGACAATTGAAAATGAAACTTCTTATAAGAATTTCCCCAGTGACAATTCAGAATAAAAGTTACTGACAACAGAAATATTTTTCAGTGAAAATTGGCTAAATTCTTCTTAACTATGCCTAAAAACAAAAACTCCTAGAAGTAGGTAACACAGTAAAACAATATTAAGTTATATCTAAAAAAACAGACTGCACAGAATATTAAAATGTTGACACAAATGTGCATTGATTCACTACACATGCTAAGATTTCACCTTTTATACCTCAAAGAAAATTCAATCTGACCATTGAATCTTATAAGCACTCCAGACACAGGTTGATAGGAATATCATAATATGATGTGACACTTAAAAGTTTTACAGTATTAGATCTATTCTACACGCCCAAGTGTAATGCCATTTATTTATATATGATGAAACTCATAATGAGAATTGACCAGCTTTATGAATCCTTTTACCAAATATTCCCATGTATCTAATGGTACTGAATAATTCAAAATCAAGAATTTCAATTTGCGATCAATCATCATATTTTCATTCTTCGTCACCTCTTTCCGGAGTATATGAGCTGTGATACAATCGAAGCAATCATTTGTATCAACCCACCAACCTTCCCGTACCAGCTTATGAAATCTTAGCTCCAGTTACCTCGCTCGGTTTTTCCATTACCTTGCTTAAAACTAGTGAAATGGCATACTTTCGAATATATTCTTTCCTTTCCTTTTCCTCGCCCTCATTACCTTAAACTTGTCTGAGTATTTTGCATTCTATCTGCATCATTACTTGGACATTCTTGGATCCTCAGTATTCCAGCAGCGGAACATTGTGCCATATTTCATCCCTAGCTCTACACGGGACTATACTTTCTCTTATAGCAATGGAATCTGCTGAAAAAGTGATTAAATGATCTCACGTCATTATTTGACTGAAAAACATACTTCTTGCAGCATTTCCTCATTACTTTTGATCAAAATGATGTTGAAGTGCAGAAGCAACTGATGTCTGTAGGTTAAAAATATGTCAAGAATGTTTTGGAAATTGAGAATGCTAGGTAGAAAGAAGCATTTAAAACATTTAAGTATAAACAATCTGTACCAAGAAACTATGCTAACCATCTTGATTGACACTTGTTACTGGTCCAAGTAAACTAAAATGAAATCAAGATAAAGGAAAACTAAATTGAGGACAATAAAAAAGACAATGTTATACCTCTGGCAGAAAGCCACTGTAGTACAAAGCAAATAATGCTGGAAAAACCTTATTTCTTGCTAGTTCACCAGTAGCCCCTATAACAGCAATACAGAGAGAGGGTGTTCTTCCACCAAGACTGCTGTATACATTTGAAGATGTCTCTACCACAGAGAGAGGAGGTTCCTTGGGAGACCGAAGATCATCTGAAACAGAAGGTTGATGATTATGGGGAGAACTCTCTGCTGATTGAGAGTTTGCCAACATTGTTTGTGCAGCTGAATCTACATATTCTATGGAAAACCTTTCAGGAAAAAAAAAACTAAAAAAAGAGTGTCGGCATAAAAAAAAAGAAAAAAAGATGTCGCAATAAATGAAAAGGAAAATTTAGATGTCCTCTACTGAGAAAACCTCTTTCAGAAAATTTAAAAACAAAAATAATTGGGAAGGCAGAAAATATTTCTCATAACATATGAATAATAATAGTTTTCCTGTGAGTAAAATGCGCACAACCGTAATAAATATGTGTAAATGAAAAAATAACACAAAAAGAATGAACACCGGTATCAGAAGCATGTGGCTTATAATCTGGTGGAAATAAAAGGCCACTTAATGGGGAAAATATTGAGTAAATCACATCTCTAAAATCTTATACTACAGACATGGAGTCCGATATCAAAAGGTATGGATATTTAAATACCAAGTACCATTGCATAATAACTATCCTAGCACCAGCAGATGAGACAGGAATGTCTTAGACCCGTCAAAGAACATTGTAGTATAAACATATGTACCCAAAAACAACAGAACATAAAAAATGATTTCCGCATTCAACACAACAGAATTGTTGTGTGCATATATAAGCAAAGACTAATTGACTCAAATAATAAAATGAAGTAAAGACATTGTAGAAATTTAAAAGACCTAGTGAATTTAGGAACTGCAGAGTAAAGAGACATTATATTGCTAAGTCATAGTGTTTGATTACTTGACATAATTAAAATTTTCACCTATAGAGTGCACTATAACATTTCAAGAATCTGTTATTATGTACCATAGAAGTTGGATGCTGTTTCCATTCTATCTGATAGACCTTCAGAATACTTTACCATTGTACTTTCTCATTAAAGGTTTCTTCAATTTCCCTACTGTGACCTCTTTCTTCTTTCTCTCAACAAAAGCTACCCTTAACTCATCTAGGTTTAAGGAAAAGAGACCTGGATGATGATAAAGTTGCAGCTTGCAATTTTCAGAAATAAGAAAATCATAAAAATATTTGGGAAAGAAGAAAGCGGAAGTGACTAGAAGAAGAAGAAAGAACCACCCCACCCCTTTACACATCTCTAAAAAGGTCAGAACTATTATTGTTGAGCATGTGTGACAGTAACGAAGAAGCACAAATCAAACTCAATTTCTCAACATAGGCTTGCAATCAAGTCAGGTATATTGGAAAAGTTGATTAATCGTGATTTCAATCGGAAGACTTCCCCCCAAATTTAGCACCTTTTACAACATGCTGGCACTGGCCAAGCGGTAGGTGATGATGGAAAGTTTCAGGAGAGGGTAATAACAATTTATGAGATGGTATTTCACAAGAAGGAACTCTATGTACGTAGGTTGAAAGCAAACCTTAAGAAATTATCAACTTCATGAGGATATTTCTCTATTGCCTGATAATGGGAACTCTCATGAACAAAATAAACCAAGTTAGCTCCCCTATTATTGATGTGGTCCAAATGTGAATGACTTATGGGAGATTACTTCTAGAAGTCTTCATCAGTTTCATATGCTCTGTCTTGTACTGTAACATTAGCCTAAATGTAACCAATCTCAGCATCAACCTCTACATCAGCAGTCAGCACTGCAGCCAATAAATCGCTGAAGTCCTCATCAGTTTCATATGCTCCGTCTTGTACTGTGACATTAACCTAAATGTAACCAATCTCAGCATCAATCTCTACATCAGCAGTCAGCACTGTAGCCAATAAATCGCTGAGGTGCCCGCATTTGTCAAGAGGAAGAAAAAAGGGGCCATGAAAGGATAGTAACGTTAAGATCCATTTGACATCCCTGTGCTCCTTGACAACATAATAGGAACAATGGTAGATGTATCATAAAAAATAATAATGGTAGAGGGTTTCCGATAAGTGGTCAACTTTGAGGTGGTTCATAGTGATTACCCTTTTCCTACCTAGATGAATAGTTATGAATGCCATTGGCCAAAGAAATAATAACAATTTAAGACAAAGAGCCTAAGGGAGTAAATTCACTTAATCTCGCAGAATACATGAAAAAAAAATAGTGATGATAATGATGATGATGACAACAAGGATGACAAGAAGATGCTACTAAAGGATTTTCAATGTCCCATATTTTATCATGTGAAGACGAAATGTGATGCTTGAATTCAGGATCAAGTATAATTCAGTATAATGATTTTCGAGGACCTCTTTTGTCAGACGGAATATGACAAATATGTGAATAATGTGAAGATATATCAACAACCTCAATTGCAGATGAAGAGCCCCTTGAAGCAAGTTCCTTATGTGAAGCTTTCCGCTGCTTGTCTCTGCTCTCTTTTTTCCTTTTCTTTTTTTTTTTTTTCTTTTTTCCCTTTCCTTTTTTTTCCATTTGAGAATTAGGATTTTTCTTCCTTTCCTTAGGGACCAGACTATTTTGAAACCTTTCAGGTTATTATGCTGTGAGAAGCCCCTTGAAGTAAGAAGCTATACTGTGGCCCTGCTGACTCAACCTTTTCCCTCTATGCTCATTTGAGAAATGGGGTTTCTTCCTTCCTTAGGGTGCCAGCTTCATTATTTTGAAACCATTCAGGTTTATCATGTTAGACGGGTGCGGGTACAGGACACGGAAAATCTGTAAAATGTAAGGTCGAGGACAAGGCCATATATATATATATATATATATATATATATATATATATATATATATATATATATATATATATATATATATATATATATATATATATATATATATATATATATATATATATATATATATATATATATATATATATATATATATATATATATATTGAAATTGATGATTTACATGATATCATTATTGTTTTTCAGTTCATCTGTCGTTAGAATTAAAATTTCAAGCACATTTTGAATGTCTTTTATTATGTTGATTATTATAAGTTTGAAACTGCTCGTTTTTAACTAGATACCGAGTTGACCCCTTGAAATCATAGTTTTGAACTTGGGTGTAGACTGAAATGAACCTGACCAATGCCTAAAGAGTTTCAAGAAATAATGTGAAGTGTAGGATACATGTCCAAGAAGTGAATGACAAGTGTTCTAAATTAAAACATATATTGTATAATTGAGTATATGTCTGGATAAATGTATTCATATATCCAAGGAGTGTCCACGAAGTTTGGGTACGGATATGTGTCTGGTATGGGTACGGCTTCATGATAGAAGTACCCGGGTAAAATAGCTTCTCATATATCATCTTACAAAAGGGAGAAGATAGTCAGTCTAATAAACACTTAACTAGAAGAAATTGTGATAGTCTTTAACTACTGGATCTCAGAAGAGAATCTCAACATAATAAGTGAACGTACTATAAACATTTTGATTCATTAAAATTCCTGCAGGCACTATTTTGAAGCCTTTCAAGTTTATTATGCTACATCCTTCATAGGATACAACATATTCGATAGTGTCTACGTTACATGGATAAAGCTCCAGGTGCGGGTATGATACGGCACGCAGCAAATTTGTCAAAAATAGACATGGCTATACATACATACATACATACATATATACATACATTATCTACAAGAGATCAATATTATGTTTTCATTTATATGTTATCAAGATTAAATTTTCTATGAATTAGAAAAGTGTTCGTTTTTTAACGTGATACTCAAAAGACCCTTAAGGATAGTTTTGAAGTGTGTAACGGGCTGAAACGGAACTCGCTCTGTTTCCAGCGAGCTTCAAGAAGAGTATATGGTGTATATGATTTACATCCAAGAAGTGTATTACGAGTATTTTAAAACATGTACTACATAATCGAGTACACGTTTGAATAAGTTTATGCATATATCCAAGGAGCGTCTATTGATCTTCAGATGTACGCTATGCATATCTCTCCTCGTCTATCATCTAGGAAAATAGAGAGGAAAATAGACTTTGCTCGATATACAGTTAAAATGGAAGAAAATTCAAGATAGAGATTTTAACTATCAAATAACCTCAGTGTAAGAGTGGAAGCACTATTGATATTTTGATTCACCAAAATTACTGAATAAGGACATAAGAAACTGCAATTTTTTATAACTAAAACAGCTATATTAATTTTGGATCTAAAACTAGATACTTGTAATCTATATTACTTGGGTACTTTGATCTGACCCTAACAGCACCCTAACTGCTCCTAAACTTCCTCAGATACTCCTTGAATATACATGCACATTTATTCGAATGTGTACTCAATTATATAATACATATTTTAATTTAAAACACCTATCATACACTTCTTTGGCAAATATCCTACATTTCACATCCACTTTATAATCTACATAATAAAAAAAACATAAATATATTATAGTAATTTTAATTCTCATAACATGTGAATGAAAAACAATATTGATCTCATGTAAATTATTAATTTCAATATATGTATATAGCCATGTACCCATACCAGTACCAGTTTCCATGCAACATAGCTTGTAATGGCAGTAATATACAAAGATTGCAGCAACAGTTTAGAAAACAAGAGAAAGCTAAATAAAAATATACAATAGCAAGAACAAAGTGTTTATCCCACGTCTTTGATGAAAACTGGAAGAACAATAATAGAAAGGTAAAGATATATTTAGATGTCTTATCATGTTGCTCACAGGTTGGTCACAGAATTCACCATTCAGAAGCTGCACTTCTTCATTAGGTTTCCCATCACATGATGATGCATTTCCTGAGCAGTCAGCTTCTCGATCTTTTCCTGTAATCTCTAACTTCACAGGTGTCTTTTCCCATCCAAGCTTTCTGATGGACTGTAGATGCTTTAGCCTTTGGAATATCCAAATTTTCAATCCACAAACTTGTGGGCTGATGACAGAAGAGTGAGCAAGCACAGAATGGCAACGAAGAGAAGCGAGCATGTATTTTGAATCAACCTACACATCCACAAGTAAGAATGCATAGGCACATTAAATGTCTGTAATCTTACTTAAATGATATCAACAAATAAAAATAAAAGGATATAAGATTGCAAAAGAAGTTAAGAATGACAAGCAATTGGAACAAAATGTAAATTGGATGCAAATCTTGATGTCTGCACCTATCATTAAATGTAAGCAGTTCACCTAGCTGAGCATGCCTCGATTATGGTGAGCTATTTATGGTTCATGCAGTTGAAACTTTTAACTCAGCCACCTTAATTGTGGGGTAAAGGACGATCACTTGGTTTTGCCATCTATTTGAGCATGTGTTTGCATTACTTCCCTCATAAACCAATTAGATAATGTATGTAAATGATAAATATATCAATGTTCATTATCAATTTTCATTGCTAAACTTAAGTCTCCAACCTCCCACTGTTTGACAAATCTTGACCTCCCGCATTAGAAGCAAGCTCTTGGCTGCCTTCAAGATCTTCTTATTAAAATAATATACTAAGAGGATATACTTGATAGCAGGTAGTGGTGAGAGAAGAGATCCGACTCCAAGATCTTCTTAATAAAATTATATACTCAGAGAATATACTTGATACAGGTAGTGGTGATAGAAGAGGACAGGTAATCCAATATGAAAACATCACTGAAAAAAACATATTGCTTGTGGTACTAGCATGCATAGGATGCATAAAGGCAGAACTGAATTAGGTACATATAGCATCTGCGGGTAGAGAAAAAACAATCACTTTGCATGGTCTTTTTTATGCGTAAAAGAAACCTTATATGACACAAGGACACCCTTACATAAAAAATTATTATGCTTAACTAGTGCACACTCTTCCACTCCACTATACATCTCTCCCTCTCGTAACCTTCCAATTTACCTATGAATCCTAACTTCTACATTACTTATCTTGTTTGTTCAAATTGTTGCTCGACAATCTGAAAAGAGGGCATTGCAGCTGTTATTATTTTTCTATAAAATGTTCTCGTAAATTACCAAAATATGGAGCTGAACCCGTTCATAAAAGCTTCGAATTATGTTGCATGGGTACTTCTATTTGGAGGCGTATTAGTGTCGTACCCGTTCCCAAAACCGAAATTTCAGTGGACACTTCTTGGATATTTGCATACACTTATTCAAATGTGTACTCGATTATATAATACATGTTCTAATTTAAAACACCGACATATACTTCTTGGACATATATCCTACACATGCAATTCTTGAAACTCGTTGGACATAAGTTGGGTTCGTTGCAGCCCATATCCAGTTCAAAACTATGCTTATAAAGGTTCTCTGAGATATTAAGTTAATAAAACAAGTAAGTTTCTAATTTATAGATCTATATTTTAAAAGAAACATACAAGTGTTATAGTTTATTTCATTGACCGTGAAATGAAAAATAATATTGATCTAATATCGAAGCGAAATCAAACAATAAACGAGAATGATTAAATTTCCTTAATTGGGCTTCTAAAAAGGCCTAATGAGTTTTTTGCTTTTTTGGAAATGGTTTATAAGTATAAAAACCTGATTGAAATATTAAAGAATAAAATATACAAGTCCAAGCCTTGCATGCGCCCTTCGCTTCTCGCAGGAAGCTTGCGAGATGGAAAAAGGCGTTGTTGCATCAGATGTGGGGCGCTTTGCCGCCACGCCACATAGCAGGGCGCATGAGGTGCACCTTTGATAACGCTATTGCAGATGTATCCTCGTACCCTACATTTTACAAATTTTCGTGTCCCGTACCCGCACCAGCACCCACACCCGCATCCGTGTAACTTAGGCTTTGCTCAACTTGACCACAACTTGCTCACATTTTTTTATTCGACTTATAAAGACAAGGTCAAACTTGAGTTAGAGCTTGGTTGTTAAACAAGCTACTCTTAATGTGTCCCTGATCAAGTTATTTAAGCTAGAGAAGTTCCTCTTTGTATATATATATATATATATATATATATATATATATATATATAGAGAGAGAGAGAGAGAGAGAGAGAGAGAATAAAGCTCCTATAAACTTAAGTGGATAGTAGCCATTTGTCCACCAACTTTATATAGAATAAAGCTCTATAAACTTAAGTGGATAGTAGCCATTTGTCCACCAACTTTATATAGAATAAAGCTCCTATAAACTTAAGTGGATAGTAGCCATTTGTCCACCAACTTTTTATCCATTGATTTTGCATTGAGATTTGTGCTAGCATGTGATACAAATGAAGGCACAAATCTCAAAGATAGCATTGATGTGTAGTACAAATCTCAAAGCATAATGAAGAGATAAAAGTTAGGTGGATAAATGCTCTATCCACTTAAGTTTAAAGGAGCTTTACTATATATATATATATATATATATATATATATATATATATATATATGTGTGTATTCACAGACCCACACACACACATATATTATATATGTGTGTGTATGCATATTATATATGTGTGTATTCACACACTCACACACATAAATACATATATGTATACACACACACATATATATACATATATGTCTATATATCACACACACACACACACACACACACACACACACACACACACACACACACACACACACACACACACACACACACACACACACACACACACACACACACACACACACACACACACACACACACACACACACACACACACACACACACACACACACACACACACACACACACACACACACACACACACACACACACACACATATATATATATATATATATATATATGTGTGTGTGTATTCTCACTCACACACACACATATATATACATATATGTCTATATATCACACACACACATATATATAATGTGTGTGTACATATATATATATATATATATATATAGAGAGAGAGAGAATAAAGCTCCTATAAACTTAAGTGGATAGTAGCCATTTGTCCACCAACTTTATATAGAATAAAGCTCCTATAAACTTAAGTGGATAGTAGCCATTTGTCCACCAACTTTATATAGAATAAAGCTCCTATAAACTTAAGTGGATAGTAGCCATTTGTCCACCAACTTTATATAGAATAAAGCTCCTATAAACTTAAGTGGATAGTAGCCCTTTGTCCACCAACTTTATATAGAATAAAGCTCCTATAAACTTAAGTGGATAGTAGCCATTTGTCCACCAACTTTTTATCCATTGATTTTGCATTGAGATTTGTGCTAGCATGTGATACAAATGAAGGCACAAATCTCAAAGATAGCATTGATGTGTAGTACAAATCTCAAAGATAGCATTGATGTGTAGTACAAATCTCAAAGATAGCATTGATGTGTAGTACAAATCTCAAAGATAGCATTGATGTGTAGTACAAATCTCAAAGATAGCATTGATGTGTAGTACAAATCTCAAAGATAGCATTGATGTGTAGTACAAATCTCAAAGATAGCATTGATGTGTAGTACAAATCTCAAAGCATAATGAAGAGATAAAAGTTAGGTGGATAAATGCTCTATCCACTTAAGTTTAAAAATAATTTATAACAGTTTATAAGTGAAATATACTTCTAAACAAGAAATAAGCTTAAATAACAGTTTAAAATAAAAGTTAAAAATCTCACCTTAGTCAGCGGAGGTCGTCCGCTGCATGTGGGGTCCCATGAGGGCGGCGGAGGTCCCATGGGTGTCCCATGAGGGCGGCGGGTTCGTGAGGGCCAGGTCAGCAGTGAGGGCGGCGGGGATGTGAGAGAGAGGGTGAGAGAGAGAGAGAGAGAGAGAGAGAGAGAGAATAAAGCTCCTATAAACTTAAGTGGATAGTAGCCCTTTGTCCACCAACTTTATATAGAATAAAGCTCCTATAAACTTAAGTGGATAGTAGCCCTTTGTCCACCAACTTTATATAGAATAAAGCTCCTATAAACTTAAGTGGATAGTAGCCATTTGTCCACCAACTTTATATAGAATAAAGCTCCTATAAACTTAAGTGGATAGTAGCCCTTTGTCCACCAACTTTATATAGAATAAAGCTCCTATAAACTTAAGTGGATAGTAGCCATTTGTCCACCAACTTTATATAGAATAAAGCTCTATAAACTTAAGTGGATAGTAGCCATTTGTCCACCAACTTTATATAGAATAAAGCTCCTATAAACTTAAGTGGATAGTAGCCATTTGTCCACCAACTTTTTATCCATTGATTTTGCATTGAGATTTGTGCTAGCATGTGATACAAATGAAGGCACAAATCTCAAAGATAGCATTGATGTGTAGTACAAATCTCAAAGCATAATGAAGAGATAAAAGTTAGGTGGATAAATGCTCTATCCACTTAAGTTTAAAGGAGCTTTACTATATATATATATATAGACCAGTGGCTACATATATATATATGTGTATATATATATATGTGTATTCACACACTCACACACACATAAATACATATATGTATACACACACACATATATATAATGTGTGTGTATGCATGTGCATTAGGTTAGTTGAGTCTAAACTCTAAAGTAGTAATAGAAAATGCACTTCCTAAACTTAATGTTATCAAGAAAGAAACTAGCTTATGTGAAGTAAATTCCATGCAACAAAATTATGTCTTACCCCGTAGTGTCTTTGGGTTGATTACAGTCTTTTAACTGTAACAACTCATCATATCCCTCTCCAAGTTTAGCATGCATTCAATTGATTTTCCCTTTTGTGAGAGGGGAAGGGGTAATGTGCAATTTTAGAACGTTTAAGGAGTCCTAACCTTTTAGCACAACCCAAGTGACATGCATTGGGTGTTTTATTTTATTACGGTAAAAGAAGTGCTCATCATGCATTGGGGGGACCACGAGGCAAGGGACAAATGGAGAGTAAGAGGACATTTATCCCCTATTCTCTCATACTAATATGGCTATAATAAACCCCTATACCACCCCCACCCCCTCCTTTCTTTATGGCGAGAATTACAAATAAAAATTCATAGAGAGAGGGGTAAAAGGGAAGGAGAGCTAGAGGTAAAGAAGGAGAAAAGACTAGGGAACTCTATTTGAGGTAGATTTTCTCATCTTCTTTTATTATGAGTCTTTTGGTTTAGAATTAAGATAAATGTAGTCAACAAATTGTCTGGAGAATGTGATGAGAACTTTAATGGAGGATTGAGACCTCAATTACCCAAAAAAAAAAAGGTTTCTGGCGAGGGCCTCATTGCTAGGCGAGCAGCGCCAGCAATATCCAGCGTGACAAGACCTGGCCGCTCTCCTTTTCACCGAGGTCAAAGAAGACACATAGCGGAGATTAGATAAAAAGTAACGAGAAGATCGCTAAATAAGGTGGAAAAGAAAAAAGGTAGAAAACTTTTTTGGGACCCCTAAAATTGATGTAGTTTGTTTTTTGGCCCAATGATTCTATCTTGCGAGGCTTTTTGTGGTGAGGCAATAAGGGCAAGGGTACATCCTTAATCAAGTGGGATACTTGTTGTCTTCCAAAATCAGAAGATGGCTTAGGTATTTGGGCTCTGAGTGATTGGAATAAGGCGGCTCTTGTTTGATTGCTATGGGATCTCGTCTCTAATCGTGGCGCGCTTTGGGTTAAATGGATGCGACGTAAGTATGCTTTTGGGAGCTCTATTTGGACTGTGGGGGTTTCGACAATCAAGCTCCTGGGCTTGGAAAAGTATTCTTGGTGCTCGAGAGTGGTGTTTGCATCTGATTGGTTATACTTTCAATCAAATGCCACTCACTACTTGGGATGGGGCAGGAAGAGCAATTTGGTTACCTTGCCTTGATCATCGTTTTACTTTCAAATGCATGGGATTCCATTCGGTTGCATCGGTTATTGTACCTTGGGCTCGCTTTGTTTGGTTTTCGGTCATATCCCACGATATGATCTTGTCTTTGGAAGGTATTCTCCTCATGCCTTCCCGTCAAGATTTTCTTCGTCGTCGTGGCATGTTTATTACATCTCGTGTTGCTTATGCTACAATGCTTATGAGACTCAAGCTCACTTATTGTTGGAATCCTCTTTTGTGAGGAATGTTTGGGTATTGAATCTTAAGGATTTTATTAAGAGAAGAACCCCATCTCAATCACTTTTGATGAAATAAAGCGTGTCGATGATGTAGCAAAGATTAGAGGGAAGAACATTAGGAGGAGAGCTCTTTTGCTTTGTGCTTCGTTTGTTATCATGTATGGATGGAAAGAAATTGTCACATGTTCACTTCTTATGTTGTGAAATCACCGGCTCTAATTGCTCATGCAATTCTTGCTACATTAGGACATCTTCAAGATGAATAGCATGTTTCTTTGATGTTTGCATTGCTCGTGGTCAACAGGGATTGTATATCTTTTTGGCATCATTTTGTTGATGACGTGCTTCTTAAATTTGAATGGGAAGTTAATAACTTAGTTTTAGACTTTCTCGAATTATTATAGTATTTATCTACTCGGGCCCTTGTTTTAGGGTGCCATGATTGTACTTATTATTTTCCTTTTAATTTAAGGGAGCTTCTCGCTTTCTTACCCGCAAAAAAGAGAGAGAGAATATGAATACTTTAAAGGAGAAAGTTAGATAAGATCCTAAAAGTTCTAAAATTTTCTAATAGGTCCAAACAGGAGCTAATTACAAGGAATTGGATATCTTAGCCTAGACCCTACAAATATCGTGATACTTTTATAAGTCCAAACCCATGAAAAGTATTTGGGAATGGTAAATTAAATTCTTTAAAAGAAGAGAAAAGACTAGGGAACTCTATTTGAGGTAGATTTTCTCATCTTCTTTTATTATGAGTCTTTTTTGGTTTAGAATTAAGATAAATGTAGTCAACAAATTGTCTGGAGAATGTGATGAGAACTTTAATGGAGGATTGAGACCTCAATTACCCAAAAAAAAAAAGGTTTCTGGCGAGGGCCTCGCTGCAGGCGAGCCCGCGCCGGCAGATATCCCCGCCGGCGGCAAGACCCTGACTGCTCTCCTTTTCACCGAGGTCAAAGAAGACCTGCAAGCGGAGATTAGATAAAAAAAAGTAACGAGAAGATCGCTAAATAAGGTGGAAAAGAAAAAAAGGTAGAAAACTTTTTTGGGACCCCTAAAATTGATGTAGTTTGTTTTTTGGCCCAATGATTCTATCTTGCGAGGCTTTTTGTGGTGAGGCAATAAGGGCAAGGGTACATCCTTAATCAAGTGGGATACTTGTTGTCTTCCAAAATCAGAAGATGGCTTAGGTATTTGGGCTCTGAGTGATTGGAATAAGGCGGCTCTTGTTTGATTGCTATGGGATCTCGTCTCTAATCGTGGCGCGCTTTGGGTTAAATGGATGCGACGTAAGTATGCTTTTGGGAGCTCTATTTGGACTGTGGGGGTTTCGACAATCAAGCTCCTGGGCTTGGAAAAGTATTCTTGGTGCTCGAGAGTGGTGTTTGCATCTGATTGGTTATACTTTCAATCAAATGCCACTCACTACTTGGGATGGGGCAGAAAGAGCAATTTGGTTACCTTGCCTTGATCATCGTTTTACTTTCAAATCTGCATGGGATTCCATTCGGTTGCATGCGGTTATTGTACCTTGGGCTCGCTTTGTTTGGTTTTCTGGTCATATCCCACGATATGATCTTGTCTTTGGAAGGTATTCTCCTCATGCCTTCCCAGTCAAGATTTTCTTCGTCGTCGTGGCATGTTTATTACATCTCAGTGTTGCTTATGCTACAATGCTTATGAGACTCAAGCTCACTTATTGTTGGAATCCTCTTTTGTGAGGAATGTTTGGGTATTGAATCTTAAGGATTTTATTAAGAGAAGAACCCCATCTCAATCACTTTTTGATGAAATAAAGCGTATCGATGATGTAGCAAAGATTAGAGGGAAGAACATTAGGAGGAGAGCTCTTTTGCTTTGTGCTTCTGTTTGTTATCATGTATGGATGGAAAGAAATTGTCACATGTTCACTTCTTATGTTGTGAAATCACCAGCTCTAATTGCTCATGCAATTCTTGCTACATCGGGACATCTTCAAGATGAATAGCATGTTTCTTTGATGTTTGCATTGCTCGTGGTCAACAGGGATTGTATATCTTTTTGGCATCATTTTGTTGATGACGTGCTTCTTGAAATTTGAATGGGAAGTTAATAACTTAGTTTTAGACTTTCTCGAATTATTATAGTATTTATCTACTCGGGCCCTTGTTTTAGGGTGCCACGCATTGTACTTATTATTTTCCTTTTTAATTTAATTAATTATAATAATTCACAAAAATATGTATTAAGTTCATATAAAATTGTAAAAAACATAAATAACAATCTTAGATCCATAATTAACCATGCATAAATACTAAATAGCCAAATTAGTAACCAAATACTAAGAAACATCATCATGTCCAACATAACAAGCCATGCAAATAGTAAATAATATCGCAAACTCAAAAGTAATTAACAACTAAAATTAACTAAAATCGAACAAGATTAAACTAAACTTAACTACAATTACTAAAATTAACTAATTAAACTAATTAATTAAACTAAAATTAACTAATTAAACTAAAATTAACTAAAATTTAACAAGATTAGACTAAAATTAACAAAAATTAACTAAAATTAACTAATTAAACTAAATTAACTAAAAGTAACTAATTAAACTAATTAATTAAACTGAAATTAACTAAAATTAACTAAAATTTAACAAGATTAGACTAAAATTAACAAAAATTAACTAAAACTAACTTAATTCAACTAATTAAACAAATTAATTAAACTAAATTGAAGAAAATCAACTACTTAAGTTTAAAAATAATTTATAACAGTTTATAAGTGAAATATACTTCTAAACAGTAAATAAGCTTAAATAAGTTTAAAATAAAAAGTTAAAAATCTCACCTTAAATTTCTTGAGGTTATCCGTGATGAGAGTCCGGTGAATGCGTGGAGGAGTCCGTAGTGTCCGGCAATGGCAGGAGTTGATGAAATGGCTGAGAGGCTACTGATGAGAAGCGAGCGAGATGTGAAGAGAGAGAAGAGAAAATTTGTGGTATGTGAGAAAGGTGAGAGAGATTAGGTTTAGTTTTGGGTTGGGTATGGGTTTCGGGTATGGGTGGTCCGGGTTAACTTTTGGTTTTTTTCTTTAACACTCAAAGCCCGGTGACCGCTAATACAAGCCGCTAGGCAGTACTCATTAAAATTAGAGGCCGAGTGCTCGCCTAGGCCGCTTTTTAGAACACTGTATTTGTATATGTGTGTGTGTAAATATATATACACACACACATTATATGTGTGTATATATATATATATATATATTGTGTGTAATGTGTGTGTGTATGCATGTGCATTAGGTTAGTTGAGTCTAAACTCTAAAGTAGTAATAGAAAATGCACTTCCTAAACTTAATGTTATCAAGAAAGAAACTAGCTTATGTGAAGTAAATTCCATGCAACAAAATTATGTCTTACCCCGTAGTGTCTTTGGGTTGATTACAGTCTTTTAACTGTAACAACTCATCATATCCCTCTCCAAGTTTAGCATGCATTCAATTGATTTTCCCTTTTGTGAGAGGGGAGGGGGTAATGTGCAATTTTAGAACGTTTAAGGAGTCCTAACCTTTTTAGCACAACCCAAGTGACATGCATTGGGTGTTTTTATTTTTTTATTCTGGTAAAAGAAGTGCTCATCATGCATTGGGGGGACCACGAGGCAAGGGACAAATGGAGAGTAAGAGGACATTTATCCCCTATTCTCTCATACTAATATGGCTATAATAAACCCCTATACCACCCCCACCCCCTCCTTTACTGTAACTGAGAATTACAAATAAAAATTCATAGAGAGAGGGGTAAAAGGGAAGGAGAGCTAGAGGTAAAGAAGGAGAAAAGACTAGGGAACTCTATTTGAGGTAGATTTTCTCATCTTCTTTTATTATGAGTCTTTTTTGGTTTAGAATTAAGATAAATGTAGTCAACAAATTGTCTGGAGAATGTGATGAGAACTTTAATGGAGGATTGAGACCTCAATTACCCAAAAAAGGTTCTGGCGAGGGAGGCCTCGGCCCGGCCAGCTGGCCCGGCAATCTCCCATGGCGGCAAGACCAGCCCCGCTCTCCTTTTCACCGAGGTCAAAGAAGACCTACAAGCGGAGATTAGATAAAAAAAAGTAACGAGAAGATCGCTAAATAAGGTGGAAAAGAAAAAAAGGTAGAAAACTTTTTTGGGACCCCTAAAATTGATGTAGTTTGTTTTTTGGCCCAATGATTCTATCTTGCGAGGCTTTTGTGGTGAGGCAATAAGGGCAAGGGTACATCCTTAATCAAGTGGGATACTTGTTGTCTTCAAAATCGAGAAGATGGCTTAGGTATTTGGGCTCGAGTGATTGGAATAAAGGCTCTTGTTTGATTGCTATGGGATCTCGTCTCTAATCGTGGCGCTTTGGGTTAAATGGATCACGGCGTAAGTATGCTTTTGGGAGCTCTATTTGGACTGTGGGGGTTTCGACAATCAAGCTCCTGGGCTTGGAAAAGTATTCTTGGTGCTCGAGAGTGGTGTTTGCATCTGATTGGTTATACTTTCAATCAAATGCCACTCACTACTTGGGATGGGGCAGGAAGAGCAATTTGGTTACCTTGCCTTGATCATCGTTTTACTTTCAAATCTGCATGGGATTCCATTCGGTTGCATCGCGGTTATTGTACCTTGGGCTCGCTTTGTTTGGTTTTACGGTCATATCCCACGATATGATCTTGTCTTTGGAAGGTATTCTCCTCATGCCTTCCAGTCAAGATTTTCTTCGTCGTCGTGGCATGTTTATTACATCTCGTGTTGCTTATGCTACAATGCTTATGAGACTCAAGCTCACTTATTGTTGGAATCCTCTTTTGTGAGGAATGTTTGGGTATTGAATCTTAAGGATTTTATTAAGAGAAGAACCCCATCTCAATCACTTTTTGATGAAATAAAGCGTATCGATGATGTAGCAAAGATTAGAGGGAAGAACATTAGGAGGAGAGCTCTTTTGCTTTGTGCTTCTGTTTGTTATCATGTATGGATGGAAAGAAATTGTCACATGTTCACTTCTTATGTTGTGAAATCACCAGCTCTAATTGCTCATGCAATTACTGCTACATTGGGACATC
The DNA here is from genome assembly GCA_012295165.1 of Asparagus setaceus. Lineage (NCBI taxonomy): Eukaryota > Viridiplantae > Streptophyta > Magnoliopsida > Asparagales > Asparagaceae > Asparagus > Asparagus setaceus. The sequence goes on from CM022702.1 coordinate 75,416,449, forward strand.
TTCAAGATGAATAGCATGTTTCTTTGATGTTTGCATTGCTCGTGGTCAACCGGGGATTGTATATCTTTTTTGGCATCATTTTGTTGATGACGTGCTTCTTGGGGGCTGAATGGGAAGTTAATAACTTAGTTTTTAGACTTTCTCAGAATTATTATAGTATTTATCTACTCTGGGCCCTTGTTTTAGGGTGCCACGCATTGTACTTATTATTTTCCTTTTTAATTTAAGGGAGCTTCGCTCTGCTCTTTACCTGGCAAAAAAAAGAGAGAGAGAATATGAATACTTTAAAGGAGAAAGTTAGATAAGATCCTAAAAGTTCTAAAATTTTCTAATAGGTCCAAACAGGGAGCTAATTACAAGGAATTGGATATCTTAGCCTAGACCCTACAAATATCGTATACTTTTTATAAGTCCAAACCCATGAAAAAGTATTTGGGAATGGTAAATTAAATTCTTTAAAAGAAGAGAAAATAGTAAAACCTTTTAGGAGTTTTCTCTATTATTTAACTTATGTGGACCTAGGATTAAGAGGTATTAACCTATGAGTTGATTTAAATGGAATTGTTTTTACCTTATTTTATACTATAGGTCCTCTTTCAAATTAAGGGAATCATAACCGGACTTTGCATCGGGTAGAGGTGAGTACATTTCTCACTTATTATTTTCAAGGAAAAAATATAAATTTCATAAATATATTGAATTGTGAAAATTATTTGTGTGAGAATGATATGTGCTTTTAATTTCATTAAGTGAGAAATGGGTTTGGACATGCTTTATTGTGAAATATAATATAGTTGATTTTACATGCATAAGTCTATTTGAACCCAAGTGGAATACAATTAAGCTATGTTGTTCATATAGATCATTTAGACAAATATGAATGTTGCTTTCTCTTAATGTGATTTGTGAAAGAATTGTTGAAAGGAGTTATGAAATACTCTACATAGTCTATACGTTTATCCGTGGCTTGGTTTTTTGTGACGTGACAACTAAAAGAAGTATTGATAATAAATCTCAATAATAAAGAAACCCAAAAAGTTCGCTATCAAGTGAAGCGATCGAGTCTGCCATAAGTATTAGGTGCACCAATAAGTGAAGTGGTCTGTTTGGCATATAAGAAATGGCCTTCTTGGGCACAAGTGATGAAGCCGACAGACAACTTATGGTAACGCGAAGTGTATTGTACTCCCAAGAGAAAAATTGTTAAAGTGATGCAAATTCGCTTTCCCTTACAACTGGGCTAAAATTGGTAGTCTTATTATGACATGTGAGGGGGTTATTGTCAGTGATATAATGTGTTTATCGAGGTTCCAGTTCAAGTGATCAGTTGATATAAGGAGTAAATTGACACTCGTTTTGTTTCTCTTGAACTTCTTATTTTAATTCCTCGCATTTATTTGTGTTTTTAGTTTTATCGTATTTACTCATGACCTTGATTTATGACCAAATCGTAGTTAATCTGCTGTCTTACACTATTATGACATGTGGCATCGATCATTGTTACAATCCTATATGCTTCATAATTTACAAATAAAGAAGTCGGTGCTAGCTTATTTTGATATTAAGATTTTGATATTTGTTATTTTGCTAAAAACACTAGTGCAGAAATGTACTCACCGGGCTCTAGCTCACCCCGTGGTTTTCAACCCTTTTTAGATTCCGCATAAGTCCCGGTTGAAGCGAAACTGCTAACAAGGAGTTTGCTAAAAGTGTTTTGTTGTAATAGCCACACTTTTGTAGTAAGAGTAGCTAGTCGTATGCAGTATGCATACTATCTTAAGTGGTACAAGTATGGTCTAATAGAACTTGTATTTTGTATTTTCGCTCTGAACTTCCATTAATAGCAAGTGTTGTTCATCTATGGTCTAGTAATGCTATGCGATCGAAGTGCCCAGGCTTGAGACTTGTCTCATGCACATGTCACTGCTGTCATGTGATCCGAGCTTTTTCCCTCCGCTGCAGTCTCGGGGCGTGACATTAACTGTCAGACATTGGAGTCATGTTGGACAGAAAGTTCCACATATGATGATAGATACCCAGTATATATCGTGAATAATTAGTAAATGTCCCAGTGACAAACTGGACAGTGCCTTGGTGTCCGTGTCATAAGTGAAATCAAGGGTGACAAGCAGCCAATGATGAAGAGACTCTCAACTTGAAGAAAATGTCAGGACAACCATGAGCTCTGATTCTTCTATTTTGACATTTTCCAAAAGAAATTTTGGCTAGAGCTCAATTTAGCCTTAAACACAAATGAAGGCTTTAAAAAGCAAGCTTTAATCCATAACCGAATATGGCACCATTTCAATCGATTTTTTGACATTGAAATGTCTCCCAATCTATAGGGAAACCCCAAAATGTCGCCCGCTATATCGGGAAAGTCCACATATCACCGATAATTTCCCAAAAACAATAAACATGTAAAATCTTTCTCGTCAAGGCAAGCCCTATAAAACGACATTCCGGCCGACATATCATTCATATGGCCGATGTTTTAAACACTCGCCGATATCAACTGCATTGAAGACAAATAGACGGGATGAACCATATCGTCATAGACTCATAGACTTACGTAATGTAACAGCTAATTAAACATCTCCGTTATGATGGGGTAAAATAATTAACTGAAACATTTGCCTTAAAATTAGACCGAGCATACATAATCTTAATTAATCCAGAAGTTCAATCAATCAATTTAGCAATCTGCTTGAAAAAAAAAACAACATAGCAATCATCCCAAAATCTGAGCTTAGGTCCTAAATAAAAATCAATCCTTTTCCCCGCATTCATCTCCATCAAGAACTAAACAGCGTAGTGATTCTTTCCTATTTCATGGTCACAGTACACAAATCAGTGAAACGCGTAAACCCTAGCTAAAACCCACCCAATCTTGATGGGGCCCACACAAGACCTTAGCTGGAGAGAAGAAGCACTCACCGGGCGGTGACGAGAAGCGAGGCGGTGATCGGATCGCAGCCCCCTGCAGAGCTGAGCGGCGGCGGAGACCGACAGAGCCATCCTCGGAGTCGACGACCAGAAAAGGAAACGCTTTGCCGTTTCTTTCTGCCACGGTCCTTTTTTCACTGTTTTTCTATTTTGGGACCGACATATGTCGTTTTCGGGTTGAGGGGCCCAGCTGTCAGGGGTCGGATTTTGTGCGAATGAAATTGTCAGATCTTTTTTTTGGGGACGGGATGGGCTTCGCTCACCGCCAGTGAGACTTGCGTAAGGAACACTTCCTCCCTCAATAATAATGGTGCGTTCTTTACACTATTCTATGAGCTAAATTAATGATGTAAATGTGTCCTCGTGCACTATATTTTACAAATTTTTTGTGTCCTGTGCCCGCACCCGCACTCACACCCGCATCTATCTGTGTAACTTACCAAGACATGACCACAACTTGCTCGCACTTTTTTATTCATCTTATCAAGACGAGGTCAAACTTGAGTTAGAGCTTGGTTGTAAACCACCTCCAATTCATGCACCCAGTGGCGGATCCAGAAATATTTTCATGGAGGGCGGATGACAAGTATCTATTTATCTAATAATAAAACAATAAATTAAAAAAATTATAGTACCTGACGAGAATGTATTCAATATACACTATCGGTTACATTGCATCATGTTTTACTTGCAATGTGACAAAAAAAAATATGAGCATTTCATTAATAATTTACTTTTACTGATATAATTGAAAATTGCATATTTGTTAGTTTAAATTCTCTACAAAATTTAATATTGCGATTACATTCTAACGTATTTGTTATATATCATAAACAAATATATATCAATCAAACATGTAAGTTTTAAGATTTCACGGTATCTAAAACTCAAATTAACCCATTTTCATATCCTAAAACTCAATCAAACATGTAAGTTTTAAGAATTAAGCATGAAACAGTAATAAAAACTAAAGCTCATTTGAGCAGAAAGCATAGTGGTGAAGAAATAAACAACACCCATCAAAGGAAATCATCGTAGATTCACAAATACTAGATTTCCTCATAAAGCAGTCCACTTGGGCTCTAAAAAGTCTTTAAAAATTGGTAATAAGATGAAAATAAAAGGGATTTAGCACTAAAAACAAGGAAAAACAAAAACTTACCCAAGTGAAGGAGGAGAATTCTGAGGTCGTTTGGAGCAAAATTTAATGATGAAGCTGCGAAGGACGTCAGGATTCGGCTGTTAGGTAAAGAAGCAAAGCAATGAAAACTTGAAAAGAGAAAGTGGCGTAGTTTTGTGGCCCCGTGGGTGCGTTGCTTCCGGTGCATTGCGAGGGGAGGTGGAAATGGAGAAGAATCGACACCCTCGAACTAGAGATTGCCCTCCGTGTCCTTGTGTTTGTGATCTGGGATTTAGGATCAAAGAATAGGGGATTTATTGGGTAATTTCAATTTGGACTTTTTAATTTTAGGCATTTTTAACTTTTGGGTTTGTATCTATAAGTTTCAAATGGCTTAAATCATTGGGCTATTATCTATTGGGTGATTTGGATTAGATATAGGGGTGCAATCTAGTTGAATTTTGGGGGGGGGCAAAATATAATTTGTTAGGGGGTTAAATGCAAAAATTAAAATTTTAGGGGTGCACCTGCCCACCCTGGGCACCATGTGCATCCGCCCCTGCATGCACCCGAATCCTTCCCCTCGCATTGCTCAAACCATGCGACTGAGATAATTGTCTACGCTAGAGACATAAACACTAGCAATCTTATAACGTTTTTGTCTGGGTTTGCCTTTGTTAAGAACGCCTACAGTTCAAAATCTCGCAAAAGTAGTTAATATTAAAGTTTGGAATTCCACATCTTTAACTCTATTTATTTCTATCTTGATATAGATAGTTATGCATAACTTTGTCACACTATCTCCAAACTCACACTTGATGATTTTTAATGAGTTGTCTGATGCCTTAGAACTCCTCGGTGAGGCCTTCAACCTCACCCTCAATTATTGGCCAAAGAGCAAGCTTGGTTTCAGACTGCAACTCTAGGAAGTTTAAAGCATTGCTTTGAAATGATGCAAAACTAAAAGATCCAGGTGAACTATTGTATAAACTTATCCCATCTCTAAGTGATTTCGATGATGAAGGAACATAAGATGGTGCAGCAGAGCGCGGGTGATGCAATGCATTAAGATAGCGTAGCAACGGCACTGTCAACTGTGTTATGCAGGATGAGAGACTTGGAGGAGAGGGGAAAACCGTCCTGGGACGGGGACTTATAGAGAGGCATGGGAATAATGCAAGAGAGAGATGAGAAAAGGGTATATTTTGAATTAAAATGCTTTTAGGATGTAGATTCTATAACTTTGATAAGTTAAGGGGTGAAAGAAATTTTCTAATGATCTCTAAACGATTATTAATGAATGATTGCAATCAGCTAGTGGACAAGATTACAAAGAAAATTCAAGCATGACATAATAAGCACCTTTCTTATGCAGTCAAAGTTGAACTGATTTAGGAGGGTCCTATTTGGCATACAAGCTTCTTGGACTAGCAACTATATTTTACCCACGAAAGCTTTACAACATATTGATAATATTTGTAGGGGGTTTCTTTAGAATGGTAATACAGATAGTAAAAGGGCTCCTCTTGTAGCTTGGTCTAGAATATGCATGAACCATAAGAGTGGGGGTTTGGGTTTATATTCAGCTGAGAAATGGAATGTTGTTGCAGCTATTAAGTTGATATTGGCTATAGCTATGAAGGAAGATTTACTATGGGTGAGATGGATACATGCATATTACTTAAAAAGGCAATCTATCCAGAGTGTTCAAGCTAAGGTGAATGACTCATGGGGGTGGATGCAGGTTCTTAAGACCAGAACTATATTGTTGCAAAATGGGGTGATTCTGTAGGAGATAAGATGAGTAATTGGTCCAGAGTTGGTAAACCAAATATTAGTTTAGTCTACAATGACCTACTGGATCAGCAAATTAATGTTGAGGGCATGGTACTATCTGGGGGCGCTAAACTTTCCTAAACATTTTTATATTACTTGGTTGGCTTCCTTGCACATGTTATTAGTTCAGGACAGAATTCAAAATTTTGGTATACATTCAGCAAGTGTTTGTATTCTGTGTTTAAAGGATGTAGAAAACCATGAATACCTGTTTTTCAATTGTCCCATATTTGCTAGTGTGTGCAATGCTATGATGCTTTGGTTGGATTTTCCATTCGGGAGCTGTGAATGATCTGTGATTGTGAGGTGGTTTACTAAACATTGTAAAAGAAAAGGATATATGAAAAAAGTTAGAAGATGTGTCAAAATATGTATTAAAATCCAAAAGAGAATAACATGTAATAATATCTAAACGTGATTTTGCAAAAGATCCCCCATTGGTAGAAGAGCGGACCTTTATCGTCACTCTACACTATGAGGGATTCACAAGAAAATCACTCATAGATATCACGGAGGAATATACATGATAAAAGAAAAAAGAGAAGAAGGAAGAAAAGGTAAGCCAAAGCTTAAAACAGTATATGATAATTACAAGAGATCACTGTCCAAAAATAAAGTTTAATGGTGAGCCCAAAGGTCGGCTTGCTGAAACCAGCTAGTGATTGCCTGCGTCTCCATTGCTATCTTCGCTGGAGGCGATGAGATCTGAAATCCCTCTCTCCCGAATGATAGTTTTCAGTTTGACGCCCTTCTTAGATGCCGCTGCACCTGACCAGAAAATGAGATAGTAAGCGATCTTGGAAGCCAACTGTTGGGGAGTTGAGACTACTCCTGAGAAGATAAAGTTGTACGAGCTCTCCATAATACCCAGCAAATAGTTGGGAAGTAAAATCTCGCTAGATGTCTCACTGTAGACTCAGTAGACTTGTCAGAGCACATATCAAAGCATTGTTGAGTGAGAAGAGGTAGAGATTGAATACCAAATTTAGGGAGAAAAAATTCCCAAACTTGTTTAGCGAATGGGCAGTTAAGAAATAGGTGGTCGTGTGATTCCTGGTCGCTGGAGCAAAGGGAGCAGGATGAGTCACCTGTCCACCCTTTGATGATGAGCCTATCCTTGGTGTTCAGTTTGGTAATGTAGAGCAACCATAAGAAAAACCTGACCCTGCTGGGGAATGAATTATTCCATATAGTAGAGGAGTGAGTACGAATGCCTCCATCTGATATGAAGGAGTAGAATGATTTGACAGTGAAAACTCCGGAGCGATTAAGTGGCCAGGAGACTACATCTAGGCCTGAGGAAGGACAAAGGTTAGCCAAGGCTAACAGATGATTAAGGGCTTGAACTTGCAGTCTTTCGTTCTCCACTATAGGTCTCCTGAGAATAGGTCTCCAATGCCAGATGTCTCCTTGGAATCTCCCTTGAGACACTATGGAGACTTGCTTAGAGAAAGAAATGTTATGAGCCAGAGGGAAGAGGCTAGCAAGAGAATTGTCTCCAGTCCACTTGCCCTCCCAAAAAAGAATCCTAAGACCATTACCTAAATGCCATTTGACTATAGCAGCAAAAGAATGGTAGCAAGAATAGACGTCCTTCCAAAACTTAGAACAATTGCTTCCAGGTAGTATGCTATGAGGGTTGGAGGGGTAGATAGATTGAAGTACCCGGCCTACATGATTATCGATAGCAAAGGATTTCCAAAGCCACTTGGCCAAAAGAGAAATGTTGAAATTTTCTAGGTTGGAGATTCCTAGTCCCCCGCAAGATTTGGGGGTGCAGACCTTATCCCATTTAATCAAAACTTTACCACCTGCACTATTGGAATTACCCCCATAAGAAGTTGCGTCTGATCTTGTCCAATGTCTTGATAAGCCATTTGGGAAGTTTGAAGAAGGACATGTTATAAAGGGGGAGGGAGGAGAGGACAGAGTTAAGGAGCACTAGGCGGTCACCAAAAGAGAGGTGTTTGCCTTTCCATAGAGAAAGCTTTGTGTGGAAGGTGTCGAGAAGTGGCTGCCAGTCAAATTTGGAAAGAGAGCCTTTCTTGAGAGGAAGGCCTAGGTATTTGAAGGGTGGGGATGCATAGGAACAGTTGAGGAGATTGGCAAGATGATGACCCCGATTGACAATTCTACCACTATAGAAAAGATTTAATTTAGAGAAGTTAATACCCAAACCAGAGACCTCTTCAAAGAGATAAAGAATGGACTTGAGAGAGGATATATTGGAGGTGTCTGCTTTACAAAAGATTAGAGTGTCATCGGCAAATTGAAGGGATCTAATGTCATTCAATTTGCCTTTGAGGTGGAGTTCAGAAAGATCACCATGGGCAAAGCTATTGTATAGCATCCTATAAAGCACGTCTACCACAAGAAGAAAAAGCATGGGGGACAGAGGATCCCCTTGCTTGAGACCTCTTTAACAATTGAAGGTGTTAGTGGGATAACCATTGACTAAGACAAAGGATTTGGAAGAGGAGAGAAAGCAATGGATCCACATATACCATCTCTGACCAAACCCCCTGGCCTTGAGAAGAGATAGAAGGAAGTCCCAGCTGACACAGTCAAAAGCTTTCATAAAATCTATTTTAACAATGCAAGCTTCGACCTTCTTAGAAAAGCAATGGTGGATCATTTCATGACCTAGAACAATCGAGTCAAGTGTGGATTTGCCAGATTGGAAAGCAGATTGAGTGGAATCAACTATGGAGTTAAGAAATGGGCGTAGCCTGTTAGCTAGGACCTTAGTGAAGATTTTGTACAGGCCGTTGAGCAGGCTGATAGGCCTAAAGTCGGAGACGCTGCAGGGTGAATCCGATTTGGGAATAAAAGAGATGAATGAGAAGTTGATTTTATGAAGTGAGGAGGCATCCTCAAAGAGATGGGAGAAGAATGCTAGAAGCTCCTCTCTGATGGTCTCTCAAAAAGATTGATAGAAGAGAATGGAGAAGCCATTAGGGCCTGGTGCTTTCTCTGGATGAAGGCCAAAGACAGCTACCTTGATTTCATCAGCAGAGAAAGGGGATTCCAGGGAAGGTAGGCATGCACAAGTAGATGGGTAGAGATGGTCCCAGTCCACCTGAAAGGGGGACGGGGGGATGGCTTTGAAGAGATTGGAGAAATGCTGAAAAAAAACAAGATGTTTATCAGATTCTGAAGAGATGACTGAATTGTTGTGGATCAGATGGGAGATGTAGTTTTTTCTTCTGTGGTGGGAGGCAATCTTATGGAAGAAAGAAGAGTTAGAGTCTCCTTCCTTAAGCCAAAGCAGTCTGGATCTCTGTTTCCAGTAAACTTCCTCCTGCTTGGCTATAACAGAAAGAGAATCTCTAAGGGAAGCTCTGAAATTGAGTTCAGGTTCAAGAAGGGGTCTAGATTCTTCAATGGTGTTGAGGGAATGAATGTTATTAATGATACTAGATTTATTATGCTTGATAGAGCCAAAGATAGATTTCTTCCACTATTTTAGTCACCTTTTGAGAAGTTTGAGTTTAAGGTAGAAAATTTCAACTGGGGTGCCAATGCAATGAAATTATGCCAACAATGAGAAGTGAAAGGTTTGAATGAAGGGTGAGAGAGCCAAGCTTTTTCCAACCTGAACAGAGGCTAAGGGGAGGGGCATGTAGTATCAAGGATGATGAATGAGTGATCTGAGCAGGAGGATGGTTGAGAAAATTGGATCAAAGAATTGATTTGACTTCTAGAATTTAATTCTAAAATCTAAAATTTGTAATTCAATTCAAATTCCATTACTTGAGAATAATTAGAAATTTCAACTTCAAATTTAGTGCTTTTATAAATTTAGATTTGCAACTAGCATAGAGGGTGTTTGGGAAGGCTTATTTTTTTGAAGCTTATAAGTTATGCTAGCTTTTAGTGGCTTTTGAATTTTATGATAAAAATATTATAAAAATTATTTGGGTATTATAGTAATTTGTTTGGTCAAACCTAGCTTATTTAGGTGAGCTTATAAGTTAGTTTTTCAAAAGCTGAGGTATACCAGCTTTTTAAAATGTGACTTATAAGTTAACTTATTTTGTATTTTACCAAACATGTAGAAATGAAAAAGCTAACTTAAAAGCTAGTTTGACCAAAAAAATAAGCCGCCCCAAACACCCTCATAGTTTTAGAGGTTGCTTTTGTAACTTTCAGATTTTAAAAAGGGTCATTTGCAATTTTTAGATTTCTATTGGGGTTATATATAATTTTTAAACTTTGAAAGGTTTGTTTGTAATTTTAATTTTTAGGGCCAATCTAATGTTGATATTTTTCGCAAGAGATTTTTGCAATTTTCATAATTTTTAAGGCAATTGCTTACAATTTTCTAATTTTAAGAGACTATTTGTAATTTTTAGATCTTTAACGGATTGTTTATATAATTTTATAATTCCAAGGTAGCTGATTGATATTTTAAGATTTTTAGGGAATATTTTTATATTTTTGGATCGTTATTTTTTTTATAATTTTTAGATTTTTAGCAGTTGGTCTGCAATTTTTATGATTTTAAATGTCTAGTTTTACAAAATTAGTGATTGTTTTACAATTTTCAAAAATTATATGATTTGCATTTTTAGATTTTTAAGTGGACAATAAATTTGGAGACAAAGAAGGACAAATTGAGGGGGAGAGAGAGAAACAGAGAGGCAATAGCTAAGAGAAGATCAAATTTGAAAGTGACATGGTTTCAGTGATCGTTTGGAGTTCTCGCCCTATTATAGTGCTAAAATGTAAGGAGGATTCAGCCAACTGCAGATTCTCAAATATTTTATGTTCAAACATCAAAATTGACACAATTACAATATTAAAATGAAGTACTAGGATCCATATATGCCATTAAGAGTTTTCCGTAGGATGCCTTGAGGGTAATAATGCTTAAGATATACTATATGTTACTTTTTGGTAATTACATGTTCATTCAACAAATGTATGACAAAGTATTTTTCCAAGAAAAAGAGATTTGAATCCTCTCCACTATCAAAAAACAGTAGAGAGATCACTACCTCTAATTTAGAGAAGGCAAAATTGACCCAAACCCATTTGCCCACCCAAAACCACCCACTAAATGACACATTCAAACCCACCCATTTAGTTAAATGGGTCATAAATGGGTGGTTATTATTTCTATTAAAGATAAATGGGTCATAAATGGGTGGTTATTATTTCTATTAAAGATAAATGGGTCATAAATGGGTGGTTATTATTTCTATTAAAGATAAATGGGTCATAAATGGGTGGTTATTATTTCTATTAAAGATAAATGGGTCATAAATGGGTGGTTATTATTTATTAAAGATAAATGGGTCATAAATGGGTGGTTATTATTTATTAAAGATAAATGGGTCATAAATGGGTGGTTATTATTTCTATTAAAGATAAATGGGTCATAAATGGGTGGTTATTATTTCTATTAAAGATAAATGGGTCATAAATGGGTGGTTATTATTTCTATTAAAGATAAATGGGTCATAAATGGGTGGTTATTATTTATTAAAGATAAATGGGTCATAAATGGGTGGTTATTATTTCTATTAAAGATAAATGGGTCATAAATGGGTGGTTATTATTTCTATTAAAGATAAATGGGTCATAAATGGGTGGTTATTATTTCTATTAAAGATAAATGGGTCATAAATGGGTGGTTATTATTTATTAAAGATAAATGGGTCATAAATGGGTGGTTATTATTTCTATTAAAGATAAATGGGTCATAAATGGGTGGTTATTATTTCTATTAAAGATAAATGGGTCATAAATGGGTGGTTATTATTTATTAAAGATAAATGGGTCATAAATGGGTGGTTATTATTTATTAAAGATAAATGGGTCATAAATGGGTGGTTATTATTTCTATTAAAGATAAATGGGTCATAAATGGGTGGTTATTATTTATTAAAGATAAATGGGTCATAAATGGGTGGTTATTATTTATTAAAGATAAATGGGTCATAAATGGGTGGTTATTATTTATTAAAGATAAATGGGTCATAAATGGGTGGTTATTATTTCTATTAAAGATAAATGGGTCATAAATGGGTGGTTATTATTTATTAAAGATAAATGGGTCATAAATGGGTGGTTATTATTTATTAAAGATAAATGGGTCATAAATGGGTGGTTATTATTTATTAAAGATAAATGGGTCATAAATGGGTGGTTATTATTTCTATTAAAGATAAATGGGTCATAAATGGGTGGTTATTATTTATTAAAGATAAATGGGTCATAAATGGGTGGTTATTATTTCTATTAAAGATAAATGGGTCATAAATGGGTGGTTATTATTTATTAAAGATAAATGGGTCATAAATGGGTGGTTATTATTTCTATTAAAGATAAATGGGTCATAAATGGGTGGTTATTATTTCTATTAAAGATAAATGGGTCATAAATGGGTGGTTATTATTTCTATTAAAGATAAATGGGTCATAAATGGGTGGTTATTATTTATTAAAGATAAATGGGTCATAAATGGGTGGTTATTATTTATTAAAGATAAATGGGTCATAAATGGGTGGTTATTATTTATTAAAGATAAATGGGTCATAAATGGGTGGTTATTATTTCTATTAAAGATAAATGGGTCATAAATGGGTGGTTATTATTTATTAAAGATAAATGGGTCATAAATGGGTGGTTATTATTTCTATTAAAGATAAATGGGTCATAAATGGGTGGTTATTATTTCTATTAAAGATAAATGGGTCATAAATGGGTGGTTATTATTTATTAAAGATAAATGGGTCATAAATGGGTGGTTATTATTTATTAAAGATAAATGGGTCATAAATGGGTGGTTATTATTTATTAAAGATAAATGGGTCATAAATGGGTGGTTATTATTTCTATTAAAGATAAATGGGTCATAAATGGGTGGTTATTATTTCTATTAAAGATAAATGGGTCATAAATGGGTGGTTATTATTTATTAAAGATAAATGGGTCATAAATGGGTGGTTATTATTTCTATTAAAGATAAATGGGTCATAAATGGGTGGTTATTATTTCTATTAAAGATAAATGGGTCATAAATGGGTGGTTATTATTTCTATTAAAGATAAATGGGTCATAAATGGGTGGTTATTATTTCTATTAAAGATAAATGGGTCATAAATGGGTGGTTATTATTTATTAAAGATAAATGGGTCATAAATGGGTGGTTATTATTTATTAAAGATAAATGGGTCATAAATGGGCAAATAGGCATAAATGCGCCCACCCATTTATGACCCACCCAAAATCCACCTAAAACCAACCATTTGACAACCCTGCTCTAATTTAAACCTTTTTTTTTTGGTTATTTAATGGATAATTTAGTAGGGATGCCGATTTGTTCCAAATATAACGCTTACTATATCCTTATGAACCGCAGTTGCTTTTGTTTTACCCTCAAGAAGACAAATCATAACTAAACATTGAACTGTAGTCTTTCCACTATTTTTTGATAGTAGAGAAGATCATAATTCACTTAACAAGCTACTGATGCAGATGTGAAAAAAGGTGTTTGAATGTAAAGAAGAATTTTATCTATCATGTGTTAGATGTGCATTAATTATAGCAAGTGAAAGATTAAGTGAGAGCATAAATACAACCTTAACATGGTCCTTAAAGCACACACTTGAAAAGACTAAATTATCAAATTGGTATTTTTTGTGACCTTTCTTAACTTGTTTGATATTAAAAGTTCTCTGGCGACTTTTGATATTAAAAGTTCTCTGGCGACTTTTGATATTAAAAGTTCTCTGGCGACTTTTGATATTAAAAGTTCTCTGGCGACTTTTGATATTAAAAGTTCTCTGGCGACTTTTGATATTAAAAGTTCTCTGGCGACTTTTTGATATTAAAAGTCCATTCATTATGCAATTAGGTTTTTTTTTCTTTGCCATCAGTGAAAACTCTGTAAATTTTTTGTCAATTTCAAACATTACAAGAAAAAACTTTGTTTTCATTCGGTTAAATACTAATAATCGCCCTACTAACCATCTACATCTTTAAAACCACATGAGAAGTCAAAAATCTACAATTTTATGTGTCATGTCAGCTAAATCCTTACACGTCAATTAAACAAAGTCACGTCAGCATTCTAAAACCCTAAAATTAAGTCACGTGAGGTCACATACAATTTTCTCACTAAGTTTTTTTTTAATCTAATTACACATTTGACGTAGTTTCAATAACAAAAAATCGCGAGAGAAACTTTTAATACCCAACCAATTGGGGGAGTTAAAAAAAAAAGTACCAATTTCGTAATTTGGCTCGCTAGAGAAACCCATTTATAAATCCAATAACACGAGTCATTAGTGCTCTCCTTCCTAGATATATCAACATTTGTGACTTATTACCAACCATTAACCCTCAATTAAAGTCCAATGTAACAAGCATCCACCACAATGAAATCGTGTGCCCTTTCTTTCTTCTACAACAAACGTCATTAAAGCTACGATTGTACAAAGTTAATGGCTATAATGATGATGTGAACACCAGTGAGAATAAAGTTCGTTTGATTGGCTTAATCATTGAAAAGAAACGAGTGGCGCATTAAAGTTTCTATGCGGGGACTTGAGATAAGCACGACCCGCAAAGTCCGTGGACCTCGTGAATCATAAACTGTACGCAAATTTATAAACAAAGTCCTTATTAAAATCTCATAAACCAACTAATAGTTGTTGAATTTAAAGTATAAAAGTAATTTAAAGACGACCTAACAGAGACGGAGAACGAGTAAAAGCGAGGTGTGTTTCTTTTCTTTCCTTTTTTGTCTCTTTAACAATTATTATATCTCTAATTTACGATCCCTATGCTCATTTGATTGAGACCCTTCTCTACTTATTGCACCCATTTGAGTTTCTTTAGTATTATCCTTCGATCATCGCCGGTACCCATTTCTTTTCTTTGTGTAGAGGGGCGAAAGGTGAGAGCTTTTGGGATTTATCTCTGGTTTTGGTGTCTTTGATCGGTTAATTTTTCTGCGTTTTTGTTGATTTGATCCTTGATTGCGTGTTTTGAATACAAGGTCAGAACTTTGGTGATAATGTTAAATTTGATTCATGAGCCTCTGCCTATTTTCAATTTTTGTGTGGCAAGTTAGAATCTTTTGAAGCAAAGTATAGATAGATTGTGGATTCTATTGTGGAATTTGGTTCGAAATAATTTGTTTTCGAACCCACTTTTTATTGGCTTCAATAAAGTAATCGATCGGAACCTGTTTACTGTCTATATAATTTGATCTATGTAATTATTACTCTCAAATTTTTGTCAATTTCAAACATTACAAGAAAAAACTTTGTTTTCATTCGGTTAAATACTAATAATCGTCCTACTAACCATCTACATCTTTAAAACCACATGAGAAGTCAAAATCTACAATTTTATGTGTCATGTCACTAAATCCTTACACGTCAATTAAACAAAGTCACGTCGACATTCTAAAACCCTAAAATTAAGTCACGTGAGGTCACATACAATTTTCTCACTAAGTTTTTTAATCTAATTACACATTTGACGTAGTTTCAATAACAAAAAATCGCGAGAGAAACTTTTAATACCCAACCAATTGGGGGAGTTAAAAAAAAAAGTACCAATTTCGTAATTTGGCTCGCTAGAGAAACCCATTTATAAATCCAATAACACGAGTCATTAGTGCTCTCCTTCCTAGATATATCAACATTTGTGACTTATTACCAACCATTAACCCTCAATTAAAGTCCAATGTAACAAGCATCCACCACAATGAAATCGTGTGCCCTTTCTTTCTTCTACAACAAACGTCATTAAAGCTACGATTGTACAAAGTTAATGGCTATAATGATGATGTGAACACCAGTGAGAATAAAGTTCGTTTGATTGGCTTAATCATTGAAAAGAAACGAGTGGCGCATTAAAGTTTCTATGCGGGGACTTGAGATAAGCACGACCCGCAAAGTCCGTGGACCTCGTGAATCATAAACTGTACGCAAATTTATAAACAAAGTCCTTATTAAAATCTCATAAACCAACTAATAGTTGTTGAATTTAAAGTATAAAAGTAATTTAAAGACGACCTAACAGAGACGGAGAACGAGTAAAAGCGAGGTGTGTTTCTTTTCTTTCCTTTTTTGTCTCTTTAACAATTATTATATCTCTAATTTACGATCCCTATGCTCATTTGATTGAGACCCTTCTCTACTTATTGCACCCATTTGAGTTTCTTTAGTATTATCCTTCGATCATCGCCGGTACCCATTTCTTTTCTTTGTGTAGAGGGGCGAAAGGTGAGAGCTTTTGGGATTTATCTCTGGTTTTGGTGTCTTTGATCGGTTAATTTTTCTGCGTTTTTGTTGATTTGATCCTTGATTGCGTGTTTTGAATACAAGGTCAGAACTTTGGTGATAATGTTAAATTTGATTCATGAGCCTCTGCCTATTTTCAATTTTTGTGTGGCAAGTTAGAATCTTTTGAAGCAAAGTATAGATAGATTGTGGATTCTATTGTGGAATTTGGTTCGAAATAATTTGTTTTTTCGAACCCACTTTTTTATTGGCTTCAATAAAGTAATCGATCGGAACCTGTTTACTGTCTATATAATTTGATCTATGTAATTATTACTCTCAAATTTTATATTGGGTATGTTGTTTGTTATTTTAATGAATTTTATTCAGGAGGTCGCAGGCTTGTAGCAGTGCTGCTCTTTAATTTTCGAAGGATATAGGTTTCGCAGTTATTTTCTTGTTTCCGATCGTGGATTTGCATTGCCTTACTATAATTGGCATACTTCTTAAAATTCTTCTAATTTGAAGCCATTTATCTTCTAATTTTCTTCCCCTTTGTGATTCGATAAACTGATTTAATTTTGTTTTTATTTTATTGATATTTTTTATAATAAGTGATCAGATTGTTGTTTTATTAATTAGTTGGCAAACCAGTATTGTTAATGCATATAATATTTATTTCTTATATTTCTGACTGGTATAAGGCATTGGGTACAGTTTCCAATTGATAGCTCTTTTTGATTAATTGTCTAACGATAGCCTCCCCCTGTTATACTCAAATTTTGCTTCTTCTATTGTCTGCTCTTCTGAAGGCAGGTAATAGAAAACTAAGCTCAATTAGATTGCTACAGAATCAGACTATACCTAATCGAGGAACAAACAAAGAATTAAATTATTGGTAAATGGGTTCGGAGGGTCCTTCAGGTGTAACAGTTCATGTTACCGGGTTTAAGAAATTTCATGGAGTCTCAGAAAACCCGACTGAAACAATCGTAAGTAATCTGAAAGAATACATGAAGAAGAAAGGACTACCAAAAGGCCTTGTTCTTGGTAGTTGTACTGTTCTTGAGACTGCAGGACAAGGAGCACTTGCTCAACTTTATAAAATATTGGAGTCTGCTGTCGCTAGGTTGGATGATGAACCTTCAAATGCTGGAAGACAAGTAATTTGGGTCAGTTGCTCACCTACTCTTTGGTTGTATTGTGCATTAAGAATTATGTATGGCATTTTTAAAGGTAGATCAAGTTGATACGAAAAGTAATCCTCTCACAGTAAGTTTTGTTTTATTTTATTGATATTTTTATAATAAGTGATCAGATTGTTGTTTTATTAATTAGTTGGCAAACCAGTATTGTTAATGCATATAATATTTATTTCTTATATTTCTGACTGGTATAAGGCATTGGGTACAGTTTCCAATTGATAGCTCTTTTGATTAATTGTCTAACGATAGCCTCCCCCTGTTATACTCAAATTTTGCTTCTTCTATTGTCTGCTCTTCTGAAGGCAGGTAATAGAAAACTAAGCTCAATTAGATTGCTACAGAATCAGACTATACCTAATCGAGGAACAAACAAAGAATTAAATTATTGGTAAATGGGTTCGGAGGGTCCTTCAGGTGTAACAGTTCATGTTACCGGGTTTAAGAAATTTCATGGAGTCTCAGAAAACCCGACTGAAACAATCGTAAGTAATCTGAAAGAATACATGAAGAAGAAAGGACTACCAAAAGGCCTTGTTCTTGGTAGTTGTACTGTTCTTGAGACTGCAGGACAAGGAGCACTTGCTCAACTTTATAAAATATTGGAGTCTGCTGTCGCTAGGTTGGATGATGAACCTTCAAATGCTGGAAGACAAGTAATTTGGGTCAGTTGCTCACCTACTCTTTGGTTGTATTGTGCATTAAGAATTATGTATGGCATTTTTAAAGGTAGATCAAGTTGATACCGAAAAGTAATCCTCTCACAGTAAGTTTTTGTTTTATTTTATGTGCGTGGTTTGGCTATTATAGCTTTTAATTTTGTAGCCATCGGTGTTTTATGTGAGAATTGATAATGATGTAGCATTTCTAAGGTATCTATTTTAACAATCTGATATGATTCATCATATTGCAAACTTGGATAATTTGTTATGTTGCTGGATCATAAGTTCTATATAGAATAACAAAGGCTAAACAAATTTGAGATTCAGTGTCATTGAATGTTGCTAAATTTATCTTAGTTTTGCGGCACCAGGGTTTTTTCCCCCTTTATTCTGTTTTTTAATGTATTAGGTCATAGAGTATATGTGAGATTATTCTCAATACTCGTGTTTGAAACCTTTATTTCGTAGAATGATTCATTACTCCATTTTAGTCAAATAGTTGACTTTTATTATTATTTTCTCTTTCTTTTGCGTGGGTGGGTAGGGGTAGGGGGAGGGGGGGCTCAGTACCTTAAAAAACAATGTGAAAATGGATTTTCTATTTTGTTGTTTGAAATAAGCGAAGTATTGCAACACTTTTTCCTCTGAAAAGGATATTAGCCCCTACCAGAACCTGAGGTTTGTTTAGAATCCAGAAGTACATGATGAGGCAGATTTTGATGAGAAAACACCTGATAAAATCCTTTTAGATGTGAATGGACCTGCAGGACCCTTTTGGTCGCTCACACTCGTTGAACTTTGTCCATGGTCTTTTCCAAGGTTTATGTATCAGATAGGCCTATTTTTATTTCCAAACCTTTTGATATCTAATGTTAGGGGTGCAGAGAAGTTCTCCTTGTGTAAGTTATGCTTCAAAGTTGAAGCAACGATAGATCTATTTTCATCAAACAAGCCTTGGAAAGTGAAAATAGGCTTAGATATAAGGTAAACAACCATTTGGATAGGCTCCACCGAAGGTTGGGCGAATAAGTTGCTAAATGCACAGAGAAGTTTTCCTTGAATATGTTACGTTTCAAAGTTGAAGCAACGATAGATCCATATTTCATTAAACAAGCCTTGAAAAGTGAAAACATGTTTAAATATAAGGTAAAACACTATACGAGAAGTCTCCACTGAAGGTTGAGCAACTTTTAGTATCCCATTGCAAGAAGGTGAAACCATTTAATCCCATTGCAAGAAGGTGAAACCCTTTATAAATGGGTGATGAGTTATTTGGTATTGCGAGAGTCCTAGTGAAATCAGCACATATATTTCCTACCTATTTCTACTCAATACGAGCTCATGCATATAGAAGTCCAACTTATTGGTTCTCAATACAAGCTCATGCAAATTGAAGCCATTGTGGTAGGAATATCTCTCATTCATTCAGTTTACATGTGGTATTGATTTAACCAAAAAACATGTAGAGTTAAATGTTGCAATGACTGAAGTGAAGTCTTTTCACAAGAAGGCGTTAGTGAAGCTGGTTCATTTGCGAAAGCTTGAGCGTTTCTTTGAATTCCTTGGAGTTCAACAAGGCGAGGGGGTAAACCCATCATGGTTTGTGGAGAGTTAACAATGATGAAGAGAAGATTTGTCATATTCAAGTCAAGGTGGGAATTTGTTGAATCACTTGAATATGATGAATCAAAAGAAAATTTGAATTCTTCTCTTTCATATTTACCTGGTGTGAATTCACATTTGACCCAACTATTTCACTTTCACATTTACCTTGTATGAATTCACATTTAACCCAACTATTTCACCAAACTACTAGTCCAACTATTACAATAACTTATTTGTGTATTTCAACTAAGAGTTTATTGAAGCAATGAGAAGGATTAATGTGGTTCGATCAGTATCTTAACCCATGTCTACGGGTGAAAATAACAATATTCACTAATAAAAAAAGGAGATTACAACAAAGATTTCACTCTCTAATATCACGCAGCCAAGCCCAACACACAAATACCCAATGATGAAGAATCCATCTCTTCTTCTTATTCACTTGCACTTTCTCCTTCACACTCTTCATTATTATCCTAGTCCTCCTTTTATAATGAACTCGTCCCAATGCGAAGCAGACAAATGATTAGGTGTAATATTTGGGCTAATAGGTTGGTGAAACAATTGGATTAAATGTGAATTCACACAAGGTAAATGTGAAGGAAAAGAATTCAAATTTGATTTTGATTCTTCATATTCAAGTCATTCAACAAATCTCCACCTTGACTTGAACATGTCAAATCTTCTCTTCATTCTTGTTGTCTCTCCACAAACCCCTAATGAGTTTAGCCCATGCATGTTCAACTCCAAGCAATTCGAGACAATGCTTGAACTTGAGCAAAGGTATGGGTTTCACTAATTCTCATGTCTTGTTCTTGTGAAGAGACTCCACCTCTTCGGTCATTGCAAATTAAAGCTATTGGTATCAATGTTTTGTAGATTAGGTATGGTTTGTAAAAAAACGAAGGAAAAAAAAAAAAGAATTAATGCTTGATATAGGAAATCATGTTCATCTCAAAGTGCAAACAAGAAGTCAACGCAAGATTCCAACATTCTATCCCCAGCTTGTGCACATACCTTGAAGATTCTCTCTTGACATGGTCAAGCATCGTGGATCACACCATGACCTATATCGGCTCCCATTAATTCATTGTTTACGGCAAACCTGAAGTTCTTGTTTAGTTCTCCAATATATGATTCCTTTGTTAAACTTGCAGCGTAAGGTATTCTAATATACTTTGTGAATGATATTAATAGTGGAATATAATCAGATGGTGTTAGGATATCAGTGGCATCATACACATTTATGCATCTTACAAACATTTTGATAGTTATGTTTAATCTTTGCATTTTCTATGTTTTACATAGATGATGTTTACTGATTGCATGTGTTTGTTCTGTTTTATTTTATAAACTTTGATTTCCTGTATTGATCTATTGTACACCAGCTTCACTTTGGAGTCAATAGTGGTGCAGCACGGTTTGCTCTTGAGAATCAAGCAGTTAATGAAGCTACTTTTCGATGTCCGGATGAACTTGGATGGAAACCTCAGGTAAGTTGTCTTCCTCTAATCTTTCTAATCTAGTTCATTTACAGCCTGTTTCTAAGTGTTTCTCTTCTGCAGAGAGTCCCAATCATCCCTGCTGATGGAGGTATTACCAGAACTAGAGAGGTATTCTTGCTATTTTTTATCTCCACAAGTTCTGTCTGACGTTCTTGTGACACTTTCTCTGCTAGAGTCCACAGGTTACATGTAACCTTTCCACTATTGCTTGCTTATATATATACTTCTAACGTAATATTTTGAATGTTTCTCTCTCAAGATTGCTGATGAACTTGTATGCAGTCTATTGATGAGAACCATGAATGTGATTAAGGGGTCAATAATGAAAACTGGTACCACAAGATGGCATTAGTGATTCTGGTAGAGTATTTGTTTATGTAAATATCCCTAGAATCAAAACTTTCCTATGCCTATAGCTGTTGAGCAAAGCTTTTATTCTGGAATAATAAATTTACACCATTGGACCCCCAAGAATGGATGTATTGATGAAAAGATAGCTTAGATGGGCCTTTATATTTATTTGCCATAGATATAGTATAGACAAATTTGTTTCTGTAGTTGAGAGAGGACTGTCAAGGCCTAGAAGGTTCATATTAAAGATAAGAGAACCATGAGGCTCCAATACTCCACATATCTCTTTTGAATACATTCAGGATTGTCTACAATCAGCTAGCACTATTCATTGTTATACTGAGCACTGAGTAGACGCACCCATGTAGAAAGAATGGAGATTTTCTCTTGATCAAATCAAGCCATTCATAAAATATATTGCTTCAGATCTGTTATATACAAAGTGCAAACTGTTACATATATTGGATCATTGCAGTAAAACATGTAAAAAGAGTAGCAATGTAGACACATTGTTCAATGTTATTAATATATTATCTTTTACATGGTCAAAAGAAAAAGGAAAGACTTGTTTGTTCTTCCATAGCTACATATTTTCATGAGACTAATGGTCTGGAGTTAAATATATTTTACCACGTTGCTTTTGCTTAGGATCAATTTATGCAAAACCTTCAATTTCACCATTTGCATCATAGAATTGTATAAAACCTTCGATTAAATGATTTGCTTAGTAGAATTGTACATAGATATTTCAACACTCTTGGTGTTTAACTTTCTCAATCCATTATTCAGTGAATTTCAGGGTTTCAAGTATCAACGATATGTATTGACGATATCACATGGTTTTAACTATGCCGATTTGATTTAACAAAATCGGTCAATATCTCTAACATTGGATAGTAACAACCAATACAGGGAAGACATAAGAGGTTTAGTGAGTAGTGTCTTAGAGAAAGTCTTAAAAAGGCCATGAATATAAGCTTGTAATTATTCTGACTTATTTCATGTATGTTAGGAAGATTCACCATTTGGTGATAAAAATTTCAAAGAGGACACTGACCTGTCAAATTGAAAAATATTTTTTTATCCATAATAGAAACTTAATCAATCAGAAAAGAATTAATAATTAGAGTTGACCCGTTGGATTGTTCTCTCTGTATAATTTTTGTCTAATCCCATATAATAAACAATGTGATATTCTGTTATGTCTTTCTGTAAGTGAACTTTTATTATATTGATATTAATTCGAAATTTTGTTCCAACTGAATTGTTATACTGGATCAAATCGATTATATACCTTATCTCCTTTGATATTATTATCTCGCTAAGTAAGTCCATTCTTTCATTAAGAAGAAAATTTAAAATTTACTACGTCAAAATGTTGCCTTCTTTGTTAATCATGTAAATAAGATTAAGAATTCATAATATATTTAGAAATTTTCTGCATCAACTATTGGATTATATAACTTAAAGATACTTAATTCAATCTTCCAAATTGCTAAAAGCTAAGCATTTCCAATTTTTTAAATTTAAAAATTGATTTCAATTTTCAAACCGCCTATACCTAATGACTCCAATGCAAAAACATCTGTCACTCCGAATATTGATATCTGCAAGGCAAATCTGGACTATGATCAATACCGAGATCTCAAACCTGATAGTATTCTCTATAAATTATTTGGTCATTGACCTTGTGAATCCCTCTGTTCCATTTGTCACTACTTAATACTATCACTGGACTACTGTTTGAGATTTCAGTATGACAGTAATTCCTTACTTTCAGGAGTTAAAGGTATTCTTATCTCATTATGACATCATTCAGTTTTTTTTAATGAATAATCTGAATTGCCTGAACCCTTACTCTTAAGTATAGAAGAAGGTTCCTTTCACTATGTAGGTTGAAGGTATCCCTAAAAACTTGTCACCTTTCTGTTACAAAGCAAATGCTTTTACTATATCTCAAGGTCCTATGCGCTCGTTAATTTGAAGTTAGTTTATTTCTCTTCATCTGTCAAAGTTTATTTCCCTTCATCTGTCAAAGGTTCTCTAGAGATGCAATCCTATCTTACGAAAGGTGATGGAATTTACAGAAAGGTTCAGAGACGAATTAATACTTGAAAGCTTTTCAAGAAGTGTCAAGTTAAAGCCAAATACCCATCGTCTTCCTTCTTTCTGATGATGTTCTTCTGATGATGTTCTGTAACATCTCGTTTGCTATGCAGGAATCGAGTGAAGTGAGAATGGAATGAAATTAATGTGGGAATGGAATGCTCATTTCCGTTCTCACGTTTGGGTGCAATTAGAGAACGTAGTGGGAATGAGCATATTTGGAAGTTATGTTTTTTTTTTTTACTCCCATATAAAGTGGGAATTGATGAGGAGTGGAAATGTGAATTTTAGCTTCGAAATACACAGTGTTTGGTATGAAGGAATGAGAAGTGGGAATTGACATCCCATTCCCACCCATTTCCGCATATACCAAACAAGGCATGAGGGTATAAAATTATAGCCCTCAACCATCACCATAACTTCGTAGTTTTGGTATCGTGGCAGAGAGTAGGCATGGTATTAAAGCAACTTAGGTTCAAATCTTACTAGACATGAATTTCTAAAGCGGATTTCAAAAAATAATAATAATGCTCTACGAGTCCAGTTTTTGGTCCATGAAAGAGCCCTCAACTTGCAGGGGCATTTTAGATTATAAAATTATAATTGAAAGGTGTTCATGAAGGGGACATAAAAATGATCCAAGTTAAAACCAAAAGGCAATCATTTCCCTTCTTTTTGAAGATGCTCAAACACGGAAAACACACTGACTTTCGGTCCTCTCCAAAATTTCTGATGAACGGGGAAGCCTCACGGTCACATGTAAATTAATATTATGCTTATGCATAATTCTAGATGCAGTCTCCATAAATAACTGGGAATTACCTTTTTCCATATTGAAATACAGTGCACAGGGAGGGAGCATGCAATTGGTTGGCAATGGACATTCACATGGGGGGATGCGAGGTGATGTGACATGCAAAAGCTTGTACTAGGCGATGTGACATGCAAAAGCTTGTACTAGGTGTTTGGTATGTAATGAGTAGATGTCTTGGACTTCCGTTGATCTTTAAGGAGTTCAAATATGCATCATACCAAGGCTCTAGGATATGAGAGTTCCATTTAGCCGCTACCAAAGTTCATGTTTATCCATTTGAGTTGCATAAAGCTTTGGTTATTATTGTTGGTTGTCCCTTCTCAGTTCATTCTGCCGATTTGCCATTATTTATGTTTCTTTTTCCACACATTTTTCTGTGATTCTTACTCCTCACTAACAGTATCACAAACATTGAAGGAAGTTCTTGATAGCTAAATCATGCACCACAATGGAGGAGCGGTTCTCTTACTGAAGAATTGTTTACAATTTTATTAAAATAGTATTTTTTAAAGAACTAAATTCCCTAATTTCTTATAGCTTAAATTAGATTAAACTTATATCTATAAATTTCCTGCCCTCTATGGATTGTTGAGGGTTATTTGAGAATGCAATACAAAAACAGTATGACACGGTCTTAAATTTTATATTGGTTCTCTGTTTGCACAGACATCTCTTCCTGTGAATGATATTTCTAAGGCCTTGGCAAAGATGGGATATAACGTGATTCCTTCGGATGATGCCGGTCGCTTTGTGTGTAACTATGTCTACTATCATTCTCTCCGGTTTGCTGAGCAAAAAGGGATCAAGTCTCTTTTCGTACATGTCCCTCTTTTTGTGACAATTGATGAAGAAACGCAGATGCAGTTTGTGGCTTCTCTTTTGGAGGTACTTGCGTCCTTGAATTAGAACTCCTCTTTATTGACGCCTTGTTTTCTTTGATAGTCAAAAGCTTTGTCCAAATGGCTGATGAAATTACTTTTGCTTCAAAGGGGTGTATGTGAACACCTGTGTGCATGTATCTATTCACAAGTTATTGTGTATGAATGCATCCTGTAAAACGTTTGAATTTCACTGCAATAAAGCTCAAGAAAGTTGAAGTCTTCTCCTTGAACTATTCATGTTTTACTTTGTTCAAAGTCCCTGTCCAATTTTTTTTTTCTTCCTGTAATATCTGTTAGCTGACAGTGGATTGTTGGTTTTTGTTAGTCATAACAATCTCATACTCCATCGCAGCTTTCATGGTATGTTGACTGTTGTCACTTGTTATTGACTGTTGTCACTTACTTCTAGCAATTCTTTTATCCAGTTACTGAAAGATCAGTAATTTCATTGTGGTTTTTATTTTATTTTTTTACTTTTTATTTTTTTGTTTATTACCTTATGCTCTTTGCCGTACTTGATTTGCACTTATCATTTATTCCAGCTTCTTCTGCTGCTGTTCTTTTGGCTAAAATAAACCCTTTTAGCTACTTGAAGTTCATTTTACATTGAATTTGTCTCAAATATAATATGATTACTTTTTCTCTATCGGTTGAAGGTCATGTGATATTGCTTTCGCAGGTTCTAGCTTCATCAACTGTTTTGTATCCCGTATATATTTTAGGTGGAAAAAGCTGGTTAGAGGATTATTTGAGAATGAACTGGTAATAGCTAGCTCTTTGTCATATGCCAGAAAACCATTGGTCATGCACTTGCATATTCGGAGTGTAATCTTTTTTGTTTCCAGGATTCTTAGTTTGCAGAATCGATTAGTCAGTCATACATTTGGTAGATGGCAGGTTCCATTATCACCTCAAAGAGGGGAATGTATCTAATCAAGTTCTAGCTCCACGACTTTGGTTTATCAGAAAACATTACGTCTAATCTCAGAAATCGAGCATAAACTTAACAACCTTGTGTTTGAATTTTGTACCCATCCATCTCTGAACCTAACAGCCAAGGACTAAACTTACATACATGTGTTTGATGGTAAATGTTTGCCATATGCTGACAGCAAATTATCTATAGTCCATTATCTCTCAGCATTTCTTTCTATGAGATTTTAAAACCATTGCAATTTTGCAAACAATAGAAGATTTCTTGTGATTCACTCCCTAGAATTAGGAACTTCAATGCATGAGCGATATCTTCCTGTTTCTTGTCCGGAGATTATTATTTTTTATTAAAATTAGAATAACTTTTCAGATCTGATTCTGGCTATCAAGCCGGTCCAATTTCATAGAACTTATCAGAATCCGACCGCCCTTCTACTTAGAATATGTTCTTATAAAATTACTAACAGACTAATACCTCTGTGAGTGGGTGTTGCCTATGCTCTAAAAGTAGCTTGGTCTCCTTTTAAAACTTTATGTCATACTGAGATTCCCTCATTTCTGTTCTTCTTTAAGTTCTGGTATGTAATTGTGCAGCTTTACACACCCTACATTCTTCTCACCTTTAGAAGCAAAGAGAATCTCTAAAGCTCACCCACCAAAGTTCTTTAGGCACTAGAGATAAAGCCATTGTTGCCTTTCTGCACTTTCCCCTAACTCTTTCTTTGGCCTTATATTATTACAGGCTGCCTTCATCTAGACATGTATTATAATTTTTAACCATATTATTACACAAGTGAAGATTCCTTAGTCACCCTTGAAACAATTTGATCAAACATAATTTTAATATGAATTCTCTAATACAGTTTTTACTTATAGGCGTCTAGATTTTTCCCTGCATCGAGTGCTCTATTATGAGGGATGCCACAAATGGCAATCATAGAGTTACCAGGGATTAACAAGTGACAGGGATGAATCTTCCCGTGTATTATACTTATTAGTTGATTCCTGGATTTGAGTGGCAAGTTGATATGTTCATATTGAAGATTAAAGAAAGAGCTTAATCATTCTCTAGTGTTGCCATTTTGTGCAAGTTTAGCCCTCTGGATCAACATGCAACGAGGAGATGGACCACCTTACTGTTGTAATCTTAGTGTGGTCCTCGTTTAACTTTGCGGTGCAATCTTTGAGTGGAAAATATTATAAGGGAATCAGTGGCACACTGGCATACCAAAATTTGTAGAAATGATGAACTCAAGGGGAGATGGCCCTGTTGCCGTATAATAGATGCAACAATGGAGGCTTCAAACTTTGTGGCTGAGTGGATAATACTTAGTTATCTTTTTTCAGGAGTATTGCTGTTCTAGTTTGCAACTCCTGACTTTGTAAGAAGGGAATTATAACCTCTGACCATGCAATTGTTCTTTTTCACTCTTTGTTGTTGCCTGCCTGCAAGTGGCTAGTGACCTAGGAAATGTATGTGTTTGCTATAGCCTCTAGGCTTTCTTCTCGAATCCGGTCTACCTTGATGAGGTTTTGATATAAAAACACTTGAAAGATTCTGAGGATTTATCCATCAATTCTGTTACTTATAAGTGAGAGAGATCCATTTCTGAGATTCAAATGCATCAAAGCTTGAAAAGTGATTGTAGACTGATATGCACGCTGAGAATGATGGAAAATAACTAGATACTATGAGATATTTATTTTACGGTTTGTTGCACATAGACCTCTTGTAGTATTGCAATTTGGAACTTATTGCCCATTGGATTTGGCAGATAGATCCTGTGGAAGAACTTTTTTGGCAGATATTACCCTAGTTGAAACTAGCGAGTCTGTGTGAGGGTAAAAAGTAAAAAAGCATCCGCAGGGTCTATCTGCCAAATAAAACTACATGGTTAATACGTTCCAAAGTGTGATATTACAAGGGATCTACGTGCAATTAACCCTTTAGTTTAAAAGAATCATGAACAATGAATTAGATGCAGAGTCTATCTGGTATTTTTAATTGTATCCTGTTACATTGTTCTTTTTGACAAGTATTAGTTGCATAACTAATGGCTATTATTAGGCTTCCATAAACACTTCTCATTTAAGAGGTAAGTTTCAATGTTAGGCAATTGAACATGGTAGCATAGGTAACCTAGAGAGAGAAAGTGATGTGATGTACTGGTTACCATGGGAATATTCCAAGGCCTCCAAAGCTAGCTAAAAGCCTTGAGAAAAAAAGGGTGGGGATGAGAGGAAGAAGTAAGGGGGAGGGGGCCCACATTGAAAAAAAAAAACCATGTGAAGGAAATGGGCAACCTCCAAAATCCTAAACCTATAGTGACATTCCACCTTTTTATCCAAAGATGTATGTGGGAATGAATAGAGAATATATGAAGAGACCCAAAATGAGGGGTATCTGATGAGCAAAACCCACCTCCTGAAAGGAACTTACCCATGACTCTACATGCCCATTTCCACACATCCACTACATTATGCTACACTTCTCTCAGAACTTGTTCCAAAAGGGCAATATAATTGGAGTTAATTGCAGATATTCAGGCACCCCCTATAGTTCTATTGTTGCAGATGGACCCCCTCAGGGAACTTTTTTCACTCTTTTACCCCTAGAGAAAGAGAAATCTTTTTTTGCTAATAGACCTCCCAAGGATAAAAGATAAGTAATTTCATTCGGGGGTATATCCACAATTGAGAGATGGTACAGGGGGTCTATCCGCAATAATAGACTACAGGAGGTCTATCCACAATAATAAACTTACAGAGGGTCTATTTGCAATTGGGCGATAGTATAGGGGGTTATCGTAATTTTTTTTCCTGGAGGGAGGGAGGGTTTTTTTTAATAGTTTTGAGAGGCGTGGAAAAGGAGAGCAAGTGCACCGGCCCAGTACGTTTGGGCCCTCGCCATGATAGTTACTAGCCATTGCATGCACGCGTGAGTGAGTGAGAGTAGCTTATTTTCTTTCCACTATATATGTACAACAAACTTGCTTTTTGTTTTCAAAGAAGTTAAGAATGCATGCGTTCATGACTTCTTGAGGCTTTCTGTTTTATAAGACTTCAATCACTTCTTTATTGTCATTATTGTTTCTAGTGTTAGAGATAGATTATTCACGTATTACTTAAAGTATAACACCTTTTCTAGTCTTCATAGCTCCTTCATTAGTACTAATTGTTTTATTAACTCCTTTTTGGGTTTCCGTAAAACTATGCAGAAGAAACCTTTTGGAAGTGGTGGGAAATTTTGTATGTTTCAAGCTTATTAGTAATTTAGATCCTCTAATTTGTGTAATGCAAAGCCTGATCTTCTCGATATCTTAATGTAACGATATAAGGGATGAACATTAGTGGGTTCTGAGATGAATCTTTCATTTCCCCAAAAGCAAATGCAAGTACACAACAAGTATTTGAAAATATCAAAGTTTCAAAACAATGCATCAATTATATTATGGTTGTTCTTTTGATGGAAAAGTGGGTATCTGTTGGCACTAGGTTATTACATTGTAAGTACATAATACATGTAGATTCTGGTTGGTACAGATTGTAACATTTGAATCATAACAACAGAAAATAGCTCGAATTTTAGGCCCAAGTTATATTGTGTGATTTTAGTATTGAGGGTACATGAACATCAGGAGTTTTAGACCCACAGCTGGAGATGTTTCACTAATAACAGTCTACTGAAACATCTACAGGTACAGAAAGAGAATGTCTTCTAGGCTAACAAAAGTTACATAAATGAAAATAGAGACCCAAAAATACAGGAGACCACGGATCGCAGTCCGAAACAAAATGCTTCAAAAGAGATGGCCAAAACAAACTTCGCCTGAACAAATAAAATAAGTCCAGAACGATGAACTATAAGTAGTTAATATGGTCATCAAATCATGAGTATGGACTAATAGAGTTAACTAAAACCAAAAGACCCCATAAACTTGATGAAAGTATTGTATATTTTGCTCATGTCGTGGGAAATTTATCTTTAGATCTGGATAAAACTAATTGGATAATTTTGTGGTCAAAGAAAAATAATTCTTCCTCTAAGATAATTTTTGGAGCAAACTATCCAGTTGTTATTTGAAATTATAGTTAACATTCATTGAACTCCAAGGTGTTTCTGCTATCAAAATATGAACTGGAACCTGATTTTTCACATGTTTACCATTTTTATTTTATACTTGTCCAAGATTTTGAACTTAGCTTGATTGCGGCAATATGATCAAACTTCAAGATCACTACAACATAAGTGCATCTTGTTTATACTTTTATCAGAAAATTCCGAGTTTACAGTTACAGTAGCTGTGAGGGTGGCTTTAGCTTCGAGGCTACCACACCATTGCTAACTATATACCAGGCTCTGATCTAAAATCAAATGCAAATCTCTGAATCATAGTCCATAATTGCCTTTGGCAACCCCTCGAGCAAACAAGCTACAGGAGGAATCGTCATTGTCTGTGACGTCCCATACACATTCCAACAGAATGGGTCAGATATCACATACCCTTGTGCAGGTAAAAGTTCGACTTCTGTTAGCGTAACATTTGTGCATGGTACTGAATCACTGCACCCCAAATGGATCGGGGGGCTTCTCACATCATAAGTTCCTTTAATGTTGGAGTACGAAATATCAGAAATGAAGATATTTGCTGATTGGTTTCTGCACGGCTTTGACAGGCAGTAGTACTGATTGATCATGATTGGGTTTCGAACTGTATCCATTCGGATGTTGTCGAATGTGATAGATGAGACTGACCCTGATCCACCCTGCCAGGTTTTGATTCGGACACCATTGTCAGAGTGCTTTATGACGGCATTATGGACTGTTATGTTTGTTACGCATGCTCGAGTATTTGCTTTTCCTAGGCTCCCAATGCTGCAAATAAGTGGAGTTATCTGTAAGAAAATCATTGTATCTTTTTATTCTTTGGATTTTCACGGAGAAAGAGGAATTTTAGTTTACCTGATACCATGGCTTGGCCCACATGTTACGTTTCTTATGTCAACATGCATGCTTCCAGATCCTATAGAGATGCAGTCATCCCCTGATTGAGACAGAGACATAACTCTCGTTAGCTTTTTTCCCTTTATTGTTTAGAGTTTATGTTATGTTCAGAACCAATTGAACTAACCATTGGAGATGACTGAGTTGTAAATTCCAACATTCTGAGTGTTCTCTACATGGATTCCGTCCGTGTTGGGGCTCAGAGCCGGTGAGCTGATGGATATACTGTCAACTGTGACATTCCGACAGTTATCGAATCTGAAATGAAACTGGGGGCTGTTTTGGATCTTCAGTCCATGGACCGAAATGTTCGAGCTCATGAAGAACCTCAATGCCTATAATAAAAATTCACAAAAAATTTAGTTTTAAGTGAAAAGAGGTGACAATTAACACAGTCAGTTAAAGAGGGTACAACTTACAACAGGGCTATCGCAAGGTCCAGGTAATGTTGTTCCATTAATCCCCTGTTACATATAGGGCATGTCAGTTACTGATTAGTTATATGAGTATAAAATCTCTGAGCATTTATTTTTACCCTGTGAGGTTTGCAGGGTAAATTCCACCACTTCTCTCCTCTGCCATCAATGAGTCCTGATCCCTGCATCGACATTCCATCAGCTCGATAGAACACAATCCATTGCCTCTTGCTATTGTTCGGTGGCCAGTAATCAGGACCATCCGGTGGCATAACAATGCCATCAACCTTAAAAATAAGAAAATTAACATAATTCAGAATACAAAAAAATTTCATATCGAACAATGAAAGAATAAGAGGTTAATACAAATAAATATACCTGAAATATGACACCATTTTGACAAGGACCTGTGAAAATGGTCGATTTGATCATGAACGAGTATCCCTTTTGCGCGAGCACAACCGCTGAACCAACTTGACACGCAGAGTCCCATGCACTCTTAAAGGCCTCGGTGTCATCTGAGACCCCATCGCCCACCGCCCCAAATGATCTCACGTTGAAAATAGCAACCGGGCTTGAGGAATTGTTATTGGTAACTCCACTTGCAGGGGAAGGAGCTGGTGCATGGAAGTTTGGTCTGGAAGTGGGAGGATGAGCAGGAGGTGAGGGAAGTGGAGGAGGAACTGAAGTCGAGTTAGTAGAATTTCGTGTTGGAGAATAAGTAGGAGGAACAGAAGTCGAGTTCGTGGAGTTTCGTGGAGGAGAGAAAGTAGGAGGAAGTGCAGACTCGTCAGGGGAGTCAGCCATTGGAGGCAGAGCAATGCTCTGGTTTCTGTTATGATAGTGATGACGGTGATGATTGCCAGTTCTCCCATTAACAAAACAGAAGCTAGAGGCAATGCATAGGAAAAGTACCAAAGCTTCCATTCTTAACAAACTCAAGTTCAGAACAGAGGGAATGTTGCTATAAAAGAAACTTGGCATGCAATGTTGATTTATAGACAAAAAATCAAGCTATATCTATCTCTTTCAGAGGTTTGGGAGTCAGAATTCAAAAACTGCGGCCGGGTGTCGCTTTCTCTTAGCAACTAGGCCTTAGAGAAGAAGATTGAGAGTTAGAAGAGGAGGGTGATGATTGAGTTGAGAGACAAGTTGGGGAGTTATAGAAGTGAGCTTTTATAGTATACAAGTAGATAGTGGGAGAGTACTCAGTTTGTGGCTCTTCCTTCTTCTTCACTCTTCAACAATGGAGCACTATTTTTCATTATTCTAAGTGTTGGCAACCGACCAAATCCATTCAGGCTATGGCTTTTTTTGAGAATGTGGAGTCTGCAGATGAAGGATAATTTTTTTTTTCTTTTTTGTTGCAAAATAGACTGCAAAGTAACTGCTTTTACATTGGTGTTAGTTATTGAGGAGAAGAGAAGGTAAGAGAACAAGCCCACGTTCTTGCCATTCCTTGCACTTTCTTTGCACCCCAAGTCTAGTCATAGGGAGTTAGTTTTTAACTAACTCTAAGAGGAAGATTTTATGAATTTTTTGATTAAATTCATTAAACAATATTTGGAACGAAAATTTTGGTTGTGGAAGGAGATAATTAAGCCCATGAACTTTTTTGCTGGAAATCATGAAGCCTTTGCTGTAAGAAGGAAAGAGGGTAGGATATTAGTTGAAATACTCTATTAGTGACCAATTTGAAGTTAACACTCTATGGTCAACTCTTTAAATGCGAAGATGTCATGTAAAATTGAGACCATAATATGTAGTTTTAGATATCAATGATCCTTAAGAAATGTTAAATTGAGGCCTCTAATTAAGGATGTTATATTGAGGCCTCTAATTAAGGATTATGTGCTTTCATTTAAGTTTGTGAGAGAGCTTGTCCTTTTATGGAGTGTCTATATTCAGTTCTAATTAAGGATTATGTGCTTTCATTTTTAAGTTTGTGAGAGAGCTTGTCCTTTTGTGGAGTGTCTATATTCAGTTCATCTTGTAAGCATGTAAGTCTCATATGTATAGTCTATGACAAATCTCAAATTATTAAAACAAGCTGACTGTCTCCAGTCTCATATTTTCTCTTTCTTACAATGAATGGTTCATATGCCAAGTTTTAATCCATTAGTGATATCAACTTGAAACTAGCACTATAAAGATTATAATCGAGCTCAGTTTATTAGCACATATATACACATTACATCTTGTATAGAATGAATCTTTTGGAAGCTTCAATAGAATGATCAGGACCTTAGTTTAATGCTAGAACAATCCAAGACTAGGAATGAGCTCTATGTGCTGTTTAAGTGACTAATACACACAGGCATTTCTGTTGAAGTATTCAGGTTAGTTTGAATACTTGAATTCAAATTTCACCAGGTTGTCACATGTTGTAATTAGTTCCTAAAATATCAAGGTAGAATCAATGTAACTATAACTTACCTTATTTAGATGATACGATTCCTAAAATCAAGGAACAATGTATGCCGTTGTAATCTATATATGATGTGATTATTGGAATAGAAAGCAAGTGTCGTCAGGTTCAGATCATGAATATGTCCAAGCCATAAACTCTATATGTTGTTTGGTTGGCAGGAAATAGAGTTGCAACTGCAAATGTTACGACAAAATTTTTATTTCTAGTGTTTTGGTAGGAAAAAAATTAGTTAGAAAATGTAAATGGATTTACATGTTGTAGAAAAGAGCTGTAGCATTTGCTACAGCCAATTTGGCCACAACAAATGTTGTCATTCCTTTTCTTAGTGCCACATCGTCAAATTAGTTAAAACAAATTAGAAAATGCAAATCTTTTACAATTTTGAATTAAAAAAAACTTGATTTGCAATGAAAACCTTTTGCATCGAACCTAGCACTAGATTTTGATTTGGAAACAAGTTTCCTAAAATAAAATGCAAATATCCAAATGATGAATTTGAGGTTAATTTTCTATAACCAGTACTGCATGCAACATTTGCTGCATTTACAATTGCAACATACCAATCAACCCTAAACTAGTAGCTATGCAATGCACATGTGGCTAAAAAAATCTGTCTTTTAATCAGCTTTTCAAGTAGGAATTTACCAATGGATTTTTTTTTGTGGCATTTTATATCACTTTCAGTTATTTGAGGAGCAAAATACATTCTATTTGCTAGTATAATTTCGTGATGAAAAAATAAGAGAGGTTTCAAAAATATTTGATTTCATATATAATAATATATGTCATTTTGAAGTTTCGTAAAGGACTTGAACAAAAAACATATCAACACATGCAAGAGAACAAAATGAAGCATGAGTAGGTGGGTTCTAGATACTAGAGAGAGAGGGTGCTTGCTAACAGTTTAAAAAGACACATTAATGTATCTGGTTATATACGTATGAAACTGTTAGGTGACAGTTTACATAGTAGAGAGACATAATACTTCATGCTTCTTATGAGAAGAGCCCCTTCACTTGAAGTGCTCCCCTTTTCTGAAGTATCATTTAAGGTAGTGCTTTTATGACACGTGTAAAAGTCTCAAACTCCAAGTCTTGTCCCTAGCAAGAGTTTCTTTTTTATTTTTTATTTTTATTTTTTATGAGCAAGAGGCATGAGCTAGTTGCACTATTGTTTGAAGTATTTAAAAATTTATGAGGTTGGGAATAAGATAAGCTGAGGACGGTTGTGAGTGGAATTTTGCGTGCAATCTTGAAGAGATTCTTGAGGCTTCTAATTTTTCTTTCGGCACACGCGCGCAGCTCTTCTGTGATTTCTTCATGGGCGTGCATGATTTATCCAATCATTATTAACCAAAAAGTTCATGATCTATATTTTAATTGTGCAAGTGGAGATCTTTGCAAGTAAATTTTTGGCAACTTAATTACTCTGTAAATAGTATTCTGCTCAAGATGTTATAGCCTAAGCATTTCATGAGAAGTGACCAAAGCCATTATCCATATTACATTGAAACTACAAATGTGCACATATACCTCAGAAAAATGTACTTGGGCTCGGAATATTTGTTGATGCAAACCACAGGACATGAGAATAATGCGTCACTCCGTGATATACGACAAACATTTTTATATAATTCACAGAGCGTGGAGGTTTTTCGCTTCCAATTTCAGGAAAAAAAAAAATAAGAGATTGCAACATACAAGCACACAAAATGAAATAATCGTTAAAAAAAAAAAGACAATGATATAATGTGGTTCAACCCTCCATTACTCCAAAGCACCAACACAAGAAAATCTCTGTAAATAAAGAATACAAGAGGAATTGGTCTATGTTTCTAATCTCTCATGCTTTTCTCTCACGTAGCTCTCCTATCATTTCATCTCAAAATCTCTAATATTTAATCTAATTCAAAGTTTCCTAACACTACAATCTCATTATTAAAATTAAAAATAAAAAAATAAAAAAAAAAACAAATGCTCACAATATGAAGGGACGCAATCAACCCCAACAATCTGAAACCATTACTCTTTATCTTCTACCGAGAACCAGACAATCTTCAACAAGTTAACTAGCAGCATCTAATTGTAAAGAGTCCAACAACACCAGAGAGTACTACTTTGAACTGTAAGAACTAAGAACTAATTTCAACGGTGTATTTTCCCAAAAAAAAGAAATAGAAAACAAAAAAGAAAGAAAAATACAACAGTATCGAAGTCCAATACAGACTTAGAACTAAAATTCAAGGCAATAATAGTTTTAACACTGAGGCCTAGCTCAGTGATAATGAAGAGGGTTGCATTATGGATTTAGTAACAACTCCAAGCACGAAAAGCCATCTTCAAGCCACTCTCCATCTTCAATCCTTCCATTTGCCACCTTCAAGCCCTTCAAAAGTTTGTCCTTCAGATTTTTGACTTAGGCATTGCAGAACGACCATGATCCATCCTTCAGATTTTGTACAGAGACCATCCTTTCCTCAGAGTGGAAAATTACCTGTTCAAAGCTCAAACAAACAGAAATTTCACTCAAGTCAGCATTCAAGAGAGAGATACCTTCAAGTTTAGGAACCTTCCATCCATCTTGAAACAAATTCCAGCTCTATTCTCAATCCATACAACAACATTCTCCAAATGTTATGCGATCATTATTAGAATTGATGTTTAATGCATTATCCTTTGGCTTGCTTCAATTTGTTGACGAGAACATGATTGTCCATATTATCTCCTAAGGAAAGCTCATATTCCTTAGAGCAGACTGGTTCTAAATATCAAACAGTTTTTATCTTTTGTTAAAGTGTTATCATTCCACTGTCTCATGTTCTCTCTTACCCAAATGATGGGTCTAGGTTTCATGTATATGTTTTGGGGGCATCGAATTTCTTTACACACCATTATTATTGTCAGAGGAAAGAGAACATCTAGGTTTCATCTAGGTCTCATGTTCTCTCTTACCCAAATGATGGGTCTAGGTTTCATGTATATGTTTTGGGGGCACCGAATTTCTTTACACGCCCGATAGTAGCCCGACCGTAGATCCAAATCAAAAGGGTTTTTCTATAATGTGCCCTTAGGGGGCGTATGTTCAGAAGTATTAAATGCTCCCCAATTACCTCCACTATCAACTATAGATGTGTAAAGGCTAAATGACACTTAAATACCACAAAGTTTCCTCGTCTTGACACTTAAATACCATGAGTTATTTTTTGTGGCAAATAAATACCATAAGTTGTTTAAACTTGGCACATTAGTACCTCAATCATGCAAACGTGAAAATTTTCATCCGAATTTTCTCTATTATATGTGCATGCTAATTTTAGAGCTTTTTAACTATTAATATTTGCTAATGTGCTATTAAATCTACCAAAAATTTTTTAAACTTATCTTAATTCTACTTTTAAATAGAGTTGGGATATCTTTAATAATAAATTTAACAAATATTAATGGGGTTAGGAAGTTATAAAATTAATATGTTAGTGTCATATGGGAACATTCATGTGAAAACTTCCATGTTTGCATGATCAAGTGTACAACGTGCCAATTTTAAACAACTTCTGGCATTTATTTGCCATAAAAAACAACTCATGGCACATAAGTACCAAAATCCGGGAAACTTTGTGGTATTTAAGTGCTATTTAGCCATGTGTAAAGTTTAATGATTTGGATTTTTTATGAAAATTGATGATTCGAATCATCTACATGCAACAATTTAATATGTTTTACTAAAAATAAAGCAAAATCATTGAGTTTGTACACATTCTTCTATGATTCTATTTGTTTGGAACACATTCTTCTATGATAGGAGAACTGGAGAAGTAGTTGAGAAGCGTGTAATGGTTCTTCACATGTGCCCTAAGGGCACACCATACAAAAACCCTTACCAAAAACATAGCGAGGCACCGAGGGCAAAGCTAATTTCAAGGAATTGTGGACAATTTCTCACTCTATAGCATTTCTTTAAGGGAAATTGTTATTTGTTAAGGGTAAAGTGGTAAATTCGGAAAAATTGAAAGAATTGACACTTTGTCCCCCCCCTTCCCTCAAATCAACAAAGAAAAAAACCTCTAGACCTCTCTATGATCAAGCTTGCAAATAATTGACATCTACATTCAAGGCTACAACATCCTATTTTGAACAACTACTAGTAATTTTTATACTATTGTGAAAAAAGGTATTCTCTACAATGTTTTTAGTTGATATTTAATAATAAATAGAAGGCAACTTTCTTATGTTCTAATAACTTTATTCTCAAATCACAAATTTATAAGATTATTAAAATATTACATTTTTAAATTATATCGTGAAAAATTTGGAGTATTTTTAAGCAAATTAAAACTTAAGGATATATAACTTAAAAATCAGTGAACTTTAGGGTATTAAAATGCAACTAACCCTTCTTATAAAAATTAACATAAGTTTTAATGTCCATTGCACATGCATTTGCACGTGCTATAATGCTAATCCATAAAAGTATTAAACTTTACATCATATAGTAAACTGTAAAGGTAAAACTTTTGCATTATAGTCCTGCAGCAATATGACCACACGCAGAATGTACGTACATAGATCAATAATTGAAAGAAACTTAACCCCAGTCCACAAAGGGGAGGAGTGGATAACCACCCTCTGGAGGAGGTCTTAAAGATGGAGGTAAGTTTCCCCACGAAACTCCAGTTTGATCTCCTGCATCAAAAATCACATCACACATTTACACAGTACTCAATTTACTCATAATGACCATTTCAGATGATTTTAAAATATTAATATTGTGCCTAATGTTCAACACTGTGCAACAATGCGAAGAGAGCGGAGAAAAATATTTTAATGTGCTAAAAGATAAGCAGCAGATTTAACTTAATTTGGTGTGTTCTCCTCAAAAGAGATGAGATAGGAGAATGCCTAAAGGCAGACCAAATTTAAATGAGACCTACATGCCTGAAATGGACCAAAACATGAAAAGAGGAAAGCAGTTAACTCTAAAACAAACTAAAAATGGCAAGTAAGCTTTTACCTAAACCTTTGTAGATGAAAGTAAACTGATTTTTCTTTCTTGTAACTAATAAGTTAACTTGGAACTGAGATGTCATGCACTCTCTGTAACTAATAAGTTAACTTAGAACTGAGATGTCCTGCACTCTCTAGCTTATCTCAAATGTTAGAGATGCTTGGTATAGGCCCTCCAATTTCTTTGCCCACAAATTTGGAGCCAACTCAGATTTAGGGTTGCCAACAGGTTGGATTTGGGTTGGACCACACAAGGTCCACCTATGGATCCATTATAAATTTGGAGGATCCAACCCCACAAACAAACTGGAGTCCAATAAAAATCCAAATTCAATAAATTATTGGATTTGGCTTTTGATTTTGGATCTGGTTTCAAGGATATAAACTAAATATTTGGCTTGGATTTGGATAGAGTTACTAGATAATGAAGCTCCATTTCACCCCCATTGAGATGGTTCACAGCAGCTTGACAGTCAGTCATAGAATTTATATCATTTCTCCATGAAGCTTTGATGGTGATGATGACGAACTCTAATCCACATAAAAAGATGACTTCTGTAAATGACTTGGTCCTTCTTACAAAAGTTGTGTCAAATTCATATGTGCATTACAACAACAGATTTACCTGACACAGAGCCGACACCAACGAATGGATTCACTCCAAGACTAACAGTCCCTGCAAAATTTAACCCTGTCAATAAATGATTAAAAGTTTTTCTGGAAGTAGCAATTACAAGATTCTATGCAAGCTTTCTTGTACTAACACTTCCTTCTATTTCAATGTCAGTCCATGCATTATTTTATTTTAATCTTTTTGTTAAAGGAGATCTACATGGGGTCCACTCTACAAATTGAGTGTGTAGGTGTTTTTATGCCAATTAGTTAGAGACTTTGAACCCATATTTTCTACGATTTATTCCAAAAAATAGGCCTCAGCTAGTAAAATTTCCAATTATATGCACAACCCTCTCTTTCAGTAAATTAAGCTGAACATTGAAATTTGAGGTTACGCGCCATGGTGATTTGAAAATCATACTAATCTAATATACGGTCGCTCACTTATGAGACAGGTTCACCATGCTCACAGGAACAATCCAAAAATGAGCAAACTTGATTCCAAATTCCTTATGCT
Source organism: Asparagus setaceus (assembly GCA_012295165.1). NCBI lineage: Eukaryota > Viridiplantae > Streptophyta > Magnoliopsida > Asparagales > Asparagaceae > Asparagus > Asparagus setaceus. The sequence goes on from CM022702.1 coordinate 75,456,638, forward strand.
AAATCAACATTTACCTTATGCCTCCTTAAAACTAACAATACAAAAGGAAATACTGAAATAGTGAAACAAAAGAAAATATTGCCCTGTAAATTCGATATGTATACTATTCTGATCATCAAATCACATGTTGGTCAGATGCATTGAGCACTTTACAGGGAAATGAGTTAGTATGCAGCCACAGGGTTTCAAGTATGTCAATTCTCCAATTCTACATGGTTCATGCATGAATGGCTCAAGTGCCAGAAGTAGCCTAAAACTCCTTTATGATAAACTCCTTTATGATATGCTACCAGACTCACTGACGAGGAATGGAAGTGATTAACCCTGATTGTAGATCTGAATATCAAAACTAAACAAAAAAGAACAAAAAGAAAAGATAACTTGTGGGTTAAGCTAACTTGGGGGTTAAGCCGGTTTCACACGCAGCACCTAATCAGATTTGGCTTCACACCTAGCACATCACATGGCTTCTAGAAACAGCAGCTTCACGTCTAGAGGGATTCACTCTCATCTCTCTAATTCAAATTTTTATTCATATTAAATCCTCATCTCCTCAAAAGAACAACAATCCTTTTTATAGGACAACTGAGACAAAACAATACCTAAAAGATACAACAAATAAAATTCTAACTAAAAGATAACAGCAAATAAAAATTCAACTAATTCTAACAATAACTGAAATACTAACTAAGAAAATCCCGAGAAAAAAAAACTAACATCCTAACAAATTTTTCTAATCCTAACTCCAGAAAATTCAGATCCGTTTTGAACTGCATCACTCACAGGCCTCAGAATCTCTGATAGTAAGTGGATCTTAAGTCCAAAAGTTATCAAATTTTAATTTGGATTAGTTTCAGCTTGGGCATTTGGTGGATTCTGAGTTTGTGATGCATTTCTGGCTAAGCTGAGATTTGAACTTTCTTTTGTAATATAATCTTTGGGTTGGATTGATTATACTCTGGTGAGGGTTAATATGTAACTAAAAGTTTGAGAGAGGACCATCAATTTTTCATCTTATTTTCATTTGATTAAGCTTTAAACTACGTCATCGTCATTCCTACTGGAAGTCTAATTTATGTTGTTTTTCTTTTTTTTTTAAATGTTAGTTCATAGTTGTTAACATGACCAACTCAATCTGCATGACAATTTATAACAACATTACACCGCAAAAGATCTAACTGGTTCTTCTTGACCTACATTATTGTCCATCATCAGACATTAAAGCCAACATGTCACTCATATGGGCCCCACAGACGGTTCCCTCTGCCATCATTATACCTGAGATATATAAACATAAAGAACAATTAGCGGATAGTCTTTTCTCATAAGAACTATTTCTCCAGTGTCGCTGTCTATCTCTAACCTTCTGATCTGTCTCTCTCACTCTCATCCTCTGGGTTTTATTTCGTGATAACTCTTGATTACACGTCTCTCAAGTGATCGCTCACTCTCTGTCGTGTGTGTTGGTTTTCCTCCCTCTCGTCCCCGGCAATTTCTTCAAAGAAGGTCTTTGGTGGACATTCCTCCACTGATCGTTGAATGCTCTATTTTGCGGCTACCTCTTTCCTCCATGAACTCAATAAGTTTTGCACAAAGAGGGATACCTCACTGGCCCCCTAAATGGTCCTATACATCCCATCGTACATGATTGTTGTCAACTTCTTCATCTACACAAGAAGTATCGAATATCCTCTACATTGATCTACATCTAGCATATTGGAAGTTTTAAACATCACTTTTCTGCTAGAAGCATCAAACTCCCAGTCTTACAACAGAAACTAAGAGAGCCCTTGTTATCCAATCCTGCAAAATAAACAGGATAGACTTGCGCCTTACATCATACTCTCAGCCCACACACAACTTTAAATCAGTCCAGCCAAATGTTGGTGCATTACATTCCTAACTTAGGTGATTAATGACTATTCCATAAGGATTGCAGAAAGATTTTGGATCTTCTAAATAATAGAATTACTTCTTTAATCGTGTTAAGCTAGAAAGAAGCACAGCTTGAACCTTCTGCACACATGGACTTTGCAAGTCATTGTTATCATCAATGCATACAAATATTTTTCTGAGCGTGTTCAATGAGAACGCCTTCAAAATATTTCATATTTGGTTCCAAGGTGCGCTAAATGTATAGATAAACCTACATTGAACAGATTTCGACGTTCATATTTGGTTCTTAGGTGCTCTAAATGGTAGAGATCAACCTACTTCAAATGATTTAAACATGAGCATAATCAAGTTTTCTCCTTCTTTCTTGCTTTTTCGTTATTTGCGGAACTAACTTTTTTCTTAAGCTGCGCAATAGACAAGTATATATATATATATATATATATATATATATATATATATATATATATATATATATATAGCAAAGAAATGCCATTCTCAAAGGAGTCATACTCCCGGCAATACTAATTCATGGCGAACTATTACCAAAAGAGGCAATCAAAGTAGCCCTTCGCAAGCCTTTTATAAAGGCATAAATGATATGATTAGTCAAGAAAGTAACCCAGAGCCATTCACTAATATAGTGAAAAAGGACATTGAATGGACTACGAAGAAAAAGACTGATATAGTCTTATATCTTGAAAAAGAAGATATACCTTCAATGAATGAACCTGAAAGGCTGAGACAGAAATATTTAGATTCTGTCTACTATCCTACCCTCTCTTTAAAATCGAGGGTCTGGCTGAAAATAATAGTAATACAAAAGGGAATGGAGATAACCCATTTCTGGAGCAATGATAATCATTCAGTTCCTCCTAATTTTAGCAAATGCATCATACAAGAGGTTATACTTCCTCGAAATTGGGCAATTACTCCAAATCAGGAATTACCATTGGTTAAAGCCAGCACTAGCAAAGAGGTATATTACTTCAATTATTGGGATTATAAAGAAGCCTTTTATAAAATATTTTTATATCAAAATCCCAAAAACAAATATACGTGGCTTATAAAGCTATGTCCAGAAGCCGTTTATAAAGGTCTACCCACTTAGTTCTTTGAATGGTGGGCTTCTTATGGTGCGGATTTGGTCATTTTACCCAAAGCAATCCAAAAGTTATATTCTCCTTGGCTGGAAAATCATCCGGTTATTTCAAAACTCCATGAAGAAGAGATCGTAGAGGGTCTATGCATGATCTATTTCTTTGCTGAAACGGAGATCCCATGGATCTGGACTTAGTCTCTGAAAACAGACTGGACAGAGGGTCATTTACTCTATTTAAAAAGACAGTACCATTATAGATGGTGGTCCGAAATTATTATAGAAGAAAAAGTTAAACAAATCAATGAAATAATCAAGAGAAATACCAAAACTCTTGAATCGGCAATTGTTCATGAGGTTCAAAAGGAAAATCCTATGCTAAAAATTGCCAAGATGATGAGAAAGAAATATCCTCAAGATTCAGAAGCTGCAATTCAGCAGCGATGTCTCGAATACATGAAGCGTCAGTTTTTCGAGATATTTGATACCGGCGACTCAAAATCTACCAAAAGTATTGAATCCAATGAAGACACTATTCTTCCAGACGCTCAAGATCCTGACGATGATATCGATACCATGTGAGAAGCAGCCATGGAGATACTAGGAAATCTGGATAATATCCATGTCACCTCAAAAGGCAAGGAGAAAGCAGAGCAGTAAACATCACTATCGCCTTTGCATAATGGAAGACAGAAGGAATCTCTTCGCAGAGGACACCCCTTTCGCGCTGGCACTCAAATTACCATACGGGTCGTTGTCATGAACAACAGAGATCTCAATTATAATTGAGAATACTGTGCAGATATAAAGTTTAAAGCGACACTATTGAAAAATAAAGCTAGTGTCACTTTCAAAGCATAGTAAGATGCTTTTGTAATATTATAACGTGTAAAGTTTAAGTCACTTTCAAAGCATAGTAAGATGCTTTTGTAAGTCTATATATCTGCAAGACGGAGTCTGTAAGTGTATCGCTGTACAAAAGTTTGAGAAGAAATAAGAAAGCTAAGAGTGGAAGAAAAGCCAGTGCTAAGTCTGGGAAAACTCACACTGTAAGATATTTATCTTTATAAAGTTTATAATAGCTGGTTTGGTTTTGTGTTTTGGATCCTGAAACTTGGTATCAGAGCCATGAGTGGCTAAGTTAATTTCTTGCTGTCTATTATGTTTGCCTATTAGAAGTAAAACATAAAGGTTAGATAGATTCATAAAACATAAAGGTTAGATAGATTCATTCCTTTACTTTGATTAAGATGTTATGTGGTTAGCTATGGAACGTCATCCAAGTCGCGCTGTGTAAAGCCTGTGTTGGCCAGGATGGCCGTAAGGGTTGTGTAAGTCGTTGATAGACGTGCAGATATTTACTTAATTTGTTAGTTAAAGTAAAAGAATAAAAAATCTAAGCTTTATCTCCTACCTATTAATATGGTAAACAGAACAGACAGTTGGGAAAGTATGACAGAAGCCAGCAGCTCATCAAATCTTACCCGTTATACGGGAAAAAGGGTCAAAAATGCCCAATTAGTAGAATTTCCTACGGAAATTGAATCATTGAATAAATGGTCTATACCCAAGATCCCTAATAGGGATATCTATCAAATTGGGTTCTGGGATTATAAATCCATTGTTGCCATAAAAACTCTAGAACGCACTGTTACTGTTGATAATACAGAACAGACCGTAAGATTATTAAGTCTAAAAGACATTGAACCATATATGGAAGGTATAAATACATCCATATAGGCCTAATACAGGTCGCCTTTAAACTCTTGACATTACAAGGGCTAAATACTTCTATGTTGACATGTCTGCGAGACGGACGCTGCTTAAATTGGACTCAATCCCTAAAAGGGATAATGGAAACAAGCCTATGTAACGGTCCAGTATACTTTAATGTATACCCAAATTTAAGTCTGTCATTAACAGAACCAAATATTTTGGAATCAATAAATTTGAATATAAGAACTCATGGGTATGATTTTTTACCTGAGTCAGAAACTATTGCGATAATATATCGTATTCATTATAAAGCCTTAACTATTTTGGCGCCTAAGGCTAAAAATCATACTAACCAGGCAAAACTGTCTTAATAGAGATAAATTTATTACCCTCTAATATTGCTACCAATAGACAATTAAATTGGAATGAGGTAAATTTTCCTGAAAGCTGGGTAATATCCCAAGCAATTTTACCAAAACCTATAATAAATAATGAGGTAGATCAAATCATAGAGACTAATGATGGAGAGGTTGAAATATTATTCAACCCATTAAGGACAATTAAATTATCCCAATCAGAAAGTTCTTCAAGGAGATCAGTATCAAGATCAGACTCTTATAGAATTTCTAAGGTTAGAGGAATAAATATATCCTCTAATAACATTCTCCATGCACAATATAAAGAGGAAGACAAATCTTCCCCTACAAGATCTGAAGTAAGTTTTAGACTTTAATGGATTTGTCCAAAGGAAGTAATTTAAGAAAATTTTAAATGAAGAATTCCAAAATGAGCATAACTCCAAATTTAGAAAATGGTTTTCAAAACCTTTTCAAAAAGACCATCATATTGGAGAGATGAATATTATAAAAGACCGAGAGAAAAAACAGGATTTAGAATATTTTGTTCAGTGGTTTTAAAGAATTATATTCCTCAAAGAGAATTACAAATTGAGTACTAGAAGAATATTTTAAGCAATGGAAAACTAGTACTAATGCGATTGTAAGGTCGGTTTATCCACCTACAAATCCCTTAAGGTTATCTGGAGTTTCTACTCATAATTTAGAAACTAACGCTTTTATAAAGCCCAATAATTCTAATAATGAAACTCTCAAAGAGATAAATGATATTATCAAACGAATAATTATACTAATGTTCATCTTCAAATTATTGGACAACAACTTATTCGTATTGAAGATGCAATTGGAAAATTAACAGCAAAATTGAGTAAAGATATCCCTTCACTAGAAAATCAAAAAATACCCCTCAATTATATTGAGCAGGCTACAATCAAACCTCCAATAGAGGTTTCCGGATTTAAAAGAGATCCTGAAATTACTACAGAGATAGTTAAAGTTATAACAAAAAAGATGAAAGAAGCTAAGCTTCTTACTCTACAGTCACCTTCAACTCCTCAAATTGAAAGTTCTTCTAATATAGAAGAAGAAGAAGCAAACTCTTCAGAAGGAGATCTATCTCCTAACCAGCTTTTAGTCGTAGAAGATCAATTTATTAATAAAATAAAGAATCCGGCTAAAAGACTAGAAAGATACTATTATAAAAGACCTACTCCAGCCGACGTATTATTTGAAGAAAATGATACGTATTTACAAGCCGATTATAATGGTAGAAATATCTACGAATGGAATATAGATGGGTTATCAGATACCCAAATAAATTTTACTATACATCGTATGCTTATGTACGGTACTGTATGTAGACAGAATGGTAATACCGACAAAATGATAGCAAGTTATATTACTTGTGGATTTACAGGCATCCTTAAAGGATGGTGGGATAATTATTTATCCCCAGAAGCTAGAGGAGAAATTCTCAATGCCACCAAAACTGAAAATAATATACAAAGAAAAGATGCAGTCTATACTCTCATGTTAACCATAGTGCATCATTTTACTGGTGCATATCTCGATGAAGGAGAAAGAATAAGGACTTTATTATAAAATTTTAGATGTCCTTCGCTAACTCATTTTAGATGGTATAAAGACACTTATTTAAATAGAGTAATGTCTCTTACTGATGCTAATAGTAATCATTGTTAAGCCAAGTTTATCGATGGGCTACCAAATCTATTTACAGAAAGGGTAAGGAATAAAATTCGAAGCGAATACGGGGGATATATCCCCTATGATATCTTTGGATACGGCTATTTAATAAATGCTTGTATCAAAGAGGGTTTAGCTCTCTGTAATGACTTAAAATTAAAAAATCAATTGAAGTCTCAAAGACTTACTAAAAGAAAAGAATTAGGAGAATTTTGTGAACAATTCGCCTATGATCAGCCTTATAAGGCAGACAAAGAAAAGAAAAGAGATGTTAAAAAGACTTTTAAAAAGCCTTTTAAAAAGAAGAAATTCTTCAAGAAAAATAAAGATGAAAAAAAGGAGAAAAAAGGAAAAAAGGTGAAAAAATATCTTGATGAAATTAAATGTTTCAAATGTGGACGAATAGGCCACTATGCAAACAAATGTTATACAAAAAAGAAATTAAATGAAATAACTGATGAAGGCCTTAAAAGAACTTTATACAAAGTTTTGATCAACAGTGATACTGAATCAGAGGAAATATCTTCTGAATCCTCTGAGTCTTCGGATCAAGAAGAAACAAAAAATTGTGCTTGTCCAATTCAAGATTCAGAGTATTGAAAAGCTATAGTCCAAATGAATGGATTATCAATAAATGTAATAACAGAAAAATAAGAATTTATTGATAAAATGTTAACGGAAGACATAGCTCCCGATTTAAAGAGTAAAATAATTGAAGCTTTACTTTTTACAAAAGAAAGTAAAGAAAAACCAAACATTGATAATGTTTATAAAATGTCAGAGGTTATGAATAGGAGACAACATAATGCTTCTACCTCTCAACCGTTATCTTTATCCTTTTTAAACAAAGAAATTAAAGGTCTAAAAGAAGAAGTAAAACTTCTAAAGAAAGAAAATAAGTACATTCTTTCTAAAATAAATTCAGAAGAAGATGAAAGATCTCTATATTCTGAAGAAGCAGAAAGTAATAACTTTCTTCAGCTTGTACAGCAAGTGACTTCGCAAAAATGATATATTAAAATAACCTTAGCCATTGCTGAACAAATTTTTATACCAGATATCATAGCTCTGGTAGACAGTGGTGCAGATCTAAACTGTATCAATGAAGGAATTGTTCCTTCTAAATATTTTGAAAAAACCACACAAACCCTTAGCGGGGCAAGTGGTCATAAATTAGAGGTCAAATATAAACTACCTCAAGCACATATTTGTGTTAATGGAATTTGTATTCTTATTCCTTGTATTCTGGTCAAAACCTTATCACAACAAGTTATACTTGGAACCCCATTTTTACATTCTGTTATGCCAATCTTAAATATTGACACGAAAGGCTTTCAAGCCACTTATAAAAATAAGGAAATTAGCTTTGAGTTTATATCTGATCCCCAAACGAGGAGATTAAACGAAATAAAATAAATTCTGCTCAAAGAACAGCAAATTAATTTTCTTAAAGAAGAAGTATCATTTGTTCAAATAAAAGAACAAATCCGAAACAATCAAGAGTTGATAACTCAAATTGAAAATAGATTTAAGGTCACTGTATGCAGTGATTTACCTACAGCTTTTTGGGATAGGAAGAAACACATTGTTTTTCTTCCATATATAGATGGATTTGATGAAAAAACTATTCCGACGAAGGCTAGACCTTGTCAAATGAATAAAGAATATTTAGATTACTGCAAGAAAGAAATAAATTCTCTTATAGAGAAAAAACTTATAGTCAACTCATATTCTCCTTGGAGTTGTACAGCTTTCTATGTTAATAATCATGCTGAACAAGAACGAGGACTACCTCGATTAGTCATAAACTACAAACCTTTAAATAATGTGCTTAAATGGATAAGATATCCAATTCCAAATAAAAGAGACTTATTGAATCGCATTAATAATGCGAAAATATTCTCTAAATTTGATTTAAAATCCGGCTATTATCAAATCCAAATAAAAGCAGAAGATAGATATAAGACTGCTTTTATAGTACCTTTTGGCCATTATGAATGGAATGTTATGCCTTTTGGCCTGAAAAATGCTCCTTCTGAATTTCAAAACATTATGAATAATATTCTCATCCCTTATACTGATTTCACATTATCTTATATAGATGATGTTTTGATATTTTCAAATACCTTTGAACAGCATGTTAAACATCTAGAGATTTTCAGAAATCTTATCATCAAAAATGGGCTAGCTATATCTGCTCCTAAAATGAAATTATTTCAAACCCAAATTAGATTCTTGGGGCATAATATTGATCAAGGAACTATAATTCCTATTGACAGAAGTATAGAATTTGTATCCAAATTCCCAGATGAAATTACTAATTACAAGCGATTCTGAGATTTTAGGATCTCTTAATTATGTAGCGATTATTATAAAAATCTAGCTCAAGACACCGCTATTTTATTGTTTGGGTCGAAAGTTGATTCCATTGCAAAACTTGAGAAAAATTACACTTTTATTCTCGCCACAAAGAAATTAAATGACTCTCTTACAAACTCAACGTAAGACGCTACAAGTGTAGATCTCCTTTTTGTGGGACTTTGCTGTCTTGGGGATCGTGTCAGTGGACCACCGAAGCGTGATCGTCGAATCGACGGTTTAGTTAGTGCTTCGCAAAGGAAACAAGAACTTCAAAGAAATATCTTAGCAAGGTAAGATATCTACTCTTCTCAAGAATAAGTCAAGGCTTAAACTCGAGGAATCTCCGTGGATCGTGTTCTTGAACTCCGGAAGCTTGGATTTCGATTTTCCCTTCGATGGCCGACCCCACAGTGGGCGTAGGAGGGTATTTATAGTCTTTGGGAAGCGTGCCCACAAGTGTCATAAGTGTCAAGATTTGAAGGCTTAGCGCCGCACATTAAGCCGCCGCCACCGGCGAGGTAGATCGCACTGGCTACGGCGGTGATAATACCACACCGGCTGTGAGGCAAGGCCGCCCTTCCATGGCCGTAACGGTTTTCCGCTTTTAGGCATGATTAAATGCCCAGAATTACGCCTAGTGGGTATCTTGGCGATGTAACCGCCATTTACGGTTCGAACGCTTTCTCGCATTGATAAAGTCAAGTGGGCCCCATCGGCATTGATTTAGACCCTTCAAGAGCTTGTTCCAAGTATTACGGGTGTCGCCGGTTAGCGAGACACATCAAGTGTCTCGCTAATAGCGAGACACATCAAGTGTCTCGCTAATAGCGAGACACATCAAGTGTCTCGCTAATAGCGAGACACATCAAGTGTCTCGCTAATAGCGAGACACATCAAGTGTCTCGCTAATAGCGAGACACATCAAGTGTCTCGCTAATAGCGAGACACATCAAGTGTCTCGCTAATAGCGAGACATCAAGGTGTCTCGCTTCGTGCGAGGCACACACAAGTGTCTCGCTAATAGCGAGACACATCAAGTGTCTCGCTAATAGCGAGACACAATCTCCCATGTGTTGACTTCTTGAGATTTCGACGGCGTTGTTCTTCGATCTTCTCATGATTTAGTCATATTTGAGGTTCTTCAACAATTTTGATGCCTACATTTATACAATAGATTGAAAAGAATCCTAAACCATGGATACTTGACATACTCGAGCGATTAAGCGTATCAAGGAACAAGTAAAATGTCTCCCTTGTATATATATATATATATATATAGGTGATAACTTGTCTATTGCGCAGCCTTAAGAAAAAGTTAGTTCCACTGGTTATGCAATTTAAACTCATGTCATGAAGTAGAAAGCAATGACTCTAAATATGTATAGAAAAAATAATGTTTACACTTGTTTTAAATCAGTCTTCCACTACAAAACTTGAGAAAAATTACACTTTTATTCTCGCCACAAAGAAATTAAATGACTCTCTTACAAACTCGAACGTAAGACGCTACAAGTGTAGATCTCTGTTTTGTGGGACTTTGCCTCGGGGATGCGAATCCGTGGACCACCGAGAAATGATCGTCGAATCGACGGGGTTTAGTTAGTGCTTCGCAAAGGAAACAAGAACTTCAAAGAAATATCTTAGCAAGGTAAGATATCTACTCTTCTCAAGAATAAGTCAAGGCTTAAACTCGAGGAATCTCCGTGGATCGTGTTCTTGAACTCCTAAGCTTGGATTTGATTTTTCCCTTTCGATGGCCGACCCCACAGTGGGCGTAGGAGGGTATTTATAGTCTTTGGGAAGCGTGCCCACAAGTGTCATAAGTCTTGAAGATTTGCGATTAAGCGCGGCATTCGGTACCTCGCTAAGCGCCTCGCTCGCTCGGCGGCGTGTCGAGCTGCCACCGGCGGCGGCGGTATGAAACACCTCGGCGGCCGGCGGCGATGGCAGTCCTTCCAATTGGCGTAGCGGTTTTCTCGCTTTTAGGCATGATTAAATGCCCAGAATTACGCCTAGTGGGCGATCTTCGCGATGTAACCGCCATTTACGGTTCAACGCTCGCATTGATAAAGTCAAGTGGGCCCCATCGGCATTGATTTAGACCCTTCAAGAGCTTGTTCCAAGTATTACGGGTGTCGCCGGTTAGCGAGACACATCAAGTGTCTCGCTAATAGCGAGACACATCAAGTGTCTCGCTAATAGCGAGACACATCAAATGTCTCGCTAATAGCGAGACACATCAAGTGTCTCGCTAATAGCGAGACACATCAAATGTCTCGCTAATAGCGAGACACATCAAGTGTCTCGCTAATAGCGAGACACATCAAGTGTCTCGCTAATAGCGAGACACATCAAGTGTCTCGCTAATAGCGAGACACATCAAGTGTCTCGCTAATAGCGAGACACATCAAGTGTCTCGCTAATAGCGAGACACAATCTCCCCATGTGTTGACTTCTTGAGATTTCGACGACGTTGTTCTTCGATCTTCTCATGATTTAGTCATATTTGAGGTTCTTCAGCAATTTTTGATGCCTACATTTATACAATAGATTGAAAAAGAATCCTAAACCATGGACTGCCCAACATACTCAGGCAGTTAAACGTATCAAGGAACAAGTAAAATGTCTCCCTTGTATATATATATATATATATATAGGTGATAACTTGTCTATTGCGCAGCTTAAGAAAAAAGTTAGTTCCACTGGTTATGCAATTTAAACTCATGTCATGAAGTAGAAAGCAATGACTCTAAATATGTATAGAAAAAAAATAATGTTTACACTTGTTTTAAATCAGTCTTCCACTACAAAAAGATTAAACAAGATGACTTTTTTGTATGACACTTACCTGACAAAGTTGGAGTCGAGTTAACAACTGTTTGCACCGGATGAAAATACTTACATGAATCTCCATACTTGCAATTTCCCTGTAAATATGATAATGGCCATCCAAAAAAAAACTATAACAAGATAAATCATGTAATGCAATAAACTTGTAGGAATTCACAAATAAATAGGTAAGAAATGAGGCAAAACAAAAGAGAGAAAAAAGACCATGCTTACCATAAATGAGCTCCAAATCAACAAATTAATAAGAAAAAATTCCTTAAAAAGTGATTAATTGCAACCAAACAGGATAGTATAATCATGTCAACCACTTCACTTAAAAGTTTGAACTGATGGACAATAAGTTAGCAATTTAGGGCTTTGTGCCACATGGAAAAGCCATAATCTAGACATGACTCGCTTGAACAGGCATTACAAATGTGGATGAAAATTGAATTTGTAAATAATGAGATTCGAGTCTAAGGCCTCATGAAATCTAATGCTCTAAAGACAATGTCTGAAGGTCACAGTTTGTGGATTATAGTGCATATGTAGCAACTTCTTTCTTCAAGCCTAATTCCAGCTCTAGTGCTTCTTCCCCACTTCCATTTTCAAAACTAACCAAACATGTCAGAATAAAATGGAATACATCATCATCTACGCCTTTTTGAACAAAACAGGGTCTATGGACTTGAAGCTGGTTTGAGATGGTTCTGTAAAAACTTTGCCAAAATCTTGCTTTTGATATTTCATTTGACATTATCCTTCTAAATCAATGTAGTTCACGTCCAATAAATCTATAGGCAGTTATGCGCTTGCCTTGAAAACCTAATGACAGAAGTTACATCTTGAAGGTTGAAGAAGCTCAACGAGCTTCTATAGGAATCTCACTCGGATCTTAGGAATGGTAAGTGAAGCGCTTCCAAAATAAATGGTAAAATTCTCAATTATGATTCGTAACTACTATTGTTGTATTGACTTCTATTGCTAAGACTACATTTTTTTTGTTTCTATAACAACTGATGAAAGCCTTGTTTACCATGCTAAGGTTTATCTTTATTTACTTTACCAAAGTTTGTTTCCTCGGAAAATATTGATAGTGTCAGATTTATATGTTGTAGTCATCTGTCTCTCATTCCATATCCATCATTTTAGATGGTCGTAATATTAGGAAAAATGGAGGACAATAGCAACATCCGAAAACGTGACAAGGATTGATCCTAGTCCCATTCTAGAAAGAACCTTGCCTGGGAAAAACTGGACCAGTGTTCGCCCAGTTTTCCTTAGGCCAAAAGAGCCCCCTAAAACCATTTTTTCATCCACCCCTCCCATGGATCAAAAGAAAACTAATTTATCTCAAAACTAGTTAGGATCAATCTTGACCCAGTTTTGAGGAGTTTGCCAAACTGACCCTATAGGGCATTATTGAGTGGAAATAGATCTGGTGATATGCTGATTGTCATACTTGTAAAACATCTACTCAATCTTTGTGTGATTGAAATCTTGTCTTATCATTCTGAAGAAAGATGTGTTCCAGGAAATCAATAGTGATTGCATGTATCTTCATCACTTGCTCGCACTATTAATGATACTTTGATGAAGTCTTTAGGTAGTTTGAGAGGGCATCAATTAAAGGTATCATGATATTCACTTACTACTTGGAAGAGAAATGAATAATAGTTACATTGATACAGTGGTCAAATACTCTCTATAGTGTGCAAATAAATGGTACCCACATCCTCCCTTCATGTGGCTTTTGGTACGACAGAGATGGTACCTATGGATGAAGATTTTGATTTAGCTCATAGTTTCACATCTCTTAAAAGTCATGATCAATGTAGATTTTCTGATCATGGTAAATTGATTGGCAATGACACTTTTCCTATTTTGCATCCACTATTCTATAAATCTCTTATAATAAAAACATGGATGAGTTACCACAAACAAAGTGTTGGACAAGACGCAAGCTATAATGCATATTAGACTAGGCAAAACTCTTACATTCAAAACCAATAGATCTATCCTTAGGTGCAACTATGAGATTGCCTGTGCTTGTCCTTTTTATTTTGTAAACTAGAACTATGTGTGACACTTCATAAATTTTTTACCCTTCTTCCTAGAAAATGTTTCATTAAGCAGTTACGCGAAATGCCAGGGCCTGCATGTTGCTGCCCATCTAGAGCAAATAAAATGTCTTCATGTGCTAGTGTATGCTAATAACAAAAATAATAGACAAATCTATAGTTATATAAGAGTATGGTATGTTGACTCTCAAAGAGCAAGATGGTTTTCATTATATTAGTTTTGCCTAATTTTCCCCCATCAAAGGTAGTTTAACTAAACAAGATAAGTTAAATATCAACTCAAGAAGTAAAGAGAGAGTAACGCACATTTTTTTATTAGCTAAAAAGACAAGATGGACATCTAAGATTGACAGTTTTAGGTCGATGTTGTGTCGACCTGATATGGCTTCATAATTCATAGTTCATGGTGAGGTATTGCTTATCAGTTCTTAGCTATATTCTCACTCATTATCTTGGAAACACAACATAACATTTCACGTTAAAATAAGTATTCAATTAAGAACGATCATGTTTGTCCAGAGCTTACCTTCAACCAAGAGGATGAGAACAAATCAAAGATAGATACAAATCAATAATATGTTAATGAGGTTGTTATCTCCAATCAAGAGGACGCGCAAACGTGGATAGACACAAATCAAGATTTACTTAATATTTTTGCTGAGTTTGTGGTAGCAAATTTATTCTCTTATTTATAAGTTGTCATATGTAACAAAACACTGCCTATCTATAAATACATACACATCTCTTCTCTTCAAATCATTCAGATTAAGAATTACTCAATCTCCATGGTATCAAAGGAGCTCAGATTATCAATTTTCCAATATACCTCAAAAGGTCCCACCGCCTATACTTCATCTCTCACATATTTATCAACGGAATTGGAGATAGCATGATCTATAATAAGCCAAGTAGAATTACCAACATCCTTGAATCCATTAGAAAGTATTACTTATTACTTATACTTTGAATAGAGTACTTATACTTTGAATAGTGTACTATATTGACTATCAAGCCTAAGCACCCACTAACACCATGTAATTTCAATCTCATAGCCAAGTCTAGTTGTTTTCAAAATATTCAAATAATAATCTCTAATTGTTTCCTCAAATTCAAGCTCTATATTGCCTATTTCCTTCAAACAATTATCAACTTCATAATCACCAAAAAATTTCCTTTTTTTTTATTCATCCACCACTCATCCCCAAACGACTCCATTCGCTCAAATAAAAGAACTAACAAAAAAAAAAGAAATTAACAAGAAGAAGAAGAAGGTTTAGAGCATCACCGTACGGACAAAGTGATGGCAAACTCCGGGCTGGAGGAGTGAGCCACCATGCGGACCTAGAAGGAAGTTTTGAGAGTTGAGTTAGGGTTAGGGTTAGGATTAAGGTTAGGGTTTTGGGTTGTTACCTTTGAAGGAATCGTACCATTGGGCACGAGCACGCTGGTGTTGGGCGCCGGAGAGGTGCCGCTTACGAGCAGAGGGAGTGTCTTGGAACTGCTTGTCACAGTAATCGCAGTAGTACTTGCCCAATGGCATCTTCCTGCTTGTGTTTTATTACTGAGGGAGGAGTAGGATCACAGGAGATCAGAGGAAATCACTGAAACAAATGAGGGTGATTTTGTCATTCCAATCCTTAATTCTTTGAAAGACAGAGACTAAATAGCACTTAAATACCCTATAGTTTCACCCATTTACCACTGATATACCCTAAGTTGTAGTTCATAGTAGATATATACCCTAACATATGTAAAAAAAGGCAAGTTTGTACCTTCGGTTAACATCACATAGGAATATTCCCCTGAACATTCCCATGTGATTCTCACATGACAATTTTAAATAGATTTTACCCCAAGTGAATGTTAAATTTACACTTTTATCTACCCTCATTCTTGTCACAAACCCATTAAAATCTAAAGAATGATCCACATTGAAGAAGCCAAATCCATTGAGGCATCGTATTCCAACATTTAAAACTAACATACTCATCGCTATATAAACTTTGGCTTGATGGATTTCATTGTAACTTTTTTTGAGAAATTGTTGCAGTTTGATAGTGGGAACTTTGTTTGACAGTCTTCAGAGGCTTTGTTCAGAGCCGCTCTTGCGTAGAATTGTAAATGAATTGGTTTCTCTGTTTATGAATTGAGTGGAGAAAAATTAAGGGGAATATGAGGCTTTTTTTATTAGATAGAACTTTGATGTTAGTAAAAAGAAAACCCCATAACAGCAAATTTATGAGATTATCAAATTATGGTTCTTGGGTGATTGCAAGTTGAGAACTTTTGCTTGAAGAGAGACGAAAGGGAGGATTTTGACCAGAGATTATCTCTATTTAAGGATGGTATACAGTCATCTTCTTCTTTTATTCTTTTAATTAAGAAATGTGCGTCCTGATCTTGGCATTGGCTTCACTATTCGGGCTATCTGTTAGAGATAAAGTCATTTGATAAGTTTATACAATTGAGGGTGAAGTACCTGATCGAAGAGGGCAGGTCGAAGCTTAGGATGATGATGGCGGTGATGGGGTTCTCCTCTGATTGAAGCTTACGGCGGTGATGGAGGTCCGCGCTTAGTTGCTGAAGAAATCCGACCGACCTCCTTCTCTGAGAGATCCGATGACCGCACGCAGTGATGGCGTTCTACAAGTAGAGCACTAGGGCACAGTAGAATTTGGGGAAGAATGGGGTAAAAACTTAAAAGCGAGTTCGGGATTTTTACCAGTTTTAGAGGTTTAATATTAGAGAGGGCAATTTTGTCCACACACATTGACTTTAACACCCTTCATAATATTCATGGACGTGTTAGGGTGACACTCTAGGTATTGAAGTGCTATCTAGCCGCGTCAAAAAAAAAGTGCTATCTAGCCAAAACGAAATGTATGGACAAGGCTAAATTGCACTTAAATGTTCTATAGTTTCACCAACCTTTCAATTTAGGGCATGCTTAGATTGACAGAAGTAACAGTGGTCACTGAAACTTTCAAGATTATGAAGTAGGAAGTAGTGGAAGTGATTTTTCTTCTTTTTTTTTTCTTTTTTTCACGTATTTTTGAAAGTAGTAGGAATGATACTTCTTTCTTTTCATTTACTTTTTGTTTAGATAACAATTGAAAATATTGTTAGGAAGTAACTAATAAACTAATTAAAAATATTATTAATATTGATATATACAAATATTATTAATGTTGATATATACACGCCATGATAAAATTATCTCCCTTTCTCCTAATGTTGAACATTTTAATAATTATTTTCACAAAAAAAGAATACGGTGCACACAAGGATAAATTTGGCCCATAGCAAACATCAAAATCATATGAATCATGTATTACTAGTGGACTCAATAAGAACATTTTACAAACTTATGTCAATCAACACCATTTTGTGTAAAGACTAACCCAATAATATGCATAAGAGGACAAATGTTTAAACATGCCTGAAATCTAATGTTTTCATTCTCTAGCAATTAAGATGGACATAATAATTTGTTCCATAAACCATACACCTTTGTGAGCTTTGTGACCAGCTCGTTTTTTATTTTTTTATTTTTCGTGTAGTGACCAGTCCGTACTTGGATTTATCTTTATGTAACCATATATATTCGCGCAAAACAGATTGGGATATTGATAGAGATCCAAGATCCCTATTTTCGGGTATCCAATATTTAACATGGACCCCACTCACGTATTTCCCTATTT
Source organism: Asparagus setaceus (assembly GCA_012295165.1). Lineage (NCBI taxonomy): Eukaryota > Viridiplantae > Streptophyta > Magnoliopsida > Asparagales > Asparagaceae > Asparagus > Asparagus setaceus. The sequence continues at coordinate 75,474,378 of CM022702.1, forward strand.
CTGCTTTGTTTCGAGGATCTGACGCGAGGAAAAACTTTTAGGAAGTAGTAGTGCTAAGTAGGTTCCACATCATCAATTAAGAAAGTAGAGGAAGTAGATTTTCCAAATAAGCAAACATCTTTTTTAGCTTTGAAATAACGGAAGTAGCATTTATTTCCTCCACTTCATCTACTTCATGACTACTTCCGCACAAACAGGCCCATAATGTCTCCTATTTTAAAATCGTGCACTTAAATGCTCCAAAGCATTTAAGTATTATAGATACATGTCACTAAAAATTTGAAAAGGTTACATGTTAGTGCCCTCTTGTTTACTCAATGTTGCATAAATGGGCCCTCTTGTTTACCTCATATTGCATATAAATATCAGTAGTTTGTAAATGGCCTCACTTAAATACCGTAAAGTTTCTAAAAGATTCAGTTTAGTACCCTCTGTTATGTGATATTCTTAGATATGTAGAGAAAAGTTAAACGCCGTCTAAGTTTTTTTTTATTTTTTTAACTATGGAGCATTCATCTGCAACACTTAAATACTTTGAGGTATTTTTTGCTCGGTTTTAAAATAGAGGTCACTTAAGTACAAGGCTAGTGAAACTTTAGGACATTTAAGTGCAAGTTAGCCATGGGCAAATTTGTAGATATCGTATATTTATCGTTTCGTGTGCGAAAAAAAAAAAAAACGTTTTTCTCCCAAGTTCAGCTCAGCGCATTCATAATATCTTGCCAACTATGTGAAGTAATATTTCTCCTTTACCATGGTGTGAAATAATAAAAACAAGAAGCACAATACTATCTTGAATAGACTCCACTCTAGCTGTCAAAGGAATTTGGTTAAAGGTCAATAACATCATTTTCCACAATATGTTCATGAAAATTGTGCCCTCAAGGAGAATATCACAACTTTCCTTTCACATTGAATAAAAACTTTAATACAACCATGAAACGTCATTCCAAGCGGAGGATTCTCATGCTCCATAACATTTCTCCGACTACTATCGAAACAGAAAACCTGGCTAAATTTCTCTAAATAGCCTTGCCAGAATGACGAGAAAACACAGCATTTGTTGAGAACTGCAGCTAATTAACTATGTGGGTTCATCATATGAAACCGAAGGAAATGAAAGAACAACATCGAGATACTAAATAGTATAGTCAATGACGCATACAAATTCAGGGACGAGAATGAGAAACACCAAGATTCAAAATAACAGAGTTGCATACAAGTTCACAGACACTAGCCAATTCAAACGTAATACACAAACAAGCTATTACCAAGATAGAAAATAGTAAGAGTGATGCATACAAATTAACTGACACGGGACGCTTCAAACATACAATACTCAAACGGGCAACATCAAGTCCCAAAATAGTGGCGTTAGCGTACAAGCTCAACCGCACTGGATGATCCAAATTAAATCACGAAGTCCACACTCAGAACTCGAAAAGCAAAATACTGGAGCAATCATTGAACGCAATCCAAATGCAGTGGCTAAAAATTTGGTTAACACCCAAGAAAGATCAAAATACAATAAACAAAGACCAATATCAAAATACTAAAGATTCTTTGAACAAGCGCACAAATTTGGAAGGCATCCGAGATGTAATGCAAGAACAAGAAACACCATGACTGAAATATTGGTGTAAAGCATACAAATCCATAACATTTTCAGCCAGATTCAATACAGAGCTGACACAACATATGGTTCTAGCGCAACAAGATAAAAAAAACTGAAACATAAACACTTCAACTTCATGGCCATTCATGAGTTTGCCTCGGTCGAAGCAGTACTGAACACAATGGTCTCATAAAACCAAAAGAAAAGCACCTAAATAAACGCAATACTTTATCTTCTATAATGTTACAATCTTTCGTGTGGATAAAAGATGAGAAGCAGGGGTAGTTAGCAGGCACATCGAAGTTTTCAGAAGATTAGAAGACATACTTCTCCATCTGCTTTACATAGCAAGGATCCCCATACACGCAACAAAAGAAATAAAAAAAACACGGTAACATAAAAGCATTAGGTTCGACATGAAAGCTGCTAAAATGGCAAGATCATGCTTCTACTCAAATTCTCCATCCGAGTAAGCCATCTTACAAACCTAAAAACGGGCATTGCTTTCTTGCATGTTCAGGGATGAGCTTCACTAGTATCTCCGCTGGAACTCCCTTCAACTCTGCTCAACATTGCTAATTCTTAGTAAACACAAAACAAGTGCAAAAAATACAGAAGAAATCGCCAATAAAGGAATTAGCAATCAAAAGTATAAATACCATGTGGTTTGAAATTAAAGAGTGGGGGCAAGAACCGTCCATTCGGTAACCGAGTGTTTGGGTCTCGAAGCTCATCAAAAAAAGGGTGAACTAATGCCTCCAACTACAATGACACAAATACAAATTTAGCATCGCACATAATGAGGAGGCAAACTTTTGTTTGCATTTTTATCACAAATGTTCGATAACTAGCTGTACTTACAGCAGTGCATCGCAAGTTAGGCGAGTACTGAAGAAGCCTTGAGACAAGATCCACGGCTTCTGGTGGCATCCGTTTGTGGAATATCTGGGAAATAAAAGTTGTGATAAAAAAGGGAAATAAGAGCAAAGCAGAAAGGAGCAGACACAAAGGGAGATATGTAGTATATGATCCGATTAATGGCACATCATACCTTGTGCCATGGGTGTGCTTTGATCTGAGGAAATTTAAATTCTGTGTAATTAGGGTTCATGCATTTGATTTCTTCTCTTGTTGGGGTACCTAGAATCTGAGTAAGAGAAAAGGAAAATGTTTCAGAAATTGAAGAACAGATAAAAAAATAGTATCTAATGCCAAATAATGAACATAAGATGAAAACAGGAGAAAAAGATGCATTGCCTTGATTATTTCAACAAGCTGGTCCACTCCACTTTCACCAGGGAACAAAGGCTGACCAAGTATGTTAATGTTTCAGTCATATAATGATATATAATTTATAATTTATGTTTCAGAAGAATAAAAAATAACAAGTAGCTGTCGGATGAGAAAGCCAACCTGCCCTAGCAGGAGCTCAGCTAGAACACAACCAGCAGACCAAATGTCAATTGCTGTTGTATACTCAGTAGCACCAAATATAAGCTCAGGAGCTCTATAGTATCTGGAACAAATGTAAGATATATTTGGCTCTCCTTTCACCTAAAAACAAATGGAAAGGGAAAACAAGAAATAAGAACCAAAGCAAATTGATAATTGTATCCAGCAGAATTCCAAAAGCAAGTAAACATACCAAAACTTTTGCACTTCCAAAGTCACATAACTTCAGTTGGTGGGTATGTGGGTTGACCTGTTACAATAAGGGGACTAGATTATGTTATTTGTCTAAGAGCAATATCCCCAAATGCAACCATAAATACATTAAAATAAAGAAAATAAAGAAGAAAAAAAAGGGAAAAAGGAGTCCGTAAATTTTTCCTTGATGAAATCACTGAAAGAAAGAAAATGTAAACTCCCAGTGATTCTATTTTTTGAAATTAATAAAAAGATGAAAAAGCTTAGTTCTGTTTTCTTGTGGAATTAATGATGTAAACCCAAAGGGCAAAACACACATGCTTTCTGTGCAAACTAGATGAAAATAAATGGTATAGCACATATGCATACCAGAAGGTTCTGTGGCTTGATGTCCCTGTGGCACACCCCAATGCTACCATGGATGTAAGCCAATGCTCTACAGATCTGTCAAGACAGTAAGAGGAGATCAGAACTGCTTGAAGGAACACTTTCATTACGTTCAACAATAACAAACTGATCCATTATCGCTAGAAGAGCTTTACAATTAGTAATGAGAAGCATCAACATAAGATATAGTAACTAATTTATTGATAATTTTTTTCACTGAAATCAGCCACTAATGACATAGTTTTCAGAGCATTAATTTAATTTCAGTCCAAAGCTAAGGTGAAGCAGTCAACAGATACTTAATATCATGACCAAAGAACTAGAATACAAACAAATAATCAGAAAAATGTATTATTACAAATAAAGAGAGCAGCATAAATCTGATAGTTACCTGGTAAGTATAAAGTTTGACATATATAAGTGGCATGCGTTGATTCATCTTGTTGTAGTGTTTAATAACACGATGAACAGTCTCGGGTACATATTCAAGAACCAAATTTAGGTAAAGCTCATCCTTTTCTGTTGTTGAAAAGAAACAATGCTTCAAAGCAACAACATTTGGATGGTCAAGAAGCCTCATGGTCTGCAGCTCACGGTTCTTGTACCTTTTGTCTTGAAGAACCTTTTTAATTGCAACTGTTTCACCTGTCTCCAGACACTTAGCCTGAATAACAAAGAGACGCAAGTCAGAAATCACTGGTCTAAATGAAATGCGCATACAATTGCAATTCTAAGGAATTGCATTAACATGCAATACAGCACAGCACCAAGGCAGCATATGCTCATAATAGATCTACATGAGAAAAAATAGCCTGTGGGTTTCTAAATCAGGCAAGAGGCATGCATAGATGGAAAAGATTAAAAATGATCATAAAAAACTTTCCGTTCAAGCTTTTACTATGACTAACCTGGAAGACAATTCCAAACGATCCATGTCCCACAACACGCTCTGCCATGTAGCTTATAGTCTGACATTACAATTAAAAAGAATAGTTAGGTACTAAAACCCAATGAAGTTAATTCAAAAACATGGATTTCTCTTTTGAGAGAGAATTAGCAAGGACCTTGCCTTGCCCATGCAAGTCAATTCTTTATGAAAATATAGTCAATTGAGCCAAATATTCTCAATGTAACAGTTGATCCAACCTTCAAATGAAATATGAAGTACTAATTTGGAATAACAGCAGATAATGTCTTCACTTACCTGTTTTGGCTGTCCATTTCTTCCACCAATTGTTGTCACAATTATATGGCCAGTTTCTGTACCATTTCCATCAACTACAGTTGCTTCCACTTCCTGAAATCTCACATTAGATAAGTTAACGCCTGCCTAGTTTGGCATATGCCTAATTTAAAAATGAACCATTTCAATTCAGCACATAGTTACCTTATCATCTCTGATTTTCATGTCGTTCATCTCCTCTGGCAATTTGTCCATGCCAATAGTATTAGTACTGGCATTTTTCAACCCTGATGAAGGCACCACACTCACTGAGGCCATCTCTTAGATGGAAATTAAAGAGTATTCAAATCCACCGGGCGTGCACCTCCTAGTTCTTCCTATATGTAATTATTCATAACCTGTTGAAACCAAAAATATTGACACTTCTCAGAAAAGGTGCAGATACACAGTCAAGGCGATAAGACAATTGCAAAAAACAGTAAGTTTCAACAAGAAAAACGGACACAGAAGCAGCACGAAAATGAAGGGAAAAGGATCATTAGCGCAGTGAGCATAAATAGTCAATAGTGAAACCTTATCTATAGCTCTTAGCCCAACAACTCCATTGCTTAACTCCTTGCTTATACATTTTATTTTCTAGGAACAAATAACATGTCCCGAAGATAGATAATTTTCAATGCCCCAAAGAAGGCATACACATAATGCTCAAAAAAAAAAAAAAGATGCCACAGGAGGCTTTCCTATGACAAGCTCTTGACGGACCAAATCTCAGATTCACAGAAGAAATACCAACCAAGAGATCACCGATACGAAACTTATGCTCAAGCGAGTTGTGACAATACAAAACATCACCAAAATCAAAATTAAACATGTCGGCATTATTCACACCATAAACATGTAAAAAACTATGCACTCACGTTTTATTCAAGCTCGCCATTGAGACCATTGACAATAACATAATGAAGTTTTATACCAAATTCTTAAGTTCAGAACATGTCACTTCAATTTAAGGTTTTGAGGGGAAACTCAAACGTGGAGAATAATACCATCATAAATGGAACCCATTAATTTTAGTGACTATCTGATAAGAGTTAAATTCCTCATAAAACCATCATAAAAATAAAGCCTTTCTGCAGAATTTAACACAACATTAACCATATCATAAAGAGTAGCTTCAGATTACTAAAGTCCGCCTCCAGGTGAAAAAGAAATCATTTTTTAATACAATTAAAACATGACATGACGTAAGATCTAGAATAGAGGCCATCTTCAAGAGTGCCCAAAAAATAAATTGTTAACTAAATGATTCAAAAATGTTCCTTTAACCAGGAAAAGGGGGGAAGCACAAAGTAAGATGTAATAATGGATGCCTAAAAAAATTAATACCAAGCACAAATCTTCATCCAGAACCACAAAGCAAACACGACACAACAAATTCCCCCAAAAAATTTCTCATCCCAAATCCAAAAGGACGGAAATTGCCAATAATACTCCAAAGCAAGGGGCGATCCAGTAGATTACAGCTAAAAAAACTCATCCCAAGCAAAAACTACCATAAATCGAATAAGAACACGAAAAAGGTTTTTTTTTTTAAGATTAAAAAAAGGAAAACCCTTACGAAATCCAACAGCGAGATCGAGGCAGCAATCGGATCCCGATCTCGATCAAATTTCCTGATGCATAATGGAGATTCCTTGCGATTTCTTACTTCCCTGTGATTTTGGAGGTGCAAATTTGGTGTTTTTGGGGTTTTTTTGGAGAGAGAGAAAGGTTTTTAGAGAGAGAGAGAGAGTGTGTGGTGGGTGTGATTTAACAGTCAAGGGTGGATTTTATATCATCATATATACTTGACCCTTCAAATCAACCCACTCCACATATTACTATTCTATTCTCTTTTGCATTTAAAACCCTCTATACTTTTTCATTATAGATCTCATGTAGTAAATACTATGTCCCAGAAAGGTTGACACCAAAAATCTTTGGGTTTTTCAGATATTAGCCCCTTAATTGAAGGTAATTTGATATTAGCCCCTTAAATCTCCATATTTTGATATTAACCCCTCAAGTTGCTATGATGTGTTAATATGAAGGGCTCATATCAACACATCATGGCTATTTGAGGGGCTAATATGAAAATATGAACCTAACCATAGGGGCTCATATCAACATATCATAGCTATTTGAGGGGATAATATCAAAATATAAAGATTTAATGGACATATATCAAATAACTTATGATTTAAGGGGCTAATACCAAAAAACTCAAAATCTTTTAGTATTTTCAAGAACATATGTCGCTTGATATATGATATATCAATGAAACTAATAATAAGCATGAGCTGAGAACTCATCTTGTTAAGTAAGCTATAAAAAAATTAAGCAGTTGGTGAATTCTATGCCGATAGTCATATAGAATGGTGTCGACATCTATTCATAATTCTTGATAATTTATTTTGTTAAAATGGTGCAGCCGCTTATATTTAGCATGTGTAATTTAATAATAACATATGTAATTTGTAAGTATTATATGTAATTTTTCTTTTTCTTTTTACTTATAAGCATTTTTCTTCCCGTTGCAAATTAAAGTTTGGATTAAATAGTAAATAAAAGGAAGAATTTAAAAAGGTGTTAAAATGCAAAGGAAACTTAAAGAACACTTTAATAACAATTCTGGATTCCTGTAAATTTCGAATATTCCTTTACCTCGCCACCTGCCCCTACTTGAATTCAGCTTAAATTCCAGATAATGACGTAAATATCCTTTTATTTTTCAAAATTTTTGTAGGTCACCGCGATGATCCGGTAACTTTACCGCATACCTACTTTCTCATAATTGTCTACGTCACGACAAAACAAAGGAGGAAGTAACCATACTACTTCAGTGACTGCACCGTCCTCGGTCTTAATTTTAGATTTGTCAGAGTACGGAGGACGATTGGTTTGCCTCGTAAAATTACTAAAACGCCACGAAAATAAGCAGAAAGATAAAAAAAAATGACCATTTTAGCCCCCATCGATACGAAGATTTAGACGCCGCCGCCAGCAATAATGGAATGTATGTGGATAGAAGATGAAGGACAATTTCGTAGATAACTCGATGTCCTAGGGCAGTTGTATAGACAGACTGTCGAGAACTAGAGCCCACGTGGCAGGGTCCGCAGGGAGATACAACTACTTTCCCTGTAGAGAGGAATCCCACCGACCGTCCAAAACCATCCTTTTCGCAAAGTGTTTTTTTTTTTTAATATATTTGACCCTTAAATCTTTAACATTTAAAATCTAGTCTCTAATTTATTGAAATTACTATTAGGTTCCTACTATTATATCATGTTATTGCTAATCTTGGTTGGATGGATCAATTAGAAACAACTTACAGGTACCGATTTCAATAGGGTTTTATATAAAAATCAATTTAACTTTTCCAAGTTGATACTTACCGCATTTTCTTTTTCTTTTATCAAAACCACTTTTATTTGCATACATGTTTATAATATTACACCTAATCGATTTTTCAGCTAAAGAAAGACCTAAACTTTCGAAAAGACCTAAACTTCTGAAAATCCCTCACTCAGCATACTTTAAAAATAATGATTTTTTTAATATTAGTCCCCCAAATCTTTCATATTTTTATATTAACCCCCCAAATCTATCATGTTTTAAAATTAGTCCCCCAAATCGATATCGTCCTTACCGAAGAGGTTTCTGGGAAGGTCGTGATTATCATTTTTTTTGCTCCTTAGCTAGGATATTGGGGGTTCTTTTTTAAAGTGGAGGGGGTGAAGAGAAGATTAAGGGGAGGTGAGTTTAGAGTTTGGGGGAGGGTTGAGGGAGAGTTTTCTTGGATTGGAGGGTGAGAGGGAGGGAAGATTGATGGAAGATAAGGTTAGGGTTTGAAAATTGGGAATTAGGATTTGGAGATTGGGCTAGGGTTTGGATATTTGGATTTGGATCCAAGACCAAGACTATTTGAGAGAGAGAGAGAGATGGTAGGGGAAGAGAGATTTGAGGGTCTAATTTCAAAATATGAAAGATTTGGAGAACAAATATCTAAAGAATCCTTAAGTTTATAATTAATTAAAAAATAAATGCTTATATATATGCTTTTGGTTGGGGGTAAAATCAGAATTTCACATATTTTTGAGCTGAAAAATCGATTAGACGTGACATTGTAAACATGTATGCAGTAAATGTGGTTTTGTTTGAAAATAGAAAGAAAATATGGTAAGTATCAATTTGGGTGAAAGTTAAAGTAGCTTTCATATAAAAACTCATTTCCATATTCGGAGACTATTTTAAATAATTTATAAGAATCAAAGGAACTAATAGCGTTTCAATAATTTGAGAAACTAATCTAAACTACTATAAGAAGAGGATTGGGGTGTTAAAACTTTTAATTTTCCGTTTTGCCCTCTCAAAATTTGATAAATTCTAACTATGCCATTATCTATAATTGATCTTTCATTAAATAAATATAACCACTTATTAATTATGCACCTCCTCACCTTCCTAAATAATTATAATTATCAATAATAGTATAACTATTAATTATTTTAATAATAATATAATAAACTAATTTATAAAATAAGTATACACAATTATTAATAGTAACCAATTAAATTATTATTATTATTATTATTTATGAATTATAATAAAAATAATTAAAATAATAGTATACATAAAATAATATATTACTAAATACTATTAAAAATTTTCTATAATTCAATGAGAAATAAAATAAATAGAATAAATATTTAAACACAAAAATAGTGTAATTATTTTAATAATATCACATAAATTATGAATTACACTATTTATTTAGTGTTATATTATTAAACAAATAATTTAATATCATTTTAGAATATTTTACATAATTAAAAATTAATTAAAAATTTTAAATTAGATTAATATTTTATAGTATATAGATAGTATAATTATTTTAATAGTATTACCTGAACTAAGAATTATAATTTTAAATGAGATAAATTACAATAAACACCCATAAACTTTCAAAGATTTTGCAAGAAATAGACTCTATGAACTTCGAAATCACACTAAACCCTAATAACTTTTGTAGAAAGCCCTCAATATATTTTAGGTAAATTACACCAAACCCCAATAACTTTACAAATGTCTTTTTATGTCATTTTCGGTTCTAATGTATAGGGGTTATCTGCAAAATTTAAAAAGTTATTGGGTGTTTTCTTTGAAACGAAAAGGTATTAGGGGTTTAATGTGATTTAAAAGTTCATAAGAGTTTAGTGTAATTTACCCTATTAAATATTTATAATAAGAACTAACTATCACAATATGTTCTTTGGTATTAAGTTTAACCATCTAGGAATATCGTGAAAAAGCTAGCAAGATCAATGCGGCTTAGTTAATTTAGAGTTAAGTTAACAACTTTCAAGTTGGAGGTTTATATTTAAGAGAACTTATAGATTTGACACTTATTTAAGAATAATTATAGATTTGGGGACTTATTTAAAAAGATTAGCACTGGGTGATCATTATAAGAAAAATCTTCAATTCTAATAACTACACAATAATAATTAATTCATACATTTCTTTTAAGCAATTTATTATATAATTTTTATTTATTATTATATAATTTTACTATTTAATAAAAAATTTAAAACTTAAAACATGTACATTCACGTGCAGCACGTGCATTATATTATTATGCAAAAAAAAAAAACTATCGCTGAAGATGCTCCCGTTACATAAACGGTGAGCTTGCCTCCAAAAGCAAACTGAAGCGGTCAACCGTTGTAAATCGTGCCCGGCCCACATAGAAGAGGCCCGGTGTAGCCCAGCAATGAGAGTGGTGGGTGCTTTGGGAGACATATACCCTAAAACTCAGCAAATAATGTTTGTAATATTTTATTAAGATTCGTAATGGGATCATCAATTACCGTTCTAATGGACCTCTTATCCAAGAACAAAATGATTTAATTCAATTTTTTAGTGATATAAATTATATATTGTATTAGCACCTCGACTTGGTCGGTAGGTTATCGCTCACTACTAACATATTGAATATTCTCGTTAATGATGCGCCAATATAAGTTATATAAATGTTTATTTGTTAGCCTTATCACCTTAGAATAAAATTTATGAAGTTTATAAGTATCTTTATAAGTGTGCAACATATGGTTGGTTTAGTATTCCTCCATGTTCCTTTCCACTTTTATACATGTGCTTTCTAGCGTTGTTTCAAGATTGTGCTGTAATATATGAGAGTTTATCTCTCTTGCTCTCTTAACATCATTTTTTATAGGTGTCTAACAAACTACCACATTTTTTCTTGAAACACTATTTATGAGCTCCTTGTATCAAAGATGACTAACTAAAATTTCTCATTCAATAATGATCTTTATTTCACATTATCTCTCCAAGTAAATCTGACTTCAGCCACTTATGTTCTCTCCTCCTACTTCTAATTTTCATTTAAATTACTGTTACGTATCCGAGATCATAGCCTCATACCAATTTGTTAGGATAGAAACCATGTGCTTTAGATCTGCTTTAGATCAAAGCACACAGAACGTAAAAATATATGATAACAAAATAGTAAAGATCAAAGAAAAGAAAATGAGAAATCAAATTAGAGACATGAGAATTTTGTCGGCCGACGTCAACAACAACCAGACACTAATTGTAGCACTCCAATCAGCGATCAATGCGGAAGCATTACCTGCGAAAGCATCACCGATCACCCGATTATATCTCCTCCTTCTTCATAGACCAATCGATCACCTAGTAATATGGAAACTCTGAAAAACTACTTGTTCGAACAAAAGAGAATAGCAATATATTGCATAAAATAGAACAATAGCACAAAGACACGGATTCTATATGGTTCAATGATCGCCTACCTCCACGGGGAGAGATTTGAGTCTTTTTTTATTCTAGAGATTACAAGATACAATCTATTCTTGTAATCTCTAAAGATTCCGCTCAATCTCACCAAAAAATCTTAGACTTCTCTCATTAGGTTTTTCTGCTTCGCTCTTACAATATGTAACTTTCCTTGGCTTCCCTCAAACCCTGGACCTCAAGAACAACTCTATTTATATAGTACACTCCCGAATACAAAAGAATTCTCAAAGAAAACCAATCCAAAACCGACATGAACTGGGTTTTGACCCAGTTTTGCCCATGGACCATCGATGTGGTCTCCACATATTTGTGACTATTTTGCTATTTTCTCTGCTATCTAGATACCTCTTCTTCAATCTTCTTTTGTTGTCATCTTATGGGTTGAAATACAAGACTATTCCCAACAAATTTTACTAGGTAAACTTTAATTTAGGGATATGTCCTCGGCAGAGCGTAGTCTATGATCTTCCACTACTAACTTTCACTATCACTTCGTCAAGCAATTATAATTTTGGTCCTTCCCACAACTTCTCATCTCCCTCACGAGAAACTTTACAAAATTTTCAAAACATTCAAATTAAAACTATAAAGTTGACACTTGTTATTTCATCATCATCTCCCCCAAACCCAACCCCACACCCACCTACCCACCCACCTCCCTCTCTCATGCCCTAGATCTGACTCTTTTTCTCTAAATCTTCATGCCCTAGATCTGGAAAAAAAATCCATATTAAATAGTACTCCAAACGGACCCCAAAACAAATCAAAGTCCTAATCTAGAACAGAGTTTCAAATATGATAAAAACCCCTCAAATAGTGTACCAGTGATAAACTACCCAAACTCTTCGATTGGTGCACCGGGCGGTCAGAAAGTCCAACAACCTTGGACAATGTATTAGGCGGTCCGACCGTCGGCCGATTTGAAGAGAAGTCTGACATCCTAGACGGTTGCTGCTTATTGTTGCATCCATCTCTGATGCTGAATAAACACTTATTTTGAAGCATTAGCGAAGCCAGGAATTCTAGCTAGGGGTTTCAAAAAGATAAGCAAACATGATACTATATAAAAAATTTAACACAATTGATTAGTATCTCAATATCATTATATAATAAGACTTCCAAAATTATATTTCCAATCATAATATAGTGTGTTATCCCTTGGAGTCCTGGGACGAAAACGAAGAAGAGTGGATGACAAGGATGGGAAAACTTATCGAGCCCAGGGATAAAGACCAAGGACGAGAAGAGCAAAAGATTGACAACTGAGGGGGAAGAAGAGACTGCAGAAAAGCGACGAAAAAGAATTGTTAATGGTTTTGAATTTCTCTCGCAGACTTGAAATCGTAGTTCAGAGTTGAGAATTCAACAAAGAGCGAACAAAAGAGTAGAAGGGTAATTACAAAAAATGAGTACCTTTATTCAATTTAGCCTCTATAAAACACATATTAGCATATGATGCATACTATTTATTTTTTTATAATCCAAGGAGGAGCTGAGACCCGCTTGGCTCTAATATGGCTCTGCCCCTGTTATGAAAAATCTTTCATGTTAAATAACAACTAGATCATTGTAGTGACTAAAATAAGAAATTTTAAGAACGGTTAAAGATTATGTTTAGCTTCTTTACATTAAAACTATTTTTCAGCTGTAGTTCGTGAAATTCATAACCCTCTTTTTTTAAAAAGAGTTATCTCTTTTATTTTCAACGCAATTAGTGACCTTTATTATCACAATCAAGTCCCTTTATCAGTTTGAATATATTTGTTCCTACAACTTGCACTATAAATTAGGAATCTCAATATTTGAGTTTGGTTGACCATTAAAAAAAAAAACAACATTTGAGTTTGGTTGGACGAAGGGCTTTCCTAAATGAAAAAAAAAAACTTCATAAGAAGATAAGAGAGTGTCTATGAACAAAGAGCATAGTTAATAAGGATTAATTACAGATAACCTCCCTGAACTTTGGTGCTGTTGCACTAATCCCCCTAACAGTTTTGTTCTACTAAAACCCCCTTGAACTTTAGGGGTTGTAGCATATAAGCCTCGTAGACTCTTTTTATTTACCTAAATCACACCTAACAAAATTCTCATTTAATCATCAAAATTAGCACTACCGACTCTAACATATCACGTGACAATTTATTGGGGTTTCCTGCAACGCCAATAGCTACTGGTGCTTTAGTGCGATTTAGAAGTTTTTGGGGGTTTGTTGCAAAATATCAAAAGTTCTTGGGGCTTCAATGTAATTTACCCTTATTTTTTAACTTAAAAAAGTTCAGCCTAACCAAACGTCCTCCTTCTCTTTTTATTTTTATTTTTTAATTATAAACGTCCTCCTTCTCAAAGCCTTCCTTAATTTACAGTGAAATCTTTTCTTCCAAAACAAATAGTAAGATAAAATTCTATGTAAGAAAAGATTCCCGTGCGTCTATACTCAATTATATATATATATATATATATATATATATATATATATATATATATATATATATATATATATATATATATATATATATATATATATATATATATATATATATATATATATATATATATATATGAGAGATAAAATGAGATGGTGAGCTCAGATTCTTATCGTGAACTAGCCTAATAGGCTACTCGAAGCGATGATCGGCACCACTCATCATGATTTGCACTAATCATGATCTATATGTAGAAAAAATGATATTGTTTTGAACTTTTAATCATTGTTTTAGTTATGTGTAGAAGGGACGGTACGTTAAACTACACGAAAAATCAACATATCAAAACTAGTTTGATTTATATTCTAGAAAACTCTAAACTATGTGAAAATCCGATCATATACATTTGACGATGCTTTGAACAAGATGTATGGTGTCGATCATGAATTTGATGACCGATTAGTCTAGCTCAGATAAGATTTGAGCTCACGTGTGTGTGTGTGTGTATATATAGAGAGAGAGAGAAATGATAAAATAAAATGGTGAGATGAGATTCTTATAGTGAGATGACCCAATTGGCTACAGAGCAATGATCGATATTGTCCATCGTGATTTGCACTCATCATGATTTATATGTAGAAAAAATTATATCATTTTAAAAATTCTAATTATTATTTTATCTATGTGCAAAAGGGACGGCTATTAAGCTGTTTGAAAAATTAGCATATTAAACTAGTTTGATTCATATTCTAGAAGACTCCAAATTATGTGAAAATCCGATCATATACATTTGACGATGCTTTGAACAAGATGTATGGTGTCGATCATGAATTTGATGACCGATTAGTCTAGCTCGGGATAAGATTTGAGCTCACGTGTGTGTGTGTGTATATATAGAGAGAGAGAGAAATGATAAAATAAAATGGTGAGATGAGATTCTTATAGTGAGATGACCCAATTGGCTACAGAGCAATGATCGATATTGTCCATCGTGATTTGCACTCATCATGATTTATATGTAGAAAAAATGATATTGTTTTGAACTTTTAATCATTGTTTTAGTTATGTGTAGAAGGGACGGCTGTTAAACTACCTGAAAAATCAACATATCAAAACTAGTTTGATTCATATTCTAGAAGACTCCAAATTATGTGAAAATTTTATCATATATATTTCATGACGTGTTGAACAAGATGTATGGTGTCGATCATGAATTTGATGACCCGATTAGTCTAGCTCAGGATAAGATTTGAGCTCACGTGTGTGTGTGTGTGTGTATATATAGAGAGAGAGAGAGAGAGAGAGAGAGAGAGAGAGAGAGATGATAAAATAAAATGGTGAGATGAGATTCTTATAGTGAGATGACCCAATTGGCTACACAGAGCAATGATCGATATTGTCCATCGTGATTTGCACTCATCATGATTTATATGTAGAAAAAATTATATCATTTTAAAAATTCTAATTATTATTTTATCTATGTGCAAAAGGGACGGCTATTAAGCTGTTTGAAAAATTAGCATATTAAACTAGTTTGATTTATATTCTAGAAAACTCTAAACTATGTGAAAATCCGATCATATACATTTGACGATGCTTTGAACAAGATGTACAGTACGGATCACGAATTTGATGATCCGATTAATCCATCTTACAATAAAGTTTCAATTCACCATCTCACTATATCATTACTCTATATGTCAATTCTCTAGATGAAACAGTGGCATGTTTCTATGTAAATTGAATTGGCATCTTATGAATTCTAGAGCACATTCACTATATCAAAATGATTGATTATTTGTGAAGATTCAAATACTTCTACTTGTACTTGATCAAAATTGTTCAAACTTTTGGCATCTCATATAATTCTTTTGATGTAGCGGAAGCATCCCTAATCAAAAGAGATAGATACTCGTCCTTGTAAGAGCAAAACGGCACAAACCCTAGGAATAAAAAACTTCTGAAATAATAATAATCAATCTAAAGAGTTCACAAATTCTTTCCCCTTATATAGGGTATAAAACAAAGCAAAAGTACTAAAATAATCTTTCCTAAAGCAATTAGACTTCCTAGAAATAAAAAAACTAAATTAGACCAAAACTCTTCGACGCGGTTTGAGCTTGAAGACGATTTTCTTTCACCCCAAAACTCGAGTGAAATGGTAAGTCATTCGACTTGTAGAGCACTTCCCAAGCTTTCCGAAAATATATAATAATAGCGATTCTATGAAGGGAATCAAAAGTTATGGTTCGTTGAAGTTGCACGTCAAAATCTGGATGATAATCATCCTCTTTTCTTGGATAGCCCGAGCTTCGCACAATCCGATTTCTTCCAAAATGCATCAGCAATTGCCTCCGCATCATCTTTCTATTATTAGTATAAGTACTATAACTTTACTATTTGTGTGTTTTACAAATTCACAAAAGTTATATTGATTATTTGATGTTTTAAGATTTCAGGGATTGACGGAATTGATTATTGCTGGTTTGAAGGATTTATTTGCGTTGAAGATATATTTTCATCTTAGGTTTTATACGTGGACTTGGTTGTCTTGTTTTGTATGGATTTATGTATATTGTTAAGATTAGCGATACATTAATATTTATCTAGTCAAATTGAAGATTCAAATGTGTATAAAAGTATTGTTATTGAGGAATTTAGTTTAACATCAATAGGTTGAACTGGAATATTTTTAAATTTTGGTTTATTGTTTTTTTCCATTTTGATTTATTTACCCATTTGCATGTTGAACTCTAATTTTAATAATTTTTAATGAAGAAAAGGATAACAAAGAGAATGTTACTCATTGCTTCTACTTTAGATACTTTTACTACTAATTTGATGCTTAAATTTCTTTTCTGATGTATGGTATGTTTTAAAGAAATTGCCATATTTATTTTACTAATATATTAGATACATTTACTTAGTTATTTTTCTGAAATTTTCTAACAATTCACAATTATAGTTGTCCGTATTACAAGCTATTTGATATGTTTAAATATTCGATATCACCTATTAATTATTTTCTAAATTATTCAGAATTTGGAAAATAACTTAAAAATTATGAATTGATATGGTACCTTAATCTTGTTACCAAACAAGACAAATTTGGAAAATAGGTTAAACAGGAAAAAAATTGTCCCCTAATCATTTTCCTTCAAAATTTCTTTAATTTTCCTCAGTAACCAAACATAAAAAGAAACCTACTTTCTTTTTATTTTATTTCCGTTCCCTTTGATTTCCCTCAAACCAAATGCAGCCAGAGAAGTGAGATGTCCTCAAACTTGAAAAAAAATTAATACTAATAATAAAATCTAACAAACCATTCATTCTCTTCAAACTTCTCACTATAGTACTCCTCCATGTTCTTTGTTACACATGCATAGCAGAGTACAGATCTCTTTCAGAAGCCTGACAGTGCATGCCTGGACTTCATTTACGGAAGTGTTCTCATTTACGTAAATGCGGGGCACTTCCGTAAATGAGAGGGAGAGGGGACGGCTATCAGAACCCCGAACCGTGCGGGGTTCTGATAGAACCTGTACTCTGCATAGCATGCACCTGACTACTAGTTTTAACAAAATAAAAATAAAAAAATCCTAATAAGAATAATTTACCACTTGCATGGACATTGAGAAATATCGGCCCAAGTTAATTTGGGGCGGCCTTTAGGTTCCTCTCGAAGGTAAGCCCAAGCCTGGAATATGGCTCAATGATCTACTGTGTAGGAGATATGTTTAATGCATTAAATTCTCTCTCCATTGTAAACTATCCCCTTTAGAAATTTATTTTGAGGATATATTTTATGAGTATTGCTAGGAGGACCCAAAACTAGGACAGGTGCAAGGGACAGGTGATGTGGCAGGCTAGCTGTACAATGAATCGTCAATTGGCTGGTCAGTACTAATTAGAGTCTAAAGGGTATTCTGGTACTTGATCATTTTATTTTGTTTTTCCCCCTTAATTAGAAATTAGAAATATATCCGAATTAGGAGATAACAATGAGAAGAAAATGTTGGATATAAAGTGATCAAGTTAGAAGATGATCTCTAGAGATGGACGCTAAATCCAATTTTGGGGTTGAAGGAGCTGAAGGGGAAGAAAAATAAATGGCAATGAAATATTACAAGTTTGCCCTTAGCTCATTTAATTCACATGCCTACGTGGAAAATAAATAATATAATTAACACATTACATGTCAACTGTCCCACGGTCAGGTCCCCTATTTTGGGTCCAAAAATAATTACTCATATTTTATTTTGTTTATTTTTTTCCAAATTTTCTCTGCCTCACTTCTCCTAGCATAGCTCTTAGCTATCCGTCCATTAATAATTCAAGCTTGGAGAAAGACAGAATTCTGGCCAATGAGCTTTAGATTCAATCGATTTCTTTAAAACAGTAATATAGAGAATGTGGATGTAATAAATTTTTGGTTAATAAAGTTCTAATATATACTTATAATTTGTCATGCTTCCACTAAGCTAAAGATTAACCACCAATTTAGCTTCCCAAAAAATATAATAATAAATTTAGTCTCACATATGGCACCACAATATTGATGTTTATCCATATCCAAAATATTTAATTGTTATCTTAAGTGTCTAGCTGTAGTTATGACTCTATTATTAGAAATTTTTATTAATTAGAAAAGTTTGTTGTTTATTATTAAAGACACTCATTTTCATGAAATTTTTATAAAAGAAAAACTACCAATTTAGTTTCAAATAAGGTACCAGAACATTGATGTTTATCCATATCCCATATATTTAAATAATTGTTATCTTAAGTGTCTAGCTGTAGTTATGACTCTATTAGTAATTTTTTTATTAATTAGAAAAGCGTGTTATTTATTATTAGAGACACTCATTTAAAATAACTACATCAACCTTACTCTCAACTTCCTCCCTAAAGTATCAATTTACATGTTTGCCCCTAAAACTATGTTTGTGAATTCAATGTGTTCGCTTTGCCGGCTATGGTCAAATATTTAACAGATGAATGGCGTGACAGTGTTTCGTTGCATTTCTTCATGGGTTTTTGTCAATATGTATCCTTTTTTTCACAAACCAAAAAAATTTCTTAACTACGTTCTTCCTAATTTTTTCTCTTTATCATTTTTTAAATTGAAATGATGTTTAAATTGCATAAAATACAAGAATACAAAATAAATAGTATTACGCTATTAACTGTTAAATATTTAATTGTAGGCTCACAAAATGACTACATTGGACATATACAAATAGTTTAAGAGGAAAAAAAATGCAAATTCATACTTTACGGGGAACTTGATAGTTCACTAATACTTTAGGGTGCCGTTTGGCAAAGGGTTAAAAGAGAATGTTTAATGAGAAAGACTAACTTAGTTAACCCTTCACGAGAGTTAAAAATAATTTAATTCTGTTTGGATTTGATAGTTAAGATGAATGGTTACATTATTATTATTATTATTATTATTATTTTGGTTTGGCAAAAGAAGAAGGGTTAACGATGTCAATTGCTATAAATATCCTAAATTGGTTACTATAATATATTTTTTTAAAGTTTTATTCATTTCTTCTAGAGAGCATAACTCTTAACCCTCCTCTTTAGGCGGATTTGTTAACCCCTCTAAATGAGTGGTTCACTAATTTTAACCATTGTAAAGGGTTTGTTAGCCCTTTAACCAAATTAACCCGTTTAGAGTTTTTTTTATTTATTATTTTTACTTTTACCTTTTTTTTTTCTTTTTTGCCAAGGAAAGAGTAAGGTGAACCTTCTTAGATTAAAATGAAAATAAAGTACAAGGCATGACAAATTGTTCACAGGAACCAAGTTTAGAGCCCATAAAAGCAACAAAGAAAAACTAAGAAAATGAAAGAAATAAAATTACGAAACTCGGGTCTTTTAAAGTCTGAAAATGTATGAGCATCAAAAAAGTCAATTGTGAAGAATCCAAGGATGTGACAGAGGTAAACAATCTATCTATCTATCTATACAATATACTAAAGTAATACCTGAAATGTCATGTGTTAAAATTCTAGAGTATTGACACATGTCACATTTTTAGAAACATGACTATAATCTTCCCTCTCAAATTCTCCTACCTAATTAACTCATTTCAGTTTCTTTCTAATTAAACTTCATGAGTTACTGCCCTTGACCTTTCAATTTCTTTCCAAATAAACTCATGCACATTTCTCCTTCAATCTCTCGCTCAATTAGCATCACCTCCTCAGTTTTCTCCATCAATCTCTCTCCGTTATACTTTTCCTTTTATTCAGAAATTATCTCTTCAGCGGTTATTTTTTTCATTTCGCTTGCAATCATCCCTGATTTATTAAGATGAAATTATTTATCTTTATTATTGTCATTGCAAATACAATGAAAAAATAGAAAATAACTGGAAATTGAAAAGATCGTGCAACGGCTCCACTTTTATCCAGTGCAACGTCCCTTCATGTCCTAATTCCAGTTTAATGTCGGACAAAGAAGGAGGAAAGTATTTAAGCAGCAAGAAGAAAAGGAGTCCTCACTTTATCTTTTCAAATCAGAAACACTGGCATGCTTCTTGATTAAATCAGGTATGCAAGCATCTTCATTTTGATCTTAATGGTGAAATTTTTGTCAGGTATGATAAATTTCAATAGCATGATTTGAAAGACAAATTATTAGTTTTATTTTTTAATACTTATTCTTATTCTTCTTTCACACAGAATGAAAAGTAATCATGACATGTATGTTTAATTCCTCACTTATCATTCTAGATAGTATAAAATAAAATCATGTCCAAAGTTTTTCTTGAATTGATTATAAACCAAGCAAACTAAAAGAGATGATCTATTTATTTAGTTTAGTTGACTCTTTTATATAGCATGTGTAGCTGAATTTTTGTGTTTTTATTTTTTTTAGGAAAAGAAGATTTTCTAATAAAGTGGAAAATACAAAGGAGAAGGGGAAAGAAACCTCAGAGGAGGAAGAAGAGATTCAAGGACAAACATGAGGAGCAATGGGGATTTACATTTTAGATGTCTCTCTAAATTTTTGAGGACTAACTCTGATGGGTAGTTCGGAGTTGGGCGACTGGATTTTGTTAGAAATGTATATCGTGCAAGGGATTGATCTTTTAAGTCAGTTTGAAGAGAAATTATGGTTTCAATTTACGTTATCTCCTCTTTTCTATGTGGGGATTTTAGATAAATCTTCTGTATACTCTCATTCAATAACTTCATTTATCAATTCACCAGTATTGATATTTATTAATTCAAGTAAATATCCTTGAATACATGTGATGGATTTTACATTTGGAGATTACATTGTTAATTTTCTCCTATTTTAACTCTGTCTATCAACAGCCTTAATAAATTTGAAGCATAATTTAAATACTAATGGCTAAAAAAATTGGATCGGGATCCTCTCCAATTAGGTAGTTATTGGAGAGTGTCCAATTACCCCAATTATTATACTTTATTCTAATTTCAAGAGCTGAGATGAAGCCATGTAGGACTTTAAATATTATTTTGAAAACCACTATTGTCTTTAAAACCCCACGTGGCTCCATCTAAATCGTTGTAATTGGAATAAAAAGTAGAGATCGAGGTAATTGGATACTCTTTAATTACCACCAAATTGGAGAGGACCTAATCCAAAGAAAAATTAGTAAGAGAAAAATCACAATAGAATAATTTTATTACATTTTGAACAAATATCTATATTTAAAGTTAAAGTTTATCCTTTTTCAATGGAAAATTCCCGCAGCATCGCGCCGGTTTAGCACTACTATGTTATCTATCCCAAAACCATACTGGTTCTTTTATTGAAGCTTTAATTCAATTTCAGTAGTAATGAAAAAGTTGGTGACACTATCCTTTAAACCTATTTTTCTTTTGTTTTATTTTTGTCAAATTGTTATAGTTTTATTTGATTTATATTAATTTATTTTGCAAAAGCTACTGTAAAGGTGTGTTACAGCTCAAGGAAGTTGAAGGTTTAACCATGTATATTATGAGAAAAGCGCCTTAAAGGTTTGTGCTTTTTTTTTTGGTAAAAGTTGTTATGTTATAATATTAATTTGATTTCAAACTTTTATCTATTAACCATTTTATTTTAAATTTTTCTTTTTAGTGCTACAAACTTCAGAAATTGGGCTATAGTTATAACATGCTTATCTTTAATTTTATTAGAAGGTATTTTTTTTTCCCATGTCTTTCTATTTTTTAATATGTTCTCTGTTTTTAGCTTTAATGACATTAGTTACTCATTATACAACTATTTTCCTTCTCCTTTCTTTTGCATTCACTCTTTAAATTTTTTTGGAAATAACTAATTTTTATATTAATAAAGAAATTATCTCTTCCATATAACTATTGCATAATAGAAATTCTTTAATTTCAGGAAATAACTAATTCTCATATTAACAAAGACATTCCCTATTCCATATAATTAAAATGCTCTTACCTATAGAAATAATATCATACATATTGCATCTAAAAATCTAGGTTCTAAAAATGTTATAATGTTATCTTAATAGGTTTGTAACTGTTATTTCAATGATATCTACCTTATAGTATAAACCTTAGAGGAAAAATAAAAATCATTTTAAAAATATAATATTGCAATGTAATAGATATAATAATATTTTTAATGAGTCCCGTGCATTGCATGGGGAAGCATGGTGAATAAGGATATCAAAATTTATGAGTGCATAATAATTTTTTGTTTGAAATAAATATTTTTATTTCTTTAAAATAAACGAGCTAAATGATATCATTTATTTTCTAATATTCACTTTGTAACATGGTATTTTGGGTTGGGTAATTTATTCAATGAGAGCAAATCTATGTGTTGATAATATTACTCTCAAATTTTGTAAATGTATTCAAGTTAACAAATTTCCTATAAAATATTAAAAGTTTTAGCACTGGCTAAAAGAAAATATTTTTACCAATATACAAATTCACAATAAAATAATTGGTGGCATGCACCTTTTTAGCAAATAGTCATTCATAATCTATTTTAACATTTTGATAAATTATGTACTAGAAAAAATACCCGTAGCATCGCGCGGGTATATATGACACTAGTATAATATTATTCCTCTACTATCACGAGTAATGCACCCAGAGCTATGTTATGCCTATTTACTCCAAATTAATAATAACTATGTTATGCATATTTACTCCAAATTAATAATATCTCGTCTACAACCTTCATCATAAATGGCCTCGAACTCTATTTATATCAAGTTAATGCATTTAAACCTTGGTACTTATTTGGATTTCAGAAGTCCCAATTATTTACTCTCAGCAGTAGTAGTAGTAGAAAAAAATATCTACAGAAAAACGAGAAATTCTCAAATCTCTAAGAAATTAGTCTACATTGGTGAGATCCTTCCTTCCTTTTTTTTAATAATCCAATCCAGAGTCGAACCTAAGACCATCGAAGCCATAGGAACCTCTCAACCATCCGAGTCACCCGTGATGGGTGGTGAGATCCTTCTTTAACTGGTGCTAATTTGGTCTCCTTCTTTAGTTGGTGCTAATTTGATCTGATATATGCATCATCTTGAATATTGATTACAAGAGTTAGTTTGGCAAACTTCTTAGAACTACGCTAAAATTGATCTTGGTCCAGTTTTGATGTGAACTAGTTATGCTTTTAGGGACTTTTCAGTCTCAAAAATCTGAACAAACAATGACACAATTTTTTTCAAATAAAATTCGAGCCAGATGCCAGATAGGTCCTGAGGAATACTTGAAAAATCAATCATTTCTTATTAAAATAAAAGATAGAACATAAAGACCTTGCAACTATTAAACAACTCATTGTAACGTTAATTAAGACGTATACACCACACAAAGATTCTTAGACCAAGTGATGTGTTAGAGTATAATATTTTCTTGTTAAAGATTTTTTACTGTACAAAATTTTTTGAAGTTGTGAATCTTGTGATGAACGTTGAAGGTCATAATTTTGCACTTAAACATGATATAATATATTTTTTAAAAAGGTTACCATCTCTAATTTCTTATTCTGTAGTAATAATAAAATTTCCTAGGAAAATGCAGGTAAAATTTCCTATGGAAATGCATGAATTACACTAATCACAAACTAAAATGGGAAGTGCAGTTATCGCAAGCCAAAAAAAATGTGGTTTTTCCCCCTTGGCTGATTCCATGATATCACACATAGATTGTGTTATATCATGTAAATGGCTAAGTGTTAATCCCCAATGAGAAGCCGACATGTGTCCCACCTTATGCCTAAACAGCCATATTCGAAGAGGGACGGCTCGGGCGGCTTCAGCGCCCCACCCTTCCAGGCCGACAACTTGCGAGGCCTCCTAAAAAGGCGGTATTTGTCGACCTACTTGCAAGATCAAGACGAGAAGCATCCTCACTCGGCCTACCATTCAAGTCGACCCCACTCCCATTCGGCACTCAATCCTTCTAGGCCGACAACTTGTGAGGCCGACTATAAAGGCGGTACTTATCGGCCTCCAGTGAGGGGCCTCAGGGAGAAGAGTGGCGAGGTTTTCGCCTTCCTGAGCTTCTTGATCAGGGACGGGTGTGGCCGCCTCCACCGCGCTCCCCTCCCCAGCCCGGGTCGGCTCGGCACTTTCGGAGGGACCTCGGCCGCTTACTTTCTTCAGTCTCCTCTTCTTCTCAGACCTTTCGGCCTGAGCAGTAGTAGCACCGACCTAGCCAACCGGGCCACTAGCTCGGCAGCATTCGCTGCCACCTCCGCGGCCTTAGCTGCGGCTAACTTCGGACCTCAGATGCTTCTGGGGCCTAACTGAGGATCCCAGTCGAGTCTCGTCCAACTCCTTCTGCGGCAAAGCAAAACCTCCGCTCGGACTTCGTCGTCTCTGGTCTGCAGGTCTCTGGAGATGCCGACCACTCGCAGCACCGAAGAATCGAACAAGTTCTCGATCTTTCGAGACCCAGTATAGGCTTGAATCTTCTCGAGCCCCTCCTTCTCTTCGGCCGTGAGAAAACTTGGTCCGAGCAAGACAAGACGAGGTCGGCTCCAAAGACCCAGAAGAACTTCTCCTTCCAGTCTTTATTCGATTCGGAAGCATTCGAGACAACATTGAAGCCGCCTAAGTTCTGGAAGTAGTAGTTCCCTTCCTTCTTCTCTACCATGACACTGAGAAGGTGGCCGAGCATGCGGAGAGTCGGGTCGACTCCGACCCTATGATAGATCACCACGAACCTCACCAACGTGGCGATGGAGTTCGGCTTGATTTGGGACCTCATCAGCACCACGCACGCCTCATCACTGTCGCATTAAATGCCTAGATGACTCATCCCCCTCTGCGGCCGACACCTGTAAAATAGATGCCAACGGAGCCTCTGCTTGGACTCGGCCGAAATGACTCATCTGCCCCTTTGGATCTGCTATAAAAGGGAGGTGCTGTCTGCTGATTAGGGTAAGCAAATTTTGCCTAAAAAATTCTTATACACTAAAAGTCTCTTCTCCACTCAAGTTCTGATACTGACTTGATCGTCGGAGGAACTACCGGAGATCCCAGCTCCGACCTCTTACGTGTTCTTTATGTGCATGTTAGAACTATCGGCTCAAGAACCAGCCATCTGAAGAAGCTTGAGGACCATAACACCCCTCATAATACACAATCAAACCCCCTGTTAGATAACTGACATCAATAAATTGGTAAGAAAATCTATTGCCACAAGGAGCATTGTGCTCTACAAAATTTACAAGTGTATCTTTTCTCTCAACAATCAATAAATTTTGCAACTTCTAGCACCTTGCCCAATTAAATGGCCTTAGAAACATACCAACAAATCTAACTGAGGTGGGCAAGATAATCTCCCTCTTTACAAGTTTGTGGCCATTATAGAGCTACAATGAGAGAATTTAAGAAAGGCAATGAACACTTGAAGGAACAAGCCAAGCAACAGCTACCACAAGAGAGCCCACTCCAAAATACCACTATCTAGATCATGGAAAAAAAGATAGTATCTTGGGCGAAAAATACTTGTTGTCTTATGATTGGTTGAAGGACAAAAGCATCCAAATTTAACAAGGCCACATGGGCTAATCATTAGGAAGTTGAACCAAAAGGGGTTTGATTATTCAATTGATTAAAGTTTAGACGGCATTTGATGGTAAAAAGTTTGCTGTGGATATATAAAAGCAAAGTTCATTATCTAAATTGGATCCATGTCACATGCTATAGGGTTTGCCTTATAATAGGGTACCCCTCCACCTAATACATAATGAGGTAATCAATCCAAAGTTTCAAAGCTACCACGCTAAGAAATTTGTGTGACATCAAAAAAAAAAAAGAAAAAGAAATTTGTGTGACAAATTGAATAACTAATTGTGTATATATGTTTTGTAACTTTAACTTGAACATATAATCTAGATGTAACTCTAACTATTGAATAAATATATTATTTTAACTTTTTTGTTAATATTTGCTGGACCTGAATTGTTATTGTGGTCCTTGTCAGTTTGTTTAATTAAAACTCTTTTGTGTATCTTTTGCATTCACTTTGCAAGCTCAAAATAGAACTATAGCCTAATAGAAAATGCATGTCTATATTTCAATATAAATCACATGGTACGCAGCTCCAGCTACACACAATCAAACATTGAGAAAAGGGAGTTTCATAGTGTTTGAATTAATATAAAATTACAATCCTTAACCCTCACCATAACTTCAGAGTTTTTGTATAATAATTATATGGACTTAATTTAAGATGGTATCAAAGCAATCCAGGTTCAAATCCCACCGGCCACGAATTTTAAGAGGATTTTCTAAAAATTGACATTGCTGCTTAAGTCTAGATTTCAGCCCATAAAAAAAGGCGTTCAATCTGCGGGGGCATATTAGAATTAATATAAAATGATAACTTTCGACCTTCACCATAACTTATGAGTTTTGGTCTAATGGTTAGAGGGACTAATTTAAGACATATCATCCCAAATCAATTACTTTTTTAGATTCTAAAAAGAAAAAATCATCCCAAACTTGAACTGCCTCTAATAACCCTGTTCTCATTCCTTTAAATATATATGTAAGTGAGCAAGCACTTGGACAAAAAGAAGTCCCTGGCTTTAGTTGCACTTTATTAAATAGGGTTAGTTGCATATAGACCCCTTGTACTATTTCCAATTAAGAATTGACTTCCCCTTGTTCTATTATTGCAAATAAACCCGTGGCTAAAATTTTCTAACTCTTTGCCCTCATAAAGCCTATTTCTTAAAAAAGTTCTCTTCCTCTGAGTGTAAAAGAGTCATCAAAATTCCAATCAAGGGGTCTTATCTACAACAATAGAACTATAGGAGGTTTATCCGCAATCAGGCGATAGTAAAGGGGTGTATTGGCAATTAAGCCTACTAAACATGATTATGTTATTGGCTGATGGTTTGATATTTGATAAGATTTATAAGAATTAAGAAGCATGACATCATCATAATATGGTTTTATTGCATTTGCATGTGTCCTTGTAGCATTCTGCGTCACTCTTTTCTTTGCTGTTGCTGCAGTACTTGGCAATGTCAGCTGTTATTGTAAGCATCCAGTCTGGTTCTCTTCTACATGATCAATTGTTGGTATTTGGTTGTTTGCTGTTCATCACTCTGAAACACGTGAAGGTAACAATAATTGAAGGATATTTGGAGTCTTTTTGGATCATCATCTCCTTTCTTCCCAATCTACCTTTTTATAGTGTTTTTAGGCTTCTTCCATATATATCTCCTAAATAAATTATACATTTTTGGAAAAAAATTGTCCCCAAATTACTGTAGTTTCTAGTTTTCATCAAATATCTTTTTTCTCAATCATTTTTAAAAAATCCACAAATATGGCGATGCTTTATTAATAGTGGCGGAGCCGGACCCATAAGATAGTGGGGGCAATAAGTTATTAATAAATAAAATTTAAATTCACTAAACTAAATTTATTAATACATTCCAACATAAAAGAAAGGACATTTTCCAATTATCCTCGACAAGTTTTAATCTTTATGAGATCTTTTTGTTTCTAATGGAACCTCATGCAAAATATTTAGAACATATAAAGTCTAAGATATTTCACCTTATCACACCGATTGTCCTCGTTCTCTTCTAGTTACATCGTCATTTTTCCTTCTTTATTTTTCTCTTAAAACCAACGACCTATTATAATGGGAAAGTGATAGGAATTTGATTAGAGATATTTAGGATAAGATGTATGTTGAATTAATGGATATTGGGTGTTGTTATGGTCATAACCACTAATTAGTGATTAAAGAGGAAAACCCAAGTGTTAATATGGATAAACATTTCTGCTCATCAACTTGGAGCGACAGGAACCTCCACGCTCGACCCACGGGCGGCTAAACTACCAGTCCTGCGGCGGCCCGTTAAGCGACTATCGTCGTGGCCGAAGCCTTGGCGATGTGGGGCGGCCCATCAACAACTCTCTCCCGCGGACGACGTGAAAGGCGGTACCAGTCGTCCACCCAACCAATCGACTGCCTCGGAGCTATCCTTCCAAGTCGCTTGTCCCCCCGAGCAACACGGGGGACGACCAGCCATCGCTTTCCAACCGCTAGTCCCCCCGGACGGCGGGAAAGGCGGTACTAGTCGTCCTTCCAACTCGTTATCTACCATAACCCCTTCCAACCCGATCGTGCGCCTCTCCAGACAATGCGAAGCAAACCTAGCCCCCCTTTTCTTAGCCATCCGTCCTCTGGGACGACGCGAAGGGCGGTACTAGTCGTCCCCTTTAACTGATTACTCTAATGGGCGACTCAAGAGGCGTCGAGTGGCCGCCGACCTCGGCTCCCCTCTCTCATCCTATGTGGTTCACTCCACTTTCGAGCAGCGGTTATCACGGTATTCAAACCCATCAACATCGCATTAAATGCACTGACAACCCCTTAACTCCTCCATCTCTCACGGTATTTAAGGCACCTCGGACCCATGCAGCTACAGGCGCCGTCAATCCCATCCCATTAATGGCGAATAGACCACACTAACCCTCAAATTACCCACAACTTGACACTGTAAGGCCATGCCGTAGCGGACAAAGAGGTGCCGGCCCGATCAGCGGCTCACTGCATGAGAGTGACTCATCGATGGTTTTCCACCAATGGAGAGACGAAAATACCCCACAACCCTAGGTATAAGTAGCAATATGAACAGCAAACCAAGTAAGTGATTTTCTCTGAGTGAATTTCCTCTCCCTGTTTTTCCATCATCCATACTAACTTGACCGTCGAAGGAACCACCGGAGATCCCAACTCCGCCTCTTCCACGGTGTTCTCTTCTTTGTAGGTGAACCCACGGGCAATCAGAACATTAGGAGAGAAGGCGGACTCCGCTCTCTTAAAAGCTAAACTCACACCGAGATTAGTGACTGTGATTATATACATCAACAGGTGTTAACTAAATGGGCCTTATTAAAAGTCTATTGCAATAATAAAAAATCAATTATAAACAGTCTGAGCCTCTATTTAAATACATGCCATGTCATGATAATAATAAGCATATATTATTTAAAGCTACAAATGGACTACAATGAAATTAAATTGCAAATCAATTATAGTAGTCAAGTACTAAACATCAAGTGGGGGCAATTATTGAGCTAGGTCTCAATGATAAATGTCATATATATATGAGGGGTATATTGTAAAAAGAAATTTGAGTGGGGGCATTTGCCCATACTGAGGAACATGTGGCTCCGCCACTGTTTATTAAATCATATCAGCTAGCTTCAAATGAACTAAATCAGTCCATGATAAAGCACATGAAATTATCTTTAATTAACGCATTTTTAGTCCAACCTAACTGTTTGAGAATCTAAGATGAATATTTTTCTATGTTATTACGTTAGTTTTTTATTTCATAAGTTAATAATTATCTTTAATTAACGCATCATCCACTCATCTTCAGCCTCCTCCGGTGCACAGGCGGGCCCTTTCAGTTGCCTCGTGCTATTCTTCTATTTGCTTGTTTTCTATTTTCCTAATTTTCTTATTAGGGGTAAAAATGACTTTTTACTGTAAACTTTCACAATAATCAGGTTGGATGTAAAATTGTACGAAGAGAACAAATTCAAGAGAAAGTTAGCAATTACTTAATGATTTGAGAGCAAAAGTAAACGTAACATAATTTGGTGGTATGTTTCTTTTTCATTAAATTGTAGCTTGGTACAAGCGAGATTCAAACTTCTAATATCTTTCGGTACAAATTAATTTACTGTAAATTTCACAAAACTACCATAGATTATTAGGACTTTTCGAAAGAATACTATGCATTACTTTTAAAAGTAACATATAAACTCTGATCAACTTCGTAGAAAAATATCATATATTATCAAAAAATTTGCTCATGAATTAAATGTCATGGCTTTTTATGTTACGTTTGGCAAAACTATTACCAATTTTCAAATAAATGCAGATAACCTAGCTTGGATTTATTTTATTGTCAAATAACTTTCCATCCGAATTTCATGTTTCAGTACCATAAAACTATCATACAGTTTTCTATCAATATACTATATTTTTCCACTGATTCAAAGTTTGTGTTATTATCTATAATAAAATCAGTTTATGAAAGTTTCATGGTAAGATTTGAGATGGTTTTTAAAATTTATACTTATCCACTTTAGAAATCTAACAGGCTAGCATGTAGTAAATAACATAAAAGCAAATTTGATGTCACCCGTTATTATTGTTAAACTCATTTATGAGCATGACTCATCACCTCCTTTCAATAATTAATTCAGAAACTTTTGAGTCAACTGTTCCTTTAGACATTCAGTTCCGTGACTCAAATGGTTTTAGTTTTTATTTTTTATTTTGGGTAACGTTCCGTGACTCAAATGTGAACGTAGGTAACTGCGGTTACTTCAAGTCATTAATTACTTTGAAACACAGATAAAATTACAATTGAATCCTGATGCTTCTTTGTGCAATGATTGCCGTACTTGTTAATAATTAGGAGTAAAATAATATTTCAAAAAGGAAAAAATTTCGTACCAGTCCATGAGTTAGTTATTATGATATCAACGTTTTGAGAAACTTGTCCTTCATAAGGTGCATGTGACAAATTATATAGAATAAGAATATATGAACACAGTTACGAAGCTAGGAATTCACAATAGTAATGTTTATATATATAGAGAGAAAATCTACTATAAACTTAAGTTTATAGGGAATAGTATATACCAACTTTTTTATCCATTACTGTTACCTTTAGATTTGTGCTATCAAGAGATGCACAAATATCAAAATTGGCTTCATATCTTCATGGATCCTAAGGCAACATCGATGGATAGAAAAGTTAGTATATATTATTCCTATAAACTTAAGTTTATAGGAGGTTTACTATATATATATATATATATATATATATATATATATATATATATATATATATATATATATATATATATATATATATGAAATACAGGGCTCAAGTGACTATTTGGATGTTAGACAGGTGATCAATCACATCCACTCCTCAACCTGCTGTGGGTCCCCATTTGAGGAGTGGATGTGATTGATACACCTCAACTACCAAGCATCAAGATACCCATTTTCTATATATATATATATATATATATATATATATATATATATATATATATATATATATATATATATATATATATATATATATATATATATATATATATGAAATAATGTATATGATATAGCGGCCATTTTAAACGAAAGCTATCAAGAAATAGCCCATGTGGTGAGGCCCACATCACAATACATCAAAGGTGTGGACCTCACCACTTATCTCTATCATCCACCAACTTTTCTATCCATTGATGTTGCTTTGGGATCTGTGAAAGATATAAAGCCAACTTTGAGATTTGTCGCATTTTGATTTCACGCATCTCAAGACAAGATCAATGAATATAAAAGTTGGTGGACACTCCTCCCTATCAACTTAAGTTTATAGGAGCCTGTTCGCGGAGAAAGTTGTTTTGTTATTCATTGTCGTTGAACTTGTTTACAGCTTCTTGGGCCTACAACAAAATTCAAAAGAAATGCCTTTTATTTTAAGGCGTACAATGAAAGCGAAAATTACAACCTCTTCCTCAGATGAACAAACACGAGGATCTGTTATATCGGGATCCTCGCTATGTGGGTTCTTGCTCGCGTCGGACTTGAATCGTCTGTGGACCACCGCAATTCGATCCAAGTAAAGACCCGTTCGAACTACAGACGGAAGGCTCGCTTCACTTAAGGAAACGTTGCCGAGGGGATCACACTCACGAAGGAGAGGATCGCCGGGGATCACACTCACGAAGGAGAGGATCGCCGAGCGTGAGATCTACTAGAGAAATCACAACACTGCATCAGAAAGGCATCCGAAGTTCGCTACTTGCGATTTGTAGATCCGACGTTGAACGGACTTCTCACGCACGGTGCTCGGAAGCAAAGAATGACTCGTAGATCACGCGAGAATCCTTGAGAAAATCCCAAAATCCAATGAAGTCAAGCCTCCGAACCGTCGCCCAGAAATGAAGAAAACCCCTATTTATAGAATAGGGCGGGCGGTTACCATTTGCCGAAAGCCACCGACCAAGTTGGCGGTGGCTCGGCCATGGTGGCCGAGCTTCGGCCACTTGCCGAGGTAACTCGCCAAGTTGGGCAGGTGCCGCTATTGCTCCGCCAGCCGTTTTCTCGGTCTCGGGCTTAGGTCCGCCTATTCGACTCTTGGTATTCCGGGACTTAGATTAGATGCGTATTTGGCTCGGGACTAACTCTTGGTTTGTTCCGCTCAATGCCCAACCGATCATTTGTTCACGCCCGTTTCGATTCGTTTGATTGATTTCAATCCGTCAGCGGTTTAAATGGCGATTGGTCGGCGTTTGAACTTGGTCTCATCGACGCTCAACCGATTCGTTGACGCTCAATCCGATCGATCTTGCTTCGTCAAATCTAGTCGTCAAATCTTATTGGCCGGGCGTTGTTAGATTGATCCTCCTTACGCAGCCTTTGTCGATTTATGCGCCTCGCCGACTCACATGCCTCGCCGACTCACTTTATGCGTTTTTGCGGCGTAGTCAATCGCCAACGCTGAAGTCGCCATCGACGGATCGTCGGTTGTCAACCCACCGCTTACGAGTCTTGTTCGCATCGATAAGCAATTTTAACGCCACAGATATTCTCCAAAGCCGCCTCACCGATTCTTGATGAGTCTGGGATGCTTTGGACATGATGAGCCCTTCACTCTTTAGTTAGCGTGATAGGGCTTGTGAGTGACCTCGGCGTTTGATCTCTCCATTCCCTTCAGTCTTTCCAGTGCTTTGTAGGATTGCTGAAGGTATTACGGTACTGCATTTTTTTGTCTGACCGTTGTCGAGATCTTGACCAGAAGTCGATAGATGAATTTCTTTTGAAATTAGCTCCAGTATTTAATTCCTCCAATCCCCTCAGGTTCTCCAGTGCTTTGTAGGATACCCAGGGGTGTTACGGTGCTGCATTTATTGCTTGACCGTTGTTGGAATTTCAAACAGACCAGTTTAATTTGTTGGTGAATTGTCGTCCAATTGACCATCGAGATTCCTCCGTTGATCGGAAAATCCTTTCTTTGCGGCGTTAATGGCCAAACTATATGGATTTTAGCCTTCAATCGGCGAGTGCAGCGTTGGCCGTCGCGATCTTCGTGGATCCGAACCGTTGATCGCTGAATCCTTCGGCGACGACGCTGGTTGCGCCGCCATCAGATACTCCTTGTTGTAGTACAATTATCCCGCGATGGGAGGAACTCTTCACGGGATTTATTCTCGCTCCAAACTGTTGACCGATGGGCTTTCCGCATGACGCATCTAATCGGCATTGGTACAGTGGGAGGAGTCCTTTCGAGGTAGGATGCGTTGTCCGGCATCAGAAATTTCCTCTTGGCGTTCAACCTTCAATTGGCGATTATGACGCGTTGGCTGGCGTCAACATAGTTTATGCTCATGCGTTCACTGGAGTTTTGAGAATTAGTTTATCCTCACATACCCATTCGGGGGTGGTCGAGTTATCCTTAAGATATTTTCCAGGAACTTCTCGCCAAAATTAGGAAACAGTTTATGCTCGTATTCCTAGTTGGAGTAGCATTAGGTGACGCGTTGATTAGCGTCGATGCAATCCGCGCGATCGAGTTATCCCTAAGAATATTTTTTATGGAAATATTCTTCCGGGAACTTCTCGACAAATTAGGAAGCAGTTTATACTCGTAATCGATTGGAGTAGGATTGACGACGCTGCTGATTTAAGGCCGATGTAATCCGCGACGATCGAAGTTATCCCTAAGAATATATTTTTATGGAAATATTCTTTCGAACTTCTCGACAAATTAGGAAACAGTTTATACCGTAATCCGATTGAGTAGGATTGACGACGCTGCTGATTTAAGGCCGATGCAATCCGCGACGATCGAAGTTATCCCTAAGAATATTTTTATGGAAATATTCTTTCGGAACTTCTCGACAAATTAGGAAACAGCTTTATACTGTAATCCCGATTGAGTAGGATTGACGACGCTGATTTAAGGCCGATGTAATCCGCGACGATCGAAGTTATCCCTAAGAATATATTTTTTGGAAATATTCTTTCGAACTTCGACAAATTAGGAAACAGTTTATACTCGTAATCGATTGGAGTAGGATTGGACGACGCGTTGATTTGCGTCGATGCAATCCGCACGATCGAGTTATCCCTAAGAATATATATTTTTATGGAAATATTCTTTCGGGAACTTCTCGACAAATTAGGAAATAGTTTATACTCGTAATCCTGATTGGAGTAGGATTAGGCGACGCGTTGCTTGGCGTCGATGGGGGCCTTCGCAAGGTGTTATCCTGCCGACTAAATCTTCAGAATCTTTCCAAATATAGCGGAGGGAGTAGGGGCCAATCAACGGACTGATTTGGCACTATTTTGATATCCGGATAAGATTCCAATTAGGACTCCTAATTAGGGGCTGATTAGAGTCCTAATTAGAATTGATTTGGGCCCATTAGGAGTTGTTATAAATACTCATGACCCTCCTTTGCCTCTGACCTAGGCGGCCCCCCTCTTGCTCTTTTCCTCTTGTTTTCATCTCGTCTCTCGCCGTCTCATCTCTCTCAAACAACGAGGTACATGCACGAGTGTTTTACGACGTCTTTTTCTTCTTCTTCTTCTTTTCTTTCTCTTTTTTTTGTTTTGTTTTGTGCATGAACAGGTGGGCAATCAGCAAGGGGGGAGAACGACGTCGACGGTGCGCGCGACGGCAGTCGCCGCATGCCAAGACGGACACGGGTAAAGCCGCCGCTGCCTCCTGGCGCTGTTCGGTGACGCCAGTACGGCTGCTCGGCGCTAAGCGCCAAAAATACTGGCGCTGCCTGGCGCTGTCTGGCGCACTGCTCGGCCGCGCTGGCCGGTGCGCCGCTTGTTGCAACCGATTGCTGGCTACCGGTCTTCTTGATGCCTTTTGTTGATTTTCAATTGCATATCCGACTTTATTTGTCTTCCTTTGCGGTTTCCGATGTCATCGCGAAGATCTCATGTTCCAAGGGTCGATCAACTCGCTACGTGAATACACGCCTCTTTCCTGCAAAAGCCGCCTGGGCATCATATCTTCTGTATATAAATACTATCCTCGTCATTTCCTTTGTGGGAGGTAAGGACGAAGAGTCAAATCCTCCTTGTGGGACCGACGCCAGACAGGTGTACACCTGCTACGACCCCGCTTCGTTTCTCCTTGTGAGGCGATTGGGAAGAGCGAAATTCTCCTTCGTGAGGATTGAGGCTTCAACGATCACCCGCCTGATATCTTTTAACGGAGCGATTTCATACCGCATTCTTGCCCTCGTGGAACGGATATATTGCCGCTTTGTTTACGCTGACTATATTTATCGCTTCTCCCGTATTCGATACTGATGAAATCGTCATACCGTTATAAGGTCGTGACTCAATCTATGTAAGATGAATTCAACGCCTTTTACTAATCAATATTTTCCATTTCGCTTGATTATTCCTCGGAGCTTTTCCGACTTACGCTGTTGATGGACGCCATAGTGACTATTATTCCAATGTGATGATCCTGCCATTTTTATCTCGGCCGATTTGCACCCGAAGTCACGATACATTCGATTGTAGTTGAGGGAGTTCCGCATTCTCCGACGATTGGTCACGGATCGCCACTCATAAAGACACTAGCTCTACCGAACTTTATGTAAAAATAGATTATCCGCTCAGCAATCGCTTAGGATCCTGATTCGCTTTTGTCGAGCGAAGCTGGTTGAACCAAGATGGCGGAGGTCCCTTGTATATTCCTGATACCTCGCCGCCTCTCATTGACCATTTCTATTACCACGCCGTGCTGGTGCCGTCATGTCATGGCATACCACCGGAGCATGATCATATTCATTGCGGGTTTATTACCCGCCAGCCCGCCCGGTTCTAACAGAATCGTGGATCGCCTTCACCCCGGATTGTAGGGCGGACACACACTCGCTTGATGAGCTTCCTTTGTTCTGGCCAACTCAAGAATCGCCTCGCCATATCAGCGGAGATGCCGCCCTCTAGTCATGATTTTAACTACCGGGTTCACTCATCGTAAACATTGGTGGGTCACCGACCACCACCATCGTAGGCATCAAAATTGTGAAGAACCTCAAATATGACTAAATCATGAGAAGATCGAAGAACAAGCGTCGTCGAAATCTCAAGAAGTCAACATATGGGAGATTGTGTCTCGCTAAGGTGACACTTGTTTGTGTCTCGCCACGAAGCGAGGCACTTGATGTGTCTCTCGCATGCAGACATTCTTGTGTGTGCCTCGCACGAAGCGAGACACCTTGATGTGTCTCGCTATTAAGACACTTGTGTGTGCCTCGCACGAAGCGAGACACCTTGATGTGTCTCGCCATAGCAGGTGACTACTTGTGTCTCGCGCCAGACACCAGATACTTGAAACGAGCTCTTAGGGTCTAAATTAATGCCGGTGGGGCCCACTTGACTTTATCAATGCGAGAGACGCTCGACACTTTAATGCGTTACATCGCCAAGATACCACTAGGCGTGATTCTAGGCATTTAATCGCCTAAAAAGCAGAAAACCGCTATACTGGATTTTACACCGCCGCTATCACGTAGGCAGCTTCATACCGCCGCCAACAGGCTGCATCGCCGCCAGCGAGCTTAGGCAGCCTTTACGCGAAAGTACCAAAGCCGCCGCTTAATCAGAATTTCAAAGACTTATGACAATTGTGGGCACGTTTCCCAAAGACTATAAATACCTCCTACGCCCACTTGGGCAGGGGGTCGGCCATCGAAAGGGAAAAGTCGAATCCAAGCTCCTGAGTTCAAGAACACGATCCACACGAGATTCCTCGAGTTTAAGCCTTGACTTATTCTTGAGAAGAGTAGATATCTTACCTTGCTAAGATATTTGTCAAGTTCTTGTTTCCTTTGCGAAGCACTAACTAAACCCCGCCGATTCGACGACGTACGCCGGTGGTCCACCGATTTACATTGCAAAGTCCCACAAAACAAGAGATCTACACTTGTAGCGTCTTTTGTTGAGTTTGTAAGAGAGTTATTTAATTTTCATTGTAATCGAACCAAAGTGTAATTTTCTAGTTTTACAATGGAATCAACTTTCAATCTGCACGACTAAGCAACGGAGCCACCGCTCCGTGCCCGAGAAGGTGTCGCAGCCTTTGCAACATCAGCCGACTCATGGTTGATGGAATAGACTACTTCTTCGATCAAGCCAAATTGAAGAGTATCTCTCCTCTTCCTCGTCGAAGTCCTCCTCACCCGCCAAATATCGGAGGATTTCATCCCCTAAGAGGAGGTTAGTTACTGTTGTGATGTGCAATGATTCGCTCGCCAGCATGCAGGCGCATTTCCTCTCAACAAGATCTCAAGCGATCGGCGAAGAGCTTCGCCAAAGGCGGCGTCAAAGATGGCCCGTCGGTTCGCCAAGGCTCACGGAGTCAGCGGATGGAGTTCACTATCGAACTCACGTGATCAAAGGCATCAACAAGCGCAATCTCTCAACCGCCAAGACTCTCCCAAGGAAGAATGGGTTCTCGTCAAAGGGCCGATTGACAAAGAAGGAGCTCAAAAGCACCGTGCAGCGTTGCTCATACCGTGCCATTGTTAAGGCGAGGAGTCAAAAGCAACCCGCGAAACGGCTCAAAATCGCCAAGCATGGGTCCCAAGTAACGCCAAAATTGGTTTCAGAGTCCGCTTCGCCGTAATTCTTCACCGAGATAGCTGGAGCCGCTCGCGCTAGCGAGACAGTTTGCCGCCTCGCCAACAGGTTGTAAACCGCTCGGCCAGACAGATAACCGCAATCGCCAAAAGCCAGGCGCCCTCCATGCCTTAACGAAAATTTGGCTTTTCCGCCTTTCTTCCACTTTTCCTACCAGGTATCAACCGTTAAGTCTGAAATCACAACTTTGTGTTCACGCCTTGGTCCACAATTGAGAACCAAAGTCAAAACACCGTAATGGAACGCTTGGGTCACCGATCCATAAACAACGATGTGTCAGTCGCACTCCAAAATCCAAGTGATGTTCGAATGTGCCGAGCCATTTGACGAACTCAAACCGAAGAATTTCGCTATGCCTCGCTTGAGCATCCCACAAGGGGTCCACGAAGTTTGCCGAGAAGAAGAAGTTGAGGCAAGTGACTCACAAAATCACGAGAGATGACCGGACCCTTGTGATTCATACGTAAGCAACTTCGATGACGCCAAGCAGCACGGAAGTTGTCTCTCAAATCAAATGGCGGCGTCCCCAAAGAAGGCGTGTCCTCCATTAAGGACAACGTTACACTTGGGGTGGAAGTGCAATTTGTGATAAACCACACCAACCACACCATCGGTGGGGTGGCAACACGAACAAGGGCGATCGATGAAATAGGTTGTTCTTGCTCGTGTGCACAACTAATCAAGGCGTTGTTGTCGGGATGTGCACGATTACGAGTCGAGCGGCTCACCCACAAAGAGCTTCAAGATTCGAACGCTTCCCCGCCGAAGAACGAAAATCAAGCCACCAAGACGCACTCAAGAAAAGAAGATCGCCATTCATCGGGATGAATTCCCGAAGTCACCATTAATATGGTGAACAAAGGAAAAGGGCCGGCAATGGGCGAGGACCACGACTTCCTCACGGAGGAAAAGTCGACCGAAGTTTCAAGAGATGTCTCGTTACAATTGCGAGCTACCCAACGCATTGACTATAGAAGGATGCATGAGGAGAGTCATCGATGATGAAGCTTCCGACATCAATTCGGCGATAGCTTCGATGACACAATGTCAAGTGTCGGGTCCCCATCCCGCAGAAGCTTTACCATTACTCACGATGTCACGGCTCAAATGTTGCAAGAAGCCTTAGCTAAGCAAAGAGAAGAGCTTAAGGCGAAATGAGAGCGAGATGGAGCTAGCCATGCAACAGATGAGGAATTGCAAACCCAAGCGGTTGCACAACAACCCGGTCCACCAATGACTGTAATCCAATAACAAGGTGGAGTAACCCACCATAATGTTGAGGACAGCTGATTCGGAGATTGATGAACACATTTACCGGATCAACCTCCAAAGAAAGTGATCTGCTCAAGGTGGAAATGATCCAATTCTTCCTATTGGAAATAATCCAAAACAAGGGAAGATGATGGCGAAAGGATGAAAGAGCTTGAAGATAAAATCAATGCTTTGATGTCCACACGAAGTCAAAAGGACCGGGTATCCGGTCCGATCCAGAGAACGGGATTCAACCTTATCCACCAAATTCAATTTGATCAACTGCACCGCTTGACGGAGAGGGTCACCTTCACAACACGATTTACTTCAAATCACATTTAGGGGTAATCTCGGGAAGCGAGCCTCGATGGTTCGGTCATTCGTCAGCATCTTCGAGCCGCCTTCATCGTATCAAGACTCAAGGCCGGAGTATTACTAACCGGGAGGACATGGAAAGTTCTTTTCAGAATCCTTCGATGACGATACCGTAAGTCTCGATTGGAACTCTTCTAGATGAGAAGCGAAGGATGGGGAGACAATTGACACC
Organism: Asparagus setaceus; assembly: GCA_012295165.1. Lineage (NCBI taxonomy): Eukaryota > Viridiplantae > Streptophyta > Magnoliopsida > Asparagales > Asparagaceae > Asparagus > Asparagus setaceus. The sequence continues at coordinate 75,514,519 of CM022702.1, forward strand.
TTCATGGGCTTATCTCCGCATTAAAGCATGAATTGTGGATCCACCATCAAAAGTTCATATTGAAGACTTGCCACAACAATCTTTCTATAGAATTGCCGGAAGTCAGGGGTGGCCCCACCAACCACGTACGGGGAAAGACCTAAAAATACAAGGAGAACAAGTCTAACGCTTCTCTGCAAAAGAGCCGAAGAGGCTAAAAGATGCTCGACCCTCGTATAAATTTTTTCCTCGTAATAGAGGAAAGGCATCCGCGAGATTGCCGCTGGTCCTGCCGCAACAACGTACCACCAAAAGCTTCTAAATCGTAATTCCACAGACATACTCTTTCAAGGACGGGAAGTTCCAATCATCTTCAAACACCTCCTTGATAACAACAAAATCAAGTTGCCTCCAATTACAAATCAAGAGGAGGCTAACAAACTTCGACCCTAAATATCGTATGCACTACAGAGGATCCTCCATCCTACAAAGGATTGCTTAGCTCTCAAGGCCATCATACAAGCCTTGAGTTGAAGGCCTTAACGCCAAATAAGTCAAATCAAATTTGACTAATCATGGAGTAGTAAACCGCCCCTCTCGATTCCAAATTTTATGTGAAGAAAGTCGGGGTGGATAATCCATGAACGAGAGGTCCACTTCCACATTGAGCAATCAAACCCATGCTTAGGATTGTCTCAAAATTTCTATCTGGTCAAACCTTCCTACGCTAGACCACTCGCCTAAAATCCCTCTCGATTCTTTCCATGAGCGAGAGGTCCACTTCCACATTGAGCAATCAAACCTTGCTACAGTTAGGATTGTCTCAAATATCTCGCCCCCGGTCAAACCTTCCTATTGAAGACTTGCCACAACAATCTTTCTATAGAATTGCCGGAAGTCATGGGGTCGCCCCACCAACTACGTGGAAAGACCTAAAAATACAAGGAGAACAAGTCAACGCTTCCTCGTAAGGAAGAAAGCCGAAGAGGCTAAAAGATGGTCGACCCTCGTATAAATTTTCCTCTCGTAATAGAGGAAAGGCATCGCGGATTGCCGCTATCAAGTTGCCGCAACAACTACCAAAAGCTTCTAAATCGTAATTCCACAGACATACTCTTTCAAGGACCTAAGAAGTTCCAATCATCTTCAAACACCTCCTTGATAACAACAAAATCAAGTTGCCTCCAATTACAAATCAAGAGGAGGCTAACAAAACTTCGGACCCTAAATATCAGGGCACTACAGAGGATCCTCCATCCTACAAAGGATTGCTTAGCTCTCAAGGCCATCATACAAGCTTTGTTGAAGTTTGGCCTTAACGCCGAAATAAGTCGAATCAAATTTGACTGGCTGTGTATATATAGTATAACCGCCCTCCTCGATTCCGATGTTTCAATTTCATGTAAGAAAGTCGGGGTGGATAATCCATGAACGAGAGGTCCACTTCCACATTGAGCAATCAAACCTTGCTACGCTTAGGATTGTCTCAAAATTTCTATCTGGTCAAACCTTCCTACGCTTAGGACCATGGTCAAAATCCCTCTCGATTCTTTCCATGAACGAGAGGTCCACTTCCACATTGAGCAATCAAACCTTGCTACGCTTAGGATTGTCTCAAATATCTGCTTGGTCAAACCTTCCTACGCTTAGGACCATGGTCAAAATCCCTCTCGATTCTTTCCATGAACGAGAGGTCCATTTCAAGATTGAGCGATCAAACCTTCCTACGCTTAGGATTGTCTCAAATATCTGCTTGGTCAAACCTTCCTACGCTTAGGACCATGGTCAAAATCCCTCTTGATTCCTTCCATGAGCGAGAGGTCCACTTCAGATTGAGCGATCAAACCTTCCTACGCTAGGATTGTCTCAAAACTCCTATCCCGATCAAACCTTCCTACGCTTAGGATCATTTTTAATTTTCACTCCCACTTGGTCAAACCTTCCTACGCTTAGGACCATGGTCAAAATCCCTCTCGATTCCTTTTATGAATGAGAGGTCTATCTCAAGAATGGGTTCGCTACTTCCAAGAGAAAACACAACAGGTTTTGTTCCAAAAGAAGACACACACAACGGGTTCGCTGCCCCAAGAGAAAACACAAATTCCACAAGTTTCAATTGATTCAAAATCGTAGCATAGATGTCATTACCTAATGACACCTAAACTATGCTTTTATGCATAGGGATGTTATCTCGCCCTTATCGAGATAAGCCGCCTAACACACGCCGGGTAATCAATTCGTGATAATTGATCGCTTCACGATTCAAAATCGTAGCATAGATGTCATTACCTAATGACACCTAAACTATGCCTTCATGCATAGGGATATTATCTCCGCCCCTATCGTAGATAAGTCCGCCTAACACATGTCGCCGTAATCAATTCCCGCGGATAATTGACCGAGCCTACGATTCAATATCGTAGCATAAAGTCTAAGAGAATTCACTCTTTTAGCACAGCGTAACATGTAGAGCGGACTCGGATAATCTACATGCTAGCCCAACTCAAGCGGTAGTTGGTAAAGGCTCATAAATCCGTTGATGGTGAGGGTTTGCCAAAAATCCTATATCTATCATACAAGCAATAACTTGAGACTGGTTCTTCCTCTCGGGTCAAGCACTTTCTCCTACCATGATTTTAATGCACTTTGTAACTCATTGCTAATGCAAATGTGCCATTACATCGCTCCGAAGCTCAAGCATGCTCGCATTGCATTCTCGTATGGTCCTTTGAGCGAGACACTTCGATTGTTCCCTTTCAAGTGGACAATTCGATATTACATATAGAAGCTTTCCTCGAAATCTGATATTCAAAACCGTGACGCTTTTCTCAATGATTCTCAAGGCATTTCAATTATAACCCAAGTGGTGACTTTCAAGATGAAGATGATTAGTCCAAAATCGACTTGACATTTCAATCAATCCAAATACAAATGCAAATTATTGATCCCAAAGTGGCGGTCACACGGTAGCCGATTCAAGAAACCGAAGCAAAACATGGGCCTCTTCTACAAAGTTCAGCGTTGAGCGAAGCAAAGCATCTTATCAAAGTATTCGGACCCTCGACAAAATCTGAGAGTCGAAAACTTTGGAGGGTATCTGTAGGCATCAAAAATTCGTCAAACCTCAATATGACTAAATCATGAGAAGATCGAAGAACAACGTCGTCGAAATCTCAAGAAGTCAACATATGGGGAGATTGTGTCTCGCCATGCTGGCGACACTTGTTTGTGTCTCGCCATCAGCTATTCTGATGTGTCCTTAGCCAGATTCTAGGACGCGTGCTCGCGACGAAGCGAGACACCTGATGTGTCTCGCCATTACGAGACATTTGTGGGTAGCCTCGCGACTAGCCAGACACCTGATGCGGTCTGGCATATAGGTGATAATTGCGCGTTCTCGCAAGCAGGCTTACAACACCGTGATACCGAAACGAAGCCTCTTAGGGTCTAAATTAATGCCGGTGGGGCCCACTTGACTTTATCAATGCAGAGATCGCTCGGTGACACTTTAATGTGCGGTTACACGCTGAAGATACCAGGGCGCGATTCTTGGTGCGGCCTAAAAAGCGTAAAGCGGTAAGGCCATGCAAAGGAGGGGATTATCGACCGCCAGTCACGGTAAACATAACGGCCGGGCCAACAGGTAGTTTCTGCACCGCCGCCAGAGCTTTGGTAGCTGGTATAGGTAGCCTGGAAGGCTAATCAGAAATCTCCAAAGACTTATGACAATTGTGGGCACGCTTCCCAAAGACTATAAATACCCTCCTACGCCCACTTGGGCAGTGGGTCGGCCATCGAAGGGAAAAGTCGAATCCAAGCTTCCTGAGTTCAAGAACACGATCCACACCGAGATTCCTCGAAGCTTAAGCCTTGACTTATTCTTGAGAAGAGTAGATATCTTACCTTGCTAAGATATTTCTTTGAAGTTCTTGTTTCTTTGGCTAAGCACTAACTAAACCCCGCCGATTCACGATCGCCGCCGGTGGTCCACTGGACACGCGCCCCTAGACAGTAAAGTCCCACAAAACAAGAGATCTACACTTGTAGCGTCTTTTGTTCGAGTTTGTGAGAGAGTTATTTAATTTTCATTGTAACCGAACCAAAAGTGTAATTTTCTCTAGTTTTACAATGGAATCAACTTTCGACCTGCATAATTACGCCCTCAACCGATGGATGGAGAACTTCGCTTGGCTCAGATTCACATTCGTACCACCATGTATGGCCTTCCAATCAGCGCTAACCATTTCTTAGCCTTATTTGAGCTCTACAATCCAGTTCAAATCGTTTTCACCAAACACCATGAAGTCAGTCGGCTCCTACATGAGATGTACCACTTCCGATTTAATGGGGAAGATGTCGATCGTGAGTACTTCCCTTCAATCGAGGCGAGTGGTGAAGAAACACACGATCGTCACAAGATTTTGTGGGATCTCACTTGTCATTACTATATAGCTCGGCCCAATCGAACCTTGCCAAAGGAAATTGCAAGTGAGTCCAAGCAGCTTTGCTAATTATTTGTTCCAAAGATTTGGAGGACAAATCGGCGAGGAAATATGTGAATTGTCACCGCCTTCCCAAGGTTAATGAACCTGACGAGAGGTCCGAGGCTAACTCCTACACGCCAGCTACCAAGATGGTTTTCCCTCAGACCAAGTTTGCAACCTTTACGTGGCATGCGGTGAAGCCTATCCAAATGACTCCACTCTTCTAGCCGGCTATCTTGCAATCTGGCTAAAGAAATGTGTGGTTTCATATCAATCGATGATGCTTTACCTTTGGAGGTCCTTTCCCTAGCTCAGCCTTGCCCACAAGAAGGAACTCTCTCTCCTTCGGTAATGGTGGCCAATATTCACCGTGGATTGCGGCATATAGTCGGCGTTTACTCGGAGAAAGGGCGAGCCATCATCACGCATTCCTTCCGGCCCCAGTAGAGCTCCCATATACCTATTTGATGGCCTGGTCAAGTTTTTCATCGCCCCGACATGATGTCGGGCACCGTTCCACAGATTCGTCACTCTTTCCCCGCGGTTGGTAGAGGATTGCATGGAAGGGCGCGCTTTACAGATCAAGAAACAGATGCATTCATAAAGGGTGGATCTTTTCGGATGTTTTCCTCGATTCTCCGTCAATATGGCGAAGTTGCCGGTTGACGAGGTGCCAAGACACAACAAACTTCACTTGACATGGGTCGCTTCAACCGGCTAGTGAATATCGCCGTAGTATCTCACTTTCCGAGTAAAGGAAGAATGCTTCATTGAGCCTTATTTTCCTGTCGCTTTGCTCGCCACCGTTACCACCAACTTTATGTTGGGAACCCGAACCACTCCGCACTCGTGGGTGGACTTGTGGATGGCCTTCGAGCATGGTTGTGGGCGTCATGGGATGTACGGTGCTAGATTGATCTCGAGCTCGGACCGGCCACCGAATCGACATTCCTCCATTGTAGTTGGCTATTAGTAGCTAACGAGCGGTTCTGTGAGGGCTATCTCAGATGCATACGGAATCATTGTTGGGCCGACACTCGTACACTCCAAGATGCCGCTTGCTCGAAGCGCGAATCTCATCCGCTAATTGAGATCAGAAGGAGTTCCACGACTCAAGGCTGACTTTAGGAGAGGACCAAGCTGAGGCTGCGGTTTATGAGAAGAACCTCGGTACTCTCTCCTTTTCCCCTTCGTTTTCTCATCCTTTCCATTGGATTTCTCATTCAACTAATTTTCGTGAAAATTGGAGAAGAAGAATTTCAACCCTCTCAAGGGTTAAACGAAGAGGTTAGCCCATAAGAATCGCGTGAATCCTCGGTCCCTTGATATAGACTTGACCAAGAATGATCCAACGACGGAGGTAACAATTCAATGATGTAATCTCGAATTTTCTTTGGAGACTCGACATTTCTCCTGCATGTGGGCTTTTAGGGATTATGATCACGGCTTTGATTTTCCTCACTACGCATTCTCGTCAGCTACCGCTTATGCCGAGCCAAGTTTTACTCAATAAATGTATGGAGCTATGGCGGAGGAGGCCGATGTAGGACCCGATTCGGTGAACCCAGGTACATCTAACATTGATAACTCCTCTTCTCGATGGCTAATGCGAGAATTGAACGAATCTGAATTGCACCCCCACTTATTGCCTCTTAAGCTTTTTGCTCTTTTAGAGGGATTGCAGAGACAAATGCACGAACCGAGACTAAGCAAGCTAACCCCACCGCAGAGGTAAGTAGCTTTACCTATTGTTAGTCTTAATTGCATTCGCCTTCCTAATGCCTTCTTTTTCGCACTTCTCCATGGAAGATTTCGTGGAAGCCGGTTATATGGCAACACCTCCATGGATGACTACATTGGTCACAGGATGGTGATACTCTTGGTGAAGATTTACCCGCTACCATCCCTCAAGAAGGTTCAATTTTCTTCGACACTTAGGACCACCATTTGGCCAATACCACTATAATTAAAAGAGGTGAGACATTTCTTTTGTGTAGTGGCGTGCACTCTTTCCGCCGCTAATCAGCTACCACAACATCGTTGAGATAGACGAGCACACCAGGGCTCAATGCTGTTGATAGTATCCCAAATGATAGATACTGTAGACTCACCAATCTCAAACTACACCGAAGGAGACGGTAAGAGTCCCCAATCGAATATGCATCCATTAGTTTTTGGTTGAAGATTCTAAGGTTCTCTTTTCCTTTATCGCGAGCCTACACCTCGCCTCCATGATTTGGCGAGGCTGATGGTGAAGATCCATCCGGCTTAACATCTGTTTAGAAGTCTTCGTTCTTTTCCTTGGTGAACATGGTGATTGAAAAGGTTCTTCATGGCGGCTTTCTTCATCGCTTCAGCACGCTGATCCGCTGGACGCCTTGATAATGATATGGGTTACCGAGTTAGCTCAAGCCATTCTTGCGACCTCCTTCAAGCGGAGAAAGCTTCATAGACTTCAAGAACTCGCGCGGCAGCTTCCTCATATGTAGGCTGCTCATATCGACTCACGTTTAGAGGCATGGCGCGATGCTCGTGTTTTTACCGGCTCAAGTCCATGCATGAGACCGCTACCATCACCGGGAGTCGTTGTTGTTGAGACTTATTCTTCCCTAAGCCATATCGGTGATATTGTGGCGAAAAGGAGAGGATAATACCGCCGTGGGAGAGCTCCATGCCGAAGATAAGATGAGTATTTTGAGTCCGCCAAGGCCAACAAGGAAGAAGCCCTCGCCGTCGCGTCTAAGGAACTTCGACCTATCGAAGCGGCTGGTTGAGCTCGAGGAGGCAACCACGCACATCAACACCGATGAGGAGTCCTTCGTCGAAGCTGTGGAGAACTCCACCGGGCTTATAATGATGAAGTATCTAGCTCGAACAACAAATCTTTTGTCATAGACTTGATGTTTAAGCGGTTGTAGCTCCTTCTATATTTGCTTCAAATGAATAAGATTTATTCCTTTCATTGTTTATTATGATTCTTTTACTTTAAATAATTAACCATAATACTTATAGGATTTTGGCAAACCCTCGACCATCAGCGGGTTTGATGAGCCTTTACCAACTACCGTTTGAGTTGGGCTAGCGTGCGGATTATCTGGATCCGTTCCGCACGTGACGTTGTGCTAGAAGAATGAAACTCTTCTAGACTTGTTGCTATGATATTGAATACATAGGCTCGGTACTCTTTTAAGGGCAAGAGACCACTCCGCAACGCTGCAGTTACACGCATCATCCCTTCTTAGGCTTGGGATGAAATACCCCGAATCAAACTCGGTGTCTTCTTCAATCGGAAAAAGACTAAACCGCAACGCTGCGTGAGGCGCTGGCTTTATCCCTTCTTAGGCTTGGGATAAAATACCCCGAATCAAACTCGGTGTCTTCTTCAATCGGAAAAAGACTAAACCGAACGCTGCGGTGAGGCGCTGACCTTAGGGTTATCAACAACCCTCAACGGTTTGATGAGCCTTTACCAACTACCGTTTGAGTTGGGCTGGCGTGCGGATTATCTAGATCCGCTCCACACGCGACGCTAGCAAAGAATGAAACTCTTCTAGACTTAATGCTACGATGTTGAATAATGAGGTTTCGCTTTTCACTCGAAGACTAACTCCTACGACGCCATGGTTAGGCGCCGACCTACCCCCGCTAGGATTCGGATCAAACCCCAAGAAGAATCATGAATTAAGGAGTTTTGATTGATAGGATTAAATTGGTGAGAGAAGAGGAATTTTATGTTCTATTCCTCGAATGAAACCATAGCAGGGCCTATAGGAATCAAGAGGGTTCGACGCCCTTCTCGCCTAACGACTTGATCCAAACAATCTCGTTCATACCTTCACCTGCGCTTACCTAAGATGAAAAATGGAACTAAAAGTGGGATCTCCACTTTGAGAACCGAAAAGACTTCGAGGCGACCTTGATCGGACAACACAGTCACGAAAATCCGGCGCATACCTTCAGTCGGCGCTACCTAAGATGAAAGATGGAACTAAAAGTGGGATCTCCACTTTGAGAACCGAAAAGACTTCGAGCGACCTTGATCCGGACAACTGATACGAAAATCCGGCGCATACCTTGATCGAGCTACCTAAGATGAAAGATGGAACTAAAAGTGGGATCTCCACTTTGAGAACCGAAGACTCAGCGACCTTCACCGGACAACCCGGTTCGAAAATCCCTACAAGATACCTTCCACGGCTACCTAAGATGAAGATGGAACTAAAAGTGGGATCTCCACTTCGAGAACCGAAAGACTCAGCGACTTCACCGACAACTGGTTCGAAAATCCCTACAAGATACCTTCACCGGCGCTACCTAAGATGAACGATGGAACTAAAAGTGGGATCTCCACTTTGAGAACCGAAAAGACTCAAAGGACCTTCACCGGACAACCTCGGGTTCGAAAATCCTACAAGATACCTTACCGGCGCTACCTAAGATGAAGATGGAACTAAAAGTAGGATCTCCACTTTGAGAACCGAAAAGACTCCAGCACCTTCACGGACAACCTGTCCGAAAATCCCTACAAGATACCTTCACCGGGCGCCACCTAAGATGAAGATGGAACTAAAAGTGGATCTCCACTCGAGAATCGAAAAGACTCAGCACCTTTAGCCGGACAACCTCGGTTCGAAAATCCCTACAAGATACCTTCACCGGCGCTACCTAAGATGAAGATGGAACTAAAAGTGGATCTCCACTTTGAGAACCGAAAAGACTCAAAGCGACCTTCACGGACAACCCGGTTCCGAAAATCCCTACAAGATACCTTCGGGCGCTTACCTAAGAATAGGATGGATAGGACCTTCCGCTATCACTTAAATGGATCTTACGCTTGGAGAGGAAGAATTTCATATTCTATTCCTCGTGAAAGGAATTTTTGAGGCCTCTTGTTCATAGAAGGAATCAAGAGGGATTTTGGTGATGTACCGTAAAATTTGTAGACCTACCGCCAAGGAATTTGATCGGTGGGGAAATTATGATGGAGGAGAAATCTAGGATTATCCTCAAGAAAAGTGGGTGAAACATCCCACGAGGAACTTCCCGTCGAATGGTTATCCCTCAAGATACTAAGGGTAGTATTTCTTCAGAACTTCCCATTTATCTAAGATAATTGCCTACGCCATTTTGGGTAATTAGGCGATAAGCACCATTAGAGTAGACCGCTTCTATTACAAACGGCCCTCCCATTTAGGTTCGAATTTACCTTTCTTTTGAAGTGAGGATTATCTGGTCGCCGAAAGCAAAGGACCAAATCTCCTTCTTAAAACTCCGCTGTCGCACTTTCTTGTTGAAAGCTCTACATCTTAGCTCGTAGAATTCAATGCATTGTTGAGCTTCCCGCTTTTCATCCAACATCTCGAAGCTTTTCGAGACGCTTGATGTTGTTTTTCATCGCTATCTCGCGGTAAGCATGGCGCGGAGGACGGAATTTGGATTTCCATGGGAGAACCGCCACATCCGTAGACGTGGAATATGGGGTTTCTCCATTGGCGTATGCATCGTTGTGAGATATGCCCGTAGTGCTCCGAAGTTTATCATCCCAATCTCGCTTTGTTATTTTTCACAAGTTTTGACAAGATTTTGATGATTGTCTTGTTGAACGCCTAATCCATTTGTACCGGATTATAGGTCGCTGACGGTGACGCCTTGTATCTTGGAATTTCTCGCAAAACCGATGAAGGAATTGCCGATGAATTGGGGACCGCTGTCATGCACGATCCGCCTTGGAACACCGCGTCGGTAGATGACGCGGTGTTTGATAAATTTAATAACGGTAATCGCCTTTACTTCTTTTAACCGATTGCCACCACTTTGAGAAGTAGTCTGTGATCGCTAGAATAAACCGACGCTTTGATCGACGGAGGGAAAATGGGACCCACGGCATATCCATTCCCCATGTCTCAATGGCCGTGATGTGGCCGGAAGGATGCAACCGCCCGAGGTCGATGCATATAATTCGCGGAATTTGACACGCTGCGGGTATCTCCGAGCATATACGATCGCTGCCATTAATCATTGTTGGCCGTGTAGCTCATTCTCCCTCGATTCGACAGAGCTTGGGACCAGCCGGCGACTCACATTCACCTTCGTGCTTCCCCGGCGACCTCTTCGCTTCTTTGTTTGAGAGGCATCGGAGTAAAGACCATCGCACTCTACGACATATAGCATCCTGCTCTCGTGGTCGTAGAAGAATTGAGTTCTTCACGGATTGACTTCTTCTCACGCTTCGTAGATTACCATGTAAGACGAATCGATGATAGGAAAGCCAATCTCGAGGCTCCAATTTGGTTTGGATCGATATACCTCTTTGGTAACTACCCTTTATCTTCTTGTGCCTCATTGTATATTGGTACTAAGAGTCGGTGAGTCCCGACCGCGACTAGTTGCTCGGTCTCTAAGGTTGTGCTAACGACACAGCCTAACGCCGCCAGCAGTATCCGTAGCTGCTCAGGCGGGGACATATTCGATGAAGAACTCTTCAACGAAGTTCCGCCATCGGCAACCCGATGATAGGGGACCGATCGTGGTTCCTAACTTCGAGTTGTAGGGTCAAAAAATGTTTATTGATTGAATGAATGTGTTACAATCAAATTCTCTCGACATGCAGGAAGAGGAGGTTGATTTGACTCTCTCTTTGTATGGGTTCTTGTACATAGGATGCTTCCCCGATGCTCACGCCGAGATTGCTTTCCTGACGCATCGCACTCAAAGTCATGATGATCTAGAGGTTGCCGAAGAGGAGCTTGATCTCTTTGTGTGCAAGTGTTTGATTTTCCAAGAGTTCTCTAAAGCCAGCCACTTCTTTGTTGGGCTTTCAACTATTTATATGGGCTTGAGGGGTGTAGCCGACTCTATTGTCACTTCTCATATGAGGGTCAATGACCCTTCCCATCGCCGTGAGCTACCCAACGCCAGCCTCGCTCGACAATATTCGTGTTTGTTACAAGGAGGGCGCCGCTATTGATTGTCGCCGCTACAAGAGGCTGCGCCGCTGCAAGAACGGCGAACGGCGAAGCCTCGCTTGACCAATGATGCCGCTGGCGAAGCTTCGCTTGAACGCCGAGGTTCATCACGCGGCGTATCCTACCGAGGCCGCTACAGTTGATTGTCGCCGCATACAGAACGCGCCGCCAAGACGGGCGAACGGCGAGCCTCATCGACTAATGATGCCGCGGGCGAAGCTGCTTGAACGCCGAGGTTCATCAACGCGCTTAACTCGGTCGAGTGTCGGGTTCACCGCTATAGGCTAACCTCGATGTCGAGGCTGGCCGCTATGCAACCTCCTGGTGAGTGTTGAGGCGGGTATCGACTCACCGCTATAGGCTAACCTCGTTGATGTCGAGGCTCGCCGCTGGCTTAACTCGTTGAACGCCGAGGTTCACCGCTATAGGCTAACCTCGCTAAAATGTCGAAGCTCGCCGCTTGGCGAGCCTTGTCTCAATGTCGAAGCTCGCTGCAGCCTCGCTCAATGTCGGCTCGTCGCTTGGCGAGCTCGCCGCTACGAGCTCGCCCGTCACGAAGAACAGGTCGAACTTTCAAACCGTGACGCCGGAATTAGACAAATTATATATGGAATCGACCATTCGACGCAGACGGAGCCAATTGCCCCTGGCCATCTTACTCAGTTCCTTTGGTTTAAGAGATATCATCATTTCTGTCTTATTTGGTAAAGTCAATCATCCGTAAACTTAACCTTTAGGCGGCCCGACTCCACTTAGATGGGCTCTTAAGCTCTCGCCATTCCGAAGTTGTCGTAAGGATTAAGGCAATTTTACCGCCACAAACCCTCCAAAGTTTTCGTGACTTGAATGCGGCTGAATGGAGTCCGAACACTTTGATAACTACCCTTTATCTTCTTGTGCCTCATTGTATATTGGGTACTAAGATGGTGAGTCCCGACCGCGACTAGTTGCTCGGCCTCGGTTGTGTTAACGACACAGCCTAACGCCGCCAGGTATCCGCTAAGCCGCTCAGGCGGGGACATATTCGATGAAGAACTCTTCGAACGAAGTTCCGCCATTTCAACGCAACCCGATGATAGGGGACCGATCGGTTCCTAACTTCAGAGTTGTAGGGTCGAAAAATGTTTATTGATTGAATGAATGTGTTACAATCAAATTCTCTCGACATGCAGGAAGAGGAGGTTGATTTGACTCCTCTTTGTATGGGTTCTTGGTGGCGATAGGATGCTTCCCCGATGCTCACGCCGAGATTGCTTCCCGCTGACGACGTCGCATCAAAGTCATGGATGATCTAGAGGTTGCTGCAAGAAGAGGAGCTTGATCTCTCTTGTGTGCAAGTGTTTGATTTTCCAAGAGTTCTTCTAAAGCCGCCACTTCTTTGTTGGGCTTTCAACTATTTATATGGGCTTGAGGGGTGTAGCCGACCTCTATTGTCACTCTCATATGAGGGTCAATGACCCTTCCCATCGCCAGAGCTGCCCAACGCCAGCCCGCGCTCGACAATGGCCTGTTTGTTATTGACGCCGCATGCGATTGGTCGCTGCATAGAAGCGCTAGGCCGCTGCAAGAATTCGAACGGGCGAAGCCTCTCGGTTTGATCAATGATGCCGCGGGCGAAGCCTTGAACGCCGAGGTTCATCCCGCGGCGTAATCTACCAGGCGCCGCATGTTGATTGTCGCCGCATAAGAACGCGCCGCAGTGATCCAACGGCGGGGAGCTTCATCGACTAATGATGCCGCGGGCGAAGCTTTTGAACGCCGAGGTTCATCAAGGGCTTAACTCGGTCGAGTGTCGGGTTCATCGCTATAGGCTAACCTCGGAGATGTCGAGGCTCGCTGTCTGGCTTAACCTCGGTTGAGTGTTGAGGCTGGGTATCGACTCACCGCTATAGGCTAACCTTGATGTCGAGGCTCGCTGCGCTGGCTTAACCTCTGCTAGAACGCCGAGGTTCACCGCTATAGGCTTAACCTCGCTTAAATGTCGAGCTCACGCCATGAGCCTTGTCTCAATGTCGAAAGCTGCCGCTGGCGAAGCCTCGTCCAATGTCGAGCTCGCTGCTTGGCGAGCTCGCCGCTTGGCGAGCCTCGTCACACTTAAGAACAGGTCGTAACTTTCAAACCAGACGCCGGAATTAGACAAATTATATATGGAATCGACCATTCGACGTAGACGGAGCCAATTGCCCCGGTCATCTTACTCAGTTCCTTTTGGTTTAAGAGATATCATCATTTCTGTCTTATTTGGTAAAGTCAATCATCCGTAAACTTAACCTTTAGGGGCCCTGACTCCACTTAGATGGGCTCTTAAGCTCTTCGGCCATTCCGAAGTTGTCGTGTAAGGATTAAGGCAATTTTACCGCCTACAAACCCTCCAAAGTTTTCAGACTTGAATGCGTTGAATGGAGTCCGAACACTTTGATACAAAGACTGTGAAGACTGCCACCGCCAGACGGAGCGTGGAACCTTCTAACCAACACGTAGATTTGAATTCTTCACCGCAGTTTAATGATCGCTCTCGATTTTTAGCAAAACCCCCGCCTATCAACGGATTTGATGTGCCTTTACCGACACCGCTTGAATCGGCTAGCATGTAGATTACCTAAGTCCGCTCTACATGTAACGCTGTGCTAAGAGAGTTAACTTCTTAGTGCCACGATGTTGAATACGTAGACTTCGCCTTTCTCACGGAATAGACTACCCTACCACGTAGGTTAGACGAGACTAATCTCGAATAAGGGTCGAGATAAAGTCCCCTGCGTCGAGAGACATAGATTCAGCTGTTTAATAACCGCTACACGTGGATTGGTCGCCTGGCGACTTTGTCTTCCCCGGGGCAAAGACTAACCGCTTTGTTTCTCTCTTAGGGCAAAGACTAACCTTAATAATGGTACATCGTGATGGTAGGCCATTATCGTGAAATGATCAATCGCTCAGTTGACATAAAAGTATAACGATCCAATCAAAAAGCAAGCAATCAAGTTGTTCAAAGGACGGAAAGTATAACAACAAGGATTACTGCAACAAAATCATTTAGGAATGATTCCGCGGAGGTAGCCTCACCGCTCGACATGGGAGTATAACGATATGGTCAAATAGAGGCACATCGCATGGTAGGCCACTATTTGGAAATGATCGAATCGCTCAAAGGACATAAAAGTATAACGATCGCAATCAAAAGCAATCAAGTTGTTCGCTGACGGAAAGTATAACAACAAAGTTGATTACTAACCGCTATGGTCATAACCACTAACCGCTGATCGCGAGAGAAGCCAAACGCTTAACTGACGGACGCTTTGTTTACCAATGAGAACCGACACGAACCTCCACACCAACCCACCGACCGCCTGCCAGATTTATCGAATTTCGCATGATCCCCTTTAGACGGCTTATCGCCATAGCCGACGCCGAGAGGCGTATCGGTCGTTTTATCGACAACCCTCTCCCCAGACGACGCCGAAGTTACAGAACGGCCGTCCGGCCTCTACCAATTGACCACCTCGTAACTATTCCACGCCGCCGCCCCCGGACGACACAGGCGAATTAGCTATCACCCTCCAACCGCTAGCCCGTTCGACGACGCTAAAGGCGGTGTTAGTCGCCCTTCCAACCCGCCGCCGCCCTTACGACCCTTCCTACAAGCTGCCAATTCTCCAAACAATGTGGAACGAATCCAGGCCTAACCTTTCTCGCCACTCATCCTCTAGGAGCTACGATGAGGCGCTCCCAATCGCCGCCTCGCCGATCATCCTAAGGGGACGCTTCTATAGCCAAGTAGGAGTTTCCGTCCAGCCACGGTCCCCTTTCTCTCACCCCCGCTGGTTCCTTCCACTCAAACGACGGCCACACAAGATTTCGAACCCATCAACATCACATTAAATGCACCGACATTTCCTAATTCCCCATCTCTCACAAAGATTTAAGACACCTCGACCCATGCTGTTACAATCCCATCCCATTAATGGCGAATAGACCACACCAACCCTCGACACCAATTTGGACACTCAGACAGGCCAGCCACTCTAGCAAAGGAGGGATGTTCACCAACCTCTGCCACACGCGGAGGGGAGGGCTGACTCACCCAGCTGTTCCCAAACTAATGGAAAGACGGAATACCCCTTAACCCTACCTATAAAGAGAAACGCGGAATAGCCAACAAGGTAAGCAATCTTCCAAGTGAATTTCGCCTCCACGGACATCACATTACTAACTTGACCGCTTGGAGGAAACCACCGGAGATCCCAACTCCGCAGGTCCTTCTGTTGTTGTAGGCTAACCTTTGATCGAGTCATCCGCTGGCTTTAGGAGAGAAAGCGACTCGCTTCTTTAAAACTAAACTCATCCGAGGTTAGTGACGGTGATTATATTATCAACACTAACAAAATCATTTAGGAAATGATTCCGTGGAGGGTCCCGCCATCCCGCTTTGAGAGGATTGACGGAGGAAATCTTGAGGGATCTATCGAGGTGATTGTTAACATGATAGTTTTAGGTCCCGCCATCCTATTGATGAGGATTGGCGAGAGAATTTGGAGGAAATTAGTTATCGAGGTGATTGTTAACATGACAACTCAATGGGAGTTTGAAAGAAGACTATGGGTAGTACTTTTGAAACTTACCATTAATAGGCATCATGATTACGTAGCCTTCTTGATTGGTCGGTGGTATGCTCCATTCGAGTAAACCATTCCACTACGAATGGCCCTTCCCATTTTGGTTCGAACTTCCCCTTCTTTGGAGTTCAAAATCATTGGGCGCCTGGACACGAGAACAAGGTCGCCTTCCTTGAAAATACGACACCGGACTTTCTTGTCAAATGCTTTAGAAACGGTCCGGTAAAGCTCGATATGCCGTTGAGCCCGTAATCGCCATCCAAAGATTTCAAGTTCCTCAAGCCGGCGATGATTTTCCTCGGTTGTCATTCCGGTGGATAACGCCATTCTTAGACGGATTTGAATCTCTATCGGTAAAATGGCTTCACAACCATAAACCGAGAGAATATGGGGTGGTACCGTTTGCAGGCGAATCGTTGTACCAGAAGCCCACGTGCTTTGCCCCAGCCTTGTCGCTTCAACCTTTTTGTTCAAGAGACCATCTTAGTAAGGATTTTGATGATCGTCTTATTAAAAGCTTCACTGGCCCGTCAGCACAGATAGTAAGTCGTTGATGCTAAATTCGATTCCGGATTCAAATTTATCGCAGAATCGCGGAAGGCATGATCGACAAATTGTGGACCATTGTCGTGGACAATTCACCGCACACCATATCGGTATATGACATGATGTTTAACAAATTTAATCACATCACTTGTCTTGACCAATCTCAATGGGATGGCTTCAGCCCACTTTGAGAAATAATCGCTATCGCCAATATGAAGTGATGTCCTTTTGAAGAAGGTGGAGAAATTGGACCAACAATGTCCATTCCCCATGTTTCAAATGGCCGACGCGCAAGAGGGATGCAAGTGTTCCGTGTTGGTGAAGGTAATTAGCATGTATCGGCATGCATGGCACCGCTTAGCGAAGCCACGGATCTTTACCATTGTTGGCCAATAATACCCAAGTCTACGCAACCGTCCCATAACTTAGGTCCAGCCGGTGTGTCCACAAACACCGCCATGAGCTTCTTTCAAGACTTGCTCGCTTCCTTAGTTGACAAACATCGAGCGGTAACCCATCATAGGACCTCTATACAAAGTCGTAATTGGGAATCATAGTAAAATCTTGATGCTTTCGTCGTGAATTGACTCCTTTCTTTTATGTCTTGGGCAATATCCATGCAAGACATAATCGATGATCGGAACCGCCGCCTGCTTCAAGTGACTTAGGTTCGCCTCGATCGCTTGGATTTGTAATGCATATTTTGGTGAAATAGTTGCCGACTAGACACAATAACCTGGCGAGTAGCATTCTCGTGTATTAGTGAGCGAAGAGACGCCAACGCATCGGCGTAAGTGTTCCGCAAACGGGTACATGATCAATGTAAAGCTTTCAAAGGAGTCACTAAAGTTATGGGCTGGCGCATAATGAGGATAAGGTCCTCGCCCGACTTCAGATTCTCCTCTTAGTTGTTTTACCGACTAGTGCGAATCCCCAAATGCTTCAAGGTGTTTCACGCCTAGATGTTTGGCTATGTCGAGACCAATCAACAGCATTATATTACGCTTTCGTTATTGGTGCATGGTTCGATAATCATTACGTACCGTGGTACCACGTGGTTTTGTGGAGATATCAATACTACCCCACCCGCCACAACGGGCCATCGTGGGTTGCTCTCGAGGTTCGCCAAAGAACAATCGCCACACTGTTCCTTAGAGACCAGATTAGCTTCATAAGGTTCATCAGGCATGTCTTGATACAATTCGACTTTCCCTTTCAATGGATGGTTAGCCATAAGATCACACACAGCTTGACCCTTCATCGCCTTCTGAGGTTTGAAGTGAATGTCGTACTGAGATAACAGCAATGCCCATCTAGCCATTCGACCATTCAACGCCAGTCGGGTCATGAATACCCGTGATAGGGTCGATTTTGAGATGACGTGTATGGTCTGTCCCACTAGATAGTGCCGCATCTTTTGGATGGCGAAGACCAAAGCCAAACATTCCTTCTGAATGGGAGGATATCGATATTCGGCCCCCGACAGTGTCCTACTGAGGTAATAGATCGCCTGTTCGTGGCCATTGTCATCGCCCCGCGCTAAGAGACCGCTAACGATACTCAGAGCGGATGTAAATCGAAGGGCTTTCCGATTTAGGTGCAACTAACGGGGATTAGAAAGATATGTTTTGATCTCTTGAATGCCTTCCTAATCTTCGCCCCAAATGAACGATACTTTCTTCATGAGCTTCGAGAATGGTTGACATTTCCCATAAATTGGAAATGAATCTGCGAATGTAAGCCAAACGCTCTTGAGACCACGGCTTCCTCTCGAGGCTTCTAGGAGGTGGAAGTCCTTGATAGCTTTGACTTTATCCGGTCGAGGCGATACCGCCTCACGGACCACGAACCCTAGGAATTTGCCACAAGACATCCCTCGTGAAAGACTTAGTTGGGTTCATCTTCACCGATGTGCCCGCATTATCTCAAATGTCCGCCCTCAAGTCGTAAATGATCACTTTTGTGACGACTTTGACCACTAAATCGCCTACTTAGCATTCTACCGCCTTCCGTAAATGTTTTCTAAGATAGTGGTCATGGCACGCGGTATGTTGCCCTGCGTTTTCAAGCGAAGGCATAATCAGATAACAAGATATTCCCCGACGGTGTTCGAAAGCAGTGCTTTTCATCATCGGGTGCATTTTGATTTGATTGTACCCCTAAAAGCCATCCATAAAAGACATCCTTTCAAACCCACACGCAGTTATCGATTTTATAATATCCGTGATTGGTAAAGGAAAATCATCTTTCGGACATGCCAATTTAAGTCTCGATAGTCGACGATCTACCGATCTCGTCCGCTTTTCTTCAAAAAGTACTATATTGGCTACCCGGTCGGTGTTGAACCTCCGAATGAAACACGCTTTGATCGACTTCCGATTTCTTTCTCAATGGCCTTCATGACTGAGGGGCAAATCGTCGTTTGTTTAACAGCTTAATACCGGTTCGATATTAAGGCAATGCATAGCCACTTGAGGTCTGCCGCATATCTTCATAACTCCAGCGAAGACATCGATATATTCCCGCACTAAGCGCATAAGGCTTCTTTCTTCAGCCAAACTATTTATGAATATGGGCTTGGATTAGCTTCATCCCCATATCAACTCTGACTATTTTGTCATCGGTGGGCGGTTCTCGTTGTTCAAAACGATGTTCCCATCGCATCCCGAAGCCGTTGACTTAGCGGATCTTGAATAATGACGGTGTCGTCCTCTTGAATCTCAAGTTGATCGGCCATAGTTATATTGGCCATCGAGGATCGAAATTCATGTCCTGCATCGACTTCTAATCCCAGAAACTGCTCTGCACGATGAGTGCTCAATCGCTTCCTCCGGACATGCCATGAGTAATGATGGTGATTCATACCCCAACCCTTTACGAAGTTTTATGATAGTAATCATTAGTCGGCCTTCCGACATAGGCGATCTGATCGGTGCCCCGATGCCTTCCCGGTTTAGTCCTTCTTTATGGAAGTCATACCCCATTTTCTTCATCAAATTTCGTGCCTTTGGCAGAAATATGAGAATTGGGGTTCCTCTTCCTCCTTTAGTGCTTCGAGCTTGCTTTGCAACGGCCGATCGACCTTGCCAAGGATAATGTCTTTGGTCACTATCCTGGGTACCACAAAACCACTTATGAAGAGTCATTATGCCTTTGGGTCATCATGAACGACGATCGAATTGGCATGTGCAATGCGTGTTCAAAGATACAACCGCGGCGCTTCGACATTAAGTCAAGATGACTTTCAACACCCGGCATGTAAGCTAAATCATAATCTTCATTGAAAATGACGATATCGCCATCGTGATCATTCGATCGATTACAAAGGGTTTTACATCATTGAAAACAACTCCTTGTTCGGACTCTATGTCGCCTTCATTCCCACTGCCATAGTCCTCGACCGTGGTTCACCGGTTTGCCTTCCCAAGGTAGTGGGCCGAATCGGTGAAATAATTCTCCACCCCTTGAACGGTTGCCTTTCCACACCAATGTTTTAACCACTCTTCTTCGCCACGCATTCATGCATTGATGCAACGTAGATGGACGATCAAGTTTTCGTGGATCCGTGGTCACCCAAGAGCAAATTGTAAGATGTGTCCGCCGATGACATAGCAAGTGACATCCGCCTTCAAGTCTCCTATCCGCATCCGAGTTTGATTTTGCCCAAGGGACGAGAATTGGCTGCATTGAAGCCGTAGATGGTAGTCCCGCTGTCGCCAAACGATGCAGCCGTATCCCAAGATGTTGTATAATTCTCAATGGGATGATACTCAATGCGGATCCCGGATCAACTTGAGCTCTGCTGATTCTACAGAGCCAATGTAACGGTAAAGTATAATGGCCTATCATGCTTCGGGTTCTTCACTTGCATGTCCTCCGAGGAGAAGGTGATGCAAGGTATTGGCCCCTTGAAGACCGTGACATTGGGCAAACTTCGCTGAGCTTTCGGGAAATGAACGAGGAACGCTTCGTTATCCGCCAACGCCTCGCAAAGCTTCGGTAGATTGAGAGGCGCAAGAGCTCAATAACGTGATCCTCGCCGATGTTGAGAGTTGAGCTAAAACATCAACCGAAAGGGCCTTCGGAGTCTCGTGCTGTCCTTCCTAAGCCTGCTGTAGCGGATTTCCTTGTTTTGGGCTCAATGACCGCACCCTTGATGGTACATCGGTACCGCCGATACTCCCTTGAGAACTCTTTTCCCACCTCGTAGCAACGGCATGTGTCGGCCGATGATTTGCTCTTTCCGCAAGAACGGAGGTGGCATTACAAGTCCTCCCTTTAGGCTTTGAAGAGGTCCATTGTTCATCCGATAACAAGTCGGGTGGACTCCACATAATTTCTCTTGGGCGAGTGTAAGGGACCATACCTTGTGCCTCCCCGCCGGAGATCAAAGTTCACAACTTTGGCCTCTCGCTGAGGGATCGGCTTTACCCCATCTTGCACTTGAGCTCCGCAAGTCGCCAAATTGGAGAGCCACCATGTTTGCGCACACCTTCTTCTCGATCCTCCCGCAGAGTCATAACACGCTTCTAACAAGACTTGATCTTGTCTTTCAAGATGTAGCATGACCCGTCGGATGGTGTACCATTCGATGGTACATGCAAGATTTTGGATCATCCGCCCTGAAGCTTCCTCCCGCTCTCATTTCCTAAGCTGATCTTGTTCATTTTGAGTAAAGTTTTAAGGATTGGTATGACCTGGTCATCCTTAAAGTCATACTTCCTCCGGGACTCTGCTATCAAAACATTCGATTTCTGCTTGAAGGGTCTCGAAGTAGGTTGGGTCTCCACGGCTAAAGTCTCCTTCCCCTTCGACTGCTTTTGGGGAATAAAATTGTTCTGATTACCCCCCTTCTTATGACGAGAATCCTGGGGTTCCTCGGCTTCGATCCTCATAAGCATGTTCTCAACTTGCTCGCCTCACCACCACTCCAAGAATGTGCTTCAACTGCACCCATCTTTGAAAGTATGTTGATCGAGAGGTTGGCTCTGCACATCCCGATGAATGTCGCTTCCGAGGCTTGGTCCCGAGAGTGCAAAGACAGATTCCGGAATCGCTTGACAAAAGTGCTGACAGACTCCGTCTTCTTTTGTTTTTCGACCAGCAAAGTGGCCATAGACACCTCAGTGTCATCGTCGAAGAATCGGGCCATAAAAAGCCTCTGCACATCTTTCCAAGAGTCGATAGAACTGTGCTCTAACCTTCAAACCATTCGGCTAATTTTAAGAGTGCTAATGAATAACCGGTCATGATAGGATCGTTACGCTATATGCCCGGCTATGCTTGAAGTAATAGATGTGCGATCGGAGAGCTTTTTCCGCCGAACCGCACTAAATTAAGTGGCTTGAATTTGGAGGATATGGGACATCATCCCATTCTATGGTATGGCCTTGCCACCCCCAAATTCTTAGATTGCCCTTGAGTTTCGTGGCATCCAAATGCTTTGGAAATCCCGCAACATATGATCCGCTTTCGACGCTGATTCGATTCCCGCTCATGACATTGAGTGAACATCATGATCCCCGCCGTAGCCTTCTTGCTTCGATCCGGATCCTCCTTCGCCTATCTTCTTCTTGCCCAAAACTTTCTCCATCATCATCTCTAAGCTGCCCGATAGATTCTTGTTGCTTAGAATAGTAGCTTGTTGCTCTTCAATTCTTCGTGCCATCTCTTCTTCTCGTTGACCATGAGGACCGGCACGATCCTTCGAAGTCAGTATTTGAAGGTTGAGATGTAGCGATGGCAGAGTTCTCCAATTCTTCAGAAGGACCCCCAGCCAACTGGCTATAATCAAACGGGATTGCCGCCTGTGCGAAGACGGCGTTCGATAGCGCCTTTGACCGTTGATTAATGCGCCGTAAACACAGAAATTACTGGAGTCGGGCGATTCGGGCTTGCTTATCGGGGTCTTGCTCCGGTCCTTCCAACCATGTTAATGGTGACTCCATGACCTCGCGGCCGCCTTTTATTTGGTGGAAACCGCTCTTCGCTAGTTTGACGGGTCGATAACCGCCAAAGACCGGCTGATGTGTTGATCGAACATTGGGCGGACGCGAGATGAGCTTCACAGCAAAGAATGAGATCGATTTGATTGGCATCGCGCTGCGCAGGAGATAATCACGAGATCGGAAGTGGGTGTACCCAGTTGATTCGAAAAATGAGCCTTGCGTGAGAGGGGCTTCCAGAGTCGAAGTTTGGCGAACCCGGCGAGGTTGCCACTTCCCTTGGCTCGGGCGACAAGCTTATGTATGCAGGTTCGCCATCCCAGCCAAGTTCATCCGCTCAAAGATGGACCTCATGTTGACGAGGTTCGCCATTCCCACTTGCCATGACGAGGTTCGCCAGAGCCGACGCTCATCACGCTGTCGGGCGAGGTTCGCTAAGCGTACCGAGGCTCGCCTCTTTCAAGGGGACCTCAGCGTTGCGGCGAGGTTCGCCACTTTGACGCAGGCTCGCCACTTCTTGAGGGGACCCCACGTTGTGGCGAGGTTCGCCACTTTGACGCAGGCTCGCCACTTCTTGAGGGGACCCCACGTTGTGGCGAGGTTCGCCACTTGGACGAGGCTCGCAAAGATGGGCTTAATGCTCGGCCCTGTGGACAAGGTTCGCAGCTCTGGAGACGTCGCTCATGGGACTCGAGGTTCGCAGCTGGGCGACGCTCGCCTTGGCGGACGAGCAGGTTCGCAGCTGGGCTTACTGCCTTGTTTCAATGAAACTCTTGATGACGCAGGTTCACGCTTTCTCTGACGATAGTGGAATCCGCCCAACGAGACCAAAGCTCGAGCACATCGGCGAAGCTTGGTTCTCGCCACGACGCTGTCCGGCTGGCCTCGATTGGGAACCGTAGTAGGATCGGTCTCCCCATAGGCGAGCGAGGCTCGCCGAAGCCAAAACTTGGCTAACAACATCCGAAGTTGACTTGGGTTGCTTAACAACCCACCTCTT
Organism: Asparagus setaceus; assembly: GCA_012295165.1. Taxonomy (NCBI): domain Eukaryota; kingdom Viridiplantae; phylum Streptophyta; class Magnoliopsida; order Asparagales; family Asparagaceae; genus Asparagus; species Asparagus setaceus. The sequence continues at coordinate 75,538,048 of CM022702.1, forward strand.
AGCCTCGGCCTAGCTTTTGGAGCCTCGCCCTGAGAGACAGAGGCTGCCGCCGAGGTTCACTCGAGAGGATGCAGGCCACGGGGGCTGAAGTCTCATACGAGACTCACGACACCTCATGTCTTCACCGGCTAGATGCCCCAGGAGATAAACTCCTCGCACTTACTCATCGAATTCGATGACCAAGGTTTGAACCTCTTCCAACCGCATTCCGATTATGCCACCACCAATTCATCGGAATGAACGGTTTCTCCCATCGTGTCGCCATCTTCAGAGGGTCGAAAAATGTTTATTGATTGAATGAATGTGTTACAATCAAATTCTCTCGATACAGAGGAAGAGGAGGTTGATTTGACTCTCTTTGTATGGGTTCTTGGTGGCGATAGGATGCTTCCCTCGATGCTCACGCCGAGATTGCTTCCGTTGACGATCGGACCAAAGGCTGCGGATGATCTAGAGGTTGTTGAAGAGGCTTGATCTCTCTTGTGTGCAAGTGTTTGATTTTCCAAGAGTTCTCTAAAAGCCCACTCTTTGTTGGGCTTTCAACTATTTATATGGGCTTGAGGGGTGTAGTAACCCCTATTGTCACTCTCATATGAGGGTCAATGACCCTTCCCATCGCAAGCTGTGAGCCAGCCCAACGCCAGCCCCGCTCGACAATGGCCTCGCGGTTTGCTACAAGTGAGCGGCCGCCGCATAAGCTGATTGTCGTCAGTATAAGAGGCCGGGCCAGCCGAAGAACGCGAACGGCGAAATTCGCCGGACCAATGATGCCGCGGGCGAAGCCGTTTGAACGCCGAGGTTCACCGCTATAGGCGAACCTCGGTTAAATGTCGAGCCTCGCTGCTTGGCGAGCCTCGTCGAATGTCGAGCCTCGCCGCTTGGCGAGCCTCGTCGAATGTCGAGCCTCGGCTGACCAATGATGCCGCGGGCGAAGCCGTTTGAACGCCGAGGTTCACCGCTATAGGCGAACCTCGGTTGAGTGTTGAGGCGGGTATCGACTCACCGCTATAGGCGAACCTCGGTTGATGTCGAGGCTCACGCCGCTGAACTCCTCGCTGAGTGTTGAGGCGGGTATCGAGACTCACCGCTATAGGCTTAACCTCGGTTGATGTCGAGGCTCGCTGCTGGCTTAACCTCGGTTGAGTGTTGAGGCGGGTATCGACTCACCGCTATAGCGAACCTCGGTTGAGCGTCGAGGTTCCCGCTATAGCGAACCTCGCGAATGTCGAGCCTCGCCGCTTGGCGAGCCTTGTTCAATGTCGAGCCTCGCTGCTTGGCGAGCCTTTGTTCGAATGTCGAGCCTCGCTGCTTGGCGAGCCTCGTCGAATGTCGAGCCTCGCCGCTTGGCGAGCCTCGTCGAATGTCGAGCCTCGCTCGCTACGTAAGAACAGTCGTAACTTTCAAACCGCATCGGAATTAGACGAATTATATATGGAAATCGACCATCTCGACGAGACGGAGCCAATTGCCCCGGTCATCTTACCCAGTTCCTTTTGGTTTAAGAGATATCATCATTTCTGTCTTATTTGGTAAAGTCAATCATCCGTAAACTTAGCCTTTAGGCGGCCCGACTCCACTTAGATGGGCTCTTAAGATCTTCTCGCCATTCCGAAGTTGCTGTGTAAGGATTAAGGCAATTTTACTGCCTACGCGAGTCACCACGGACCGCTTAACTATCAATTGCGAATCGCCAGACGCCGAGATATTCGACCCTACCCATTTAAACCGAGTCCAATAAGTAGCATTGTATTCAGCCTACATTATTAGAGCACGGTTCGTGAGTGAATAAGCACGGGCATAACATGATTCCCCGGGAAATCAAGACAACTCCGACTCAAATGAGATTTTAGAACATCCGGGCACTTGCTACATTAGTGGCCCGGAAGTCTGGCCAAAATACAATCGCCATATTTGTTGGTGCGATGTAGTGTTGACTTCAACTTCATCCGAAGATCATCATATAGCTCAACCAAGGTCTGTCGGGTTGGCAGCCAGAGATCGCGAAATCGCTTGTCCTTTGACCGACTTTTGTTGTTTGAAGTGCAAGTCGTATTGGGACAAAAGCAAGGCCCATTTCGCCAAATGCCAACTCATTGAGGCCGGCCAATTATAAATATTCGGACCGGATTTACGTTAGAGATAACATAAATCGCCCGTCCGGAAATAGTGCCGCATTTTTCAATCGCTAACACTAATGCAAGGCACCGCTTCGACCATTGGGTATCGAGACTCGCGACCACTAATGTTCGCTCCGATACACGCCTGCTCAGGATCGGCTGCCGCCGCCCCGCGCGAGTAAAGCGCTTAACGAAAGTGATCCGCTGCCTTAATGTAAATCAAAACGGTTTTCCCCATCAGCGTGCAACAAGAACGGGAGGTTTAGAGAGATATGATTTGATCTCTTCAACGCTCGACAAAGGCCGCCCCAAATAAACGACACTCTTCTTGTTCAACTTAGAGAACGGTTGGCACTTCCTAATAGGTTCGATGAACCGCCGGATGTACGCCAATCGCCTCTTGTAACCCTCGAAGTTCTCTCGATTTCTGAGGTTGCAACTCTTGAATTGCCTTCACTTTATCGTGATCAACATGGATTCCTTTATTGGTGACGACGGCCAAGGAATTTGCCACCGACATCCCAAGGAAGGATTTGGCGGGGTTCATCTTTAGTTGATGAGTTCGCATGAGCTCAATACCGCTCTAAGATCTTTGATGTGATCTCCTTTGTCATGGCTTTTCATGACCAAGTCGCCGACGAGCATTCGACCGTTTTCGAAGATGATCTGGAAAATTTTAGTCATCGCCACGGTATGTATTTATTTTAGGCCGAACGGCATGACCGTAGCAATATATACCGATATGCTCAACGCTGTGTTGGCATCATCGGTGCATCTTGATCGATTGTAACCCGAGAAACCATCCATGAATGACATTCTTTCAAATCCACACGTATTGTCGACTATGACATCGTGATTGGAAGAGGAAAGTCATCTTCGCAAGCAAATGCTGAGGTCTCAGAGTCCATACTGCATCCTAATCGAACCATTCTTCTTCATGACCGGGACTATATTCGCCACCCAATCCGGATGTTGAATTTCTTTGATGAATCCCGATTCTATGAGTTTCTTCACTTCATCAACGATTACCTGCAGGATTTGTGGACGAAACCGTCTTTGCGGTTGCTTGACAGGTTTGACCTCCGCCTCGATGTTGAGGCGATGTGTCGCCACATTAGGGTCGAGTCCTGGCATGTCCTCATAACTCCAGGCGAATACATCGATATACTCCCTGATTAGGGCGATCAACTCTTCCTTCTCTAGCGAGGGAAGAGTATTGCTGATGTTTATGAGCTTAGGATACTCTTCGTCACCCATATTAACTCGGACTACCTCGCCCCGTGGGGGTTCTCTTTGTTCAATCTATCCCCAAACCGCTTCTATGAGTTGATGGATCCATGGATCTTCCCATGTTGGCATATCTTCATCACTCTCAATAGTAGCAGATCGATCGTAGTCATATTTGACATCAAAGCCTTGAAAGCTTCTCCGAGGTTGGTGTCGAATCCCAAGTCAAGAATCGCATTTAATGTCCGCTCCCTCATCGGGTGGATTATCATCGATCAGCCACGAGCATTCATCTTCGAGGAGGATTCAGATCCCAATCCCCTTCTAAAGGCATAGTAGTTATCCGCTTCCTCTTGGGACATATGCCGCTTTGGGAGGGACTCGAGGACCTCGCCCAAAACATAGACCTTCCCCTTCGGTCAAGTTATACCCCCACTTCTTCATGATACCCAGTGTTTCTGGACTATATCTGAATGTGTGGAGGATAGGCCCATTGTCATCTTCATCTTCTTCTAAGAAATAATTCGGGGTTGGAACTGCATCTCCTTTTCCATAAACCAAGTCTTTTTCACTACTTGATCTTCGTGGGATGACGAGTGTTGTCCCAAAGGAGTCTCGGAACTGCTTTTGTGTAAAGCAAAATGACCGAGTTGGTAAGTGCAATTCTGGATCGTTGTATAAACCTGTCATCACATCATTCAAAGACAAAGGGTACTCATTCATCGGCAATTTGCCAATTACAATGTTCATCTGACGATTCTTCATCGTCAAGATTGATTACAAGGGGTACAATGTCATTTAAAACAAAACCACCACTATAACCAAGCCCAGCCTTCGTATCGCCTTCTTCACCGTCCGCCTTCAATGATGATTCGGCCGGACTCATTACCGTAGAGGAGAGAATCAGTGAAATAATTCTCCATCCCCTTAAACGGTTGTTTGTCCGCGACCACCGTCTTGACCTCATTATTCGTGTCTACATATTTGAGACACTGATGAAGAGTAGATGGGACTATAACGTTATTGTGGATCCAAGGTCGACCCAACAATAAGTTATAGGAAGTCTCTGCGTCAATCACATAGCAGGTGACTTCGGACTTTAAGTCCCCCATTTGGCACTTTATCCGGATTTTACCAAGCGACCGAGACCCACTGGTGTTAAATCCATAGATCACCGCGGCTCGCTGATGCCAGTTATCGGCGGAATTCGAGGTGATACATGAGGCCAGGGCATGATGCTCACACTGAACCCGGACGACTTGGATCCTGCTAACTTCACTAGAGCCAATATACCCGGTGAAGTATAGCGGCCTATCGTGCTTGGAATTCCTTGTCTGCATATCCTCCTTTGTAAAAGTGATGCAGGGGAAGTGTTTAGCCGCGAGGTTGCATTGTTGGGCCGACTCTCCCGGCTCACGACCAAGTGAGGAAGACCTCGATCGGCTGTATTTCTTGAAGAGCTTCTCTTGTCTCTTTTGACAACCGCAAATACAGAAGAGTGATCCTTGCGGAATATTAGCCAATTGGGCCATAACGTCAAGCCGATATGAGGAGGTGGAGCTTCCGTTTGTCTCTTCTAATCGGGTGGTTGAACCGAGACCGCCGAGTCGAACTTCATGCGCTCGCTATGGCTTCTTTGGCGTACACACTGTTGTTGCGCCGGAGTGAGGGAGTTGTTGGTACCCCTAGCTCGACAAATGCCTTGGTATTTGGGTCGGGGACTTCGGTACTTGTATTTGTACCGCGGTCCGCCCTCGGTGGCGCGGCTTCTGTGTTCCCTTCTGACACCGAACGTTACCACTGCTCGCCATCTCCCTCCATTGCTAAGTAGCATGGCATGCCTTTCCCTTCCGCTTTGACTTTTCTTCAATGAAGAAGAGGCTACCCATTGCTCATCTTCGCTGTGTCCGGTGGATCCACGTGACCATTTCCGGGTGATACCGATACAAGTCCTTTCGGCGTTGCTCGTGTGGGTCATCATTCACCGTCTTCATTGCGACTTTGACCACTGGTTTAGGTTCAAACCATGTCAATGGCACTGACCCAAAGCTTATGGACACCGCATTCGCTCCGACCTTCTTTTCTTTGGACGGCTTCATAGTGATGACCCCTACGTCAATTAAAGCCTGGATTTTATCCTTAAGGCTGAAACAGGATTTAGTAGGGTGATGAACGGCCCTATGGTACGCGGCAGTACTTTGGGTCGTTCGTCCTCATCGCTTCCTCTTGATTCTGAATCGGAGGGAGCTTGATCTTGTTATTCTCCACGATACTTGAAGAGACCGGGAATCTGCCGCCCCTAAAGGAATAGGACTTCGGAATCTTGGCTCAGGCTCTTCGCTTTCGGGTCTGCTACCGGTGGATTGTGCCTGGCGGCGGCTTCTGTTGCCGCTGCCGCTGCCGCCGGCTGGGGTTGAGTTGAACGTTTGGTTCGCGAACCGCCGCCTTGGCTCGCTTCTTTCCCTTTGCGCGTGGGACAAAGTTACGCCGAGCTTCAGGCTTGGCTTGCCGGCCTTTTTCCGCTTTTTCCTCTTGAGGAATCTTTCAACTTGCTCCCCACGAACTTTCAAATCCTTCCACGCTATAGATGGTGCTGTCCCCATTGCTCGAAAGCACGCCTATCGACAAGTTATTGTGGTGTCCGGCGATGAACTCTTCGTTATTGATCTCGACAGCTCATTGCCTTGTTCCGAATCGCTTGACAAAGATATCCACAGCCCGGCCCTTCGCTTCGTCGAGCAATGTCCGACGATACTTCGGTATCGCCGTCGAAGAAATTGGTGAGGAAGCTAGACTCCATGTCGTCCCACCGTGGAATGCTCCCGGCTTGAGACGGCGGTGGTATCAATCGGCGTTTCCATCGGCGGTGCCAACGAATGACCGAACCATCGTGGGCTCATTGTTTAAATAACTCGAGGTGCGACTTGAAGTAAATCAAGTCTTTGCATCGGAGAACCCTTCCCAAACGGTGTGAAGTTTATTAAATTAAACTTAGACGGGTACGGGATTGATTCCCACTCCCTCGGGTACGGGCAAGGAATACATGTCTTCTTCACCTCTTGAGCGGAAATCAATGAGTTGATTTTGCTCTCGAGGTCTTTGATCTTCTCGCCTCATGAGCAACAAAGATTTACGTTATGTCCAGCGTTGCGTGGTTCAGGAGGGTTATCATCCTCTTGTGCTTCCTCCTGGTCTGAATCGCTATCATCTTGATCGACGTCGATGCGTTGACTCGATTCACCTCGATGTCTTGTTAAGTCTTGGATCTGTTGGTCATGCATTTCTCTCATCGTCATGGCCAACTCCATCTCTAACTTGAAGTTTTCCCCGCTGCTTATTCAACACTTCGCCTAGCATTTTAGCCACTTGATCTGCATCGATCATAAGCTTGGGGCCCTTCACTAGATACGATGATCGAGGCGATTATGAGCCAATATCCGACGATCATCCTCCGCGGTATCCCTTTCTAAGTTTGTCGATCTAGACCGTTGATAGTCCCGACCGCAGACGAAGTTAACCGGCCGCGAGCGCGCTGGGAATAGCCCGTGACGACGGTTCTTTGCCGGTCATATTATTAGTGACCTCTGGCAATTCATCCTCCCGGGGTGTCATCTTTCTGCGGAATCGCCTTGGCGTGTTAGTGCTAAGTCTCTGGAAGACCGAGACCCTTTCTGAAATTTCTTGGCGGCAATTGCACTCCGAGCACCGCTTTGATGAGCTTAGAGCACAAACATGACCGCGGACGAAGCCGAGAGCTTTTTCGAGACTTCTTCGCACTCCCAAGACGGTAGTATAACTCATCGGCATGAGTGCCGAGCAACCCATCGCGGCTGCACGATCCTCGCATAACGCCCTCATCGCCGATGAAAACGTCTTCTTCCGAGGACGAATTATTTCGTCAAAACTGCCGAAAATGACTCGTCTTGACTTCCGCCTGCGTGAGTGTGAAGTCTCAGCAGACTCTCGGACTTCGACTTTTAGTCCGATAGGAGGGGCTGCAGGAGTCTTCTTGTCCTTGTTGGAGCGGATGCGACCTCCTGCATGAGGAGTGACCCGTGATTCTTTTAAAGGACCCAAACGATCCTTGATAGTTGGCTTGGTGGTGGTGGCGGGAGTCGACTTCGCCACCGGTCCAGATACAGACGCCTTTGACTTTGAGGCGCCGTCGGACTTGGACTTTGGCGCTGAATTTGCAACGCCTGCGGCCCTCGGCTTAAGTGCCGGGACAGGAACTGGAATGTTGGCAGTTTTAGCTTTTGAAGCCGTGCCAGCTGGGGTTGGAGCACCGTTAGTTTTGGGCCTCCAAACCTGGTGGTATGTCGGCGGCTTCTTTACCACCTCCTTCTTCAATTCACGAGCTTGTTGCACCAAAGCTCGTCCGACAAGGAGTGCGGCGCTCGCTCGATACGCCTCAAGCGCGGAGCTGCTCGACACGGACCACTTGCTGGTTGACGGCTTGATGGGCCGCCGGTCCTTTGAGGCCGGATTTCTCGAAGTTCGATCTTAGATCCGCCAGAAGGACCCCATCCATGGATTGCACGGCTGCATGTTTGCGCCGCCATGCTTTGTCGCCGCTTTGGCGGGCTTGCTTGGAGAGTGCGGGCGCTATCATGCTCATCTCGGCCTTGTAGTCCTGACTTCGACGGGGATTTTCGCCACCAAGGGTACGTTGGACTCGCCGCCCCGGCTCTACATCGGCGTCCATCGGGTTCTCCTTGTAGCGGAGACCTTCTTGGAGCGGCGGGAAGAACTGATCTCGAGGAGGGTGAGGATAGGTACTCCTCGAACTTCTCCCGGTCGAACTTCGACCTCTTCCTCCACCGGATAAGAATCCGGTTGCAGGCATCTACCTCCCGATTCGAGGCCTACAAGGCTCCCTTTGTGGTCGCCTTTGTTCACGGAGAAAGTTATTTTGTTATTCATTATCGTTGAACTTGTTTCTGACTTCTTGGGCCTACAACAAAATTCAAAAGAAATGCCTTTTATTTTAAGGCGCATAATGAAAGCTTAAAATTACAACCTCTTCCTCAGATGAACAAACACGAGGATCTCTCTCAAGGATCGGATCCTCGCCATGGGTTCTTTGTTCGTGTCGGGACTTGAATCGTCCGTGGACCACCGCGCAATTCGATCCGTAGACCCGTTCGAACTACAGACGGAAGGCTCGTTTCACGAAGGAAACGGTTACCGAGGGGATCACACTCACGAAGGAGAGGATCGCCGGGATCACACTCACGAAGGAGAGGATCGCCAGAGCGGTGAGATCTACTAGGAGAAATCACAACACAGATCAGAGCCGACCCGAAGTTCGCTTACCTTGCGATTTGTAGATCCGACGCTGAACGGACTTGTACTCGCTCTGCTCGAATGCAGGCAGAATGACTCAGATCACGAGAATCCTTCGAAAATCCCAAAATCCACCGAAGTCCAAGCCTCCAAACCGTCACCGAATGAAGAAAACCCCCTATTTATAGAATGGGAGGTTAGTGGCCGGCCACTGTCGGTTCACCTCGCCAAGTTGCCGAGGTGGCTCTACCATGGTGGTCGAAATTCGGCCACTGTTTGCGAGGCACCTCGCCACTTGGATAGGCACCTCTACCAAGGTGAGGAATTCCTGGCCAAGTGGCGGAGGTGCGCCGTCATTATTTTTTCTCGCCGCTGCCGCTTTTCTGGCCTCTGCTTAGGTCCCGCCTATTCTGACTTTTGATCTTCCCCTGACTTAGATTCCGCCTCAGATTTGGCTTCGACTAACTCTGGTTTGTTCCCGCTCACCTACCAAATCCAATCGCCTGCTCACGCCCGTGTTCGATTCGCTTGATTGATTTCAATCCGCCAACGGTTTAAATGACGATTGGTCGACGTTTGAACTTGGTCTCATCGACGCTCAACTGATTCGTGACGTCAACCGACGATCTTGCTTCACAAATCTAGTCGTCAAATCTTATTGACCGGAGGCGCCGTTGTTAGATTGATCCTCCTACGCAGCCTTTGTCGATGAATGCCTCGCCGACTACGCGCTCGCCGACTCACTTTATGCTTTATACAGAAGTCAATCGCCAACGCTGAAGTCGCCATCGATCGGATCGCTCGGCTGTCAACCCACCGCTTACGAAGTCTTGTTCTGCATCGATAAGCAATTTTAACGCCACAGAGTTTGTTATATATATATATATATATATATATATATATATATATATATATATATATATATATATATATATATATATGTATATATTATCATTATTTTTCCTCTCATATTTAATATATTCAATCTTTAATAAGATCTGAAAGATATTTAACAAAATATAATTACAATTGACCTCTACATGTCTTCATGTTTTGAAATCACACATTGCTTTTAATGTAAACGTATGTAACTTTTTATTTCCTTTTTCAAAATTGATGAAAGCTCTCTGATAACTAGTAAACTGGATCATTTAAGTTAATGGGTCCTTCCGTCATTTTCTCTAGGTTTGACCGTTAAGTGTTAATAGGTCACAACTCACTATTGAAATGATTTCGAGGTATCATTTTACTTCATAAGTTCACATATATTTACTAATTGTATGATTTAAGGTGGTGCCACTTGACACATCCCTCCATAGGCTAGACCTCCCTGCATGAACATGATCCACATGGAAAATGAACCTCTCCATAACAAGTCCCTGCAAAGCCTCTCCGCTTATCTGATAACTTTTTTAGAAAATAAGAAGATAGTTGACCAGTAATTATTAAGACTAAGGTGCGCTGACTTAATGAGTTGAGACCTGCCTACATATGATAAGAAGTTATTCGTCAATCCATTCAATCTGCTAGTGATTTTCTCAATCAGAGAAATGGAATCGGAATAGGATGGAGATTTAGATGCTAAAGGATACCCCAAAAAAAAAAAAGAAAAAAGGAAAAAGACATTGTAATAAAGATTCTTACTTGACTACAAATCTTCTAATATTTTGAACTACAAGTAATTAAAAATATGGTCTCTTTTTGTAAATTAATATTAAAATTGATGACTCATTAAGGACGCTTACATTTTTCTTTAATAATAAAACATAGTTTGTTCACCGCTATCCTTATAATAATTTTTTGTTATAGTCTTCTTCAATTGTAAGTTTGCCCTTTTTTAAAATAAACTACTGAATTTAATTAACTAAAATTGTAAATTATTAAATTTCTACAAACTTCTTTTGTGGAAAGAAAATGAATTAACAAGAAAATACGAGACAACCAATGGGAAAAAAAATCAGCCACAATTATACTAGGCCTGCTTGATTGGGGAAAAAAACCACATTGCTTATAATATTTTTTAATTTATTTATCTCTTTTGAAACCAAGAAGGACAGTAATGTGCAACTCTTCCATTGGCTGCTTTGATCTTAATTTTAGGAAATCTATTTCCAAACTTTTTAATAGAAAATCACTAAATTCTTTAATTCCTTTGTTAGATTTTCTCTTTTTGAGGTTAACCAACCAAACAGCCCCAAAACCAAAACGAAATCTCGAGGGCATATCCGTCAACATTCAAAGAATCTTCTCACGCAGGCCCCACAAGAAAAGGCACTCTGATGGCGGCAGAGCACTCGATCGAGATCCAGGTCCTGATCGTAAACTTACGATTTCACCCCTAAACTTCTTAAATATTCATATACCCCTTCAACGGCCGAGATCGAACTACGTTGACCGAAGCACCCACAAGTTAAAAGCGTGCGGGGTACGCGTTCTCCGTTTCTTTCAGCGAGCAAATTGACTTCGCTGCTACCGTCACCTTCAGGGGGTTGTTTCATAATTTACCAAAAGGTGAATTAAGATACGCCTCTTTTCGATGGAACCCACGTGTCCGCGTCTCTGCCTCATCGCGTGTACGCCAGCAGAGGGTTACCGGGACGTGTCGATCTCTGGCTGGTTCGGGTATGGATGGTTCGGATCCGGTTACCCCATAAGGAAGCAACTACAACTTCACTTTCGTTCAGAAGAGTTCGGATTTCGGATCCAAATCTAACCTTACCCGCTTACAAACCAAAAACCACCGGATATCGCCCGTTACCCAACCGAAACTTTCCGACTTATAAATAAGCAACCAACACATTTCCTAACTTCTAATTTGTGCATTTTGCAACCCAAACACCAAACAAATCCAAAATTACACAGCCCACGCTCAACAAACCCTAGAAAATCCCATCAAACCCTAAATTCTACTCCCAATCTCGAATCAGATCGCATCCAACGCGAAAATCTTCCAAGACTTCCCAGATTTGCAATCTCATCGCTTCTCTCTCTTTCGATCGGCACAGTTTTAAGAGATGGTGGCGGGAACGGAGGTGATTCATCAGAGCATCCCGGTGCTCGACGTGAAGTATCGATGCATCGCTAAGGGGATCGAGGAGATTGTCGATATCGCGGCGGTGGCGACGCCGCCTCCGTCGCCGGCGATTCGACGTGTTGCCGTTGACGCCGGTGCTGCTTCTGAGCTGGTGAGCCTGTGATCTGATATTTGTTTTTTTTTTATTTAATTGGTTGTTTGTTTAAATTGGGTGGTGATCTGTTTGTATTTGTAGATTGTTCCCTCAAAGTTAGGGTTTTAGTTTTGTTTTCCTTTTAAGGAAAGATTGGTAGGTTTTGCATCTCCTTGTTAGGAAGTCAGGGATTGTTTTTCCCTTGTTGATGATGGAAGTTACAAGGAATTTTTATGTAGTGCTTTTATTTTATAAGGAACTGTTGAATTCGTTATCTGTTGTTGTTTTCTTGATTAGCAGAGGAAAAAGGTGAAATTTTGGTTGTCGATCGTAAGAAACACACATAAAAAAAGGTCCTTTTGGTCTGAAAAGTATGGATTTTGGAATTTAGAAATTATTCTTCTACTGGGAAATTTCATTTGCTACTGTTGAATCAGCTTTCTGCTAAAGAAAAATGATTATATTTAATTAAATGCTAACTATTATACCTGTCATCAATAAATAAAGTGAGCATGGTTGTTAATTTTGACTTGCTCTGTTATAGATCAATACTGTGAAGTTCTTTCCTTTTGGATGTGTCATATGGTGTTCAGTTGCTATATACAGAAGAAATATAATCACAATGTCAAAAATATGCTCAGAACTTTGAGTTATAATGATAGAATTTATGGCTTTATCACCTTATTGATGAGTTTGTATATTTGTGGTATTAACCCCTTTGCACAATAGCTATTATTTCATGTAGAACCTGATTTGCATTTCTACATGATTAGGAAAACCAATTTTTTCGGGTAAGCTTCTGACCCTTTAATGGTTTATTTTTCTCTTGCAGGAATTGAGAGCCTCGGATGCCACTACAGATGTTTCAGTGGAGCCTGAAGTCTTCCAGTTCAGCCCGAGCATCCGGTCTGGTAGTTTTGCGGACATTGGTCCTCGGAGGTACATGGAAGATGAGCACATTTGCATCGATGATCTCTCTTCTCATCTTGGCTCTCTCTTCACATGCCCAACACCCAGTGCCTTCTATGGGGTAATTAATCACCATCTGATACCAATATTTATCTCCAGTGGCATCTATTTCTTTGGTTAGTAGCTGATTCTATCATATTGAACAGGTTTTTGATGGCCATGGAGGTCCAGATGCAGCAGCTTACATCAAAAGACATGCTATTAGGTTCTTCTTCGAAGATCCTGACTTCCCACAAGCGTCGGAAGCTGATAATATTTTTGTAGAATCAGTTGAGAGCTCTATTCGGAAGGCATTCCTCCTTGCTGATCTTGCTTTGGCTGATGATTGCACCATTAGCACTTCATCTGGTACTACAGCACTTGCAGCATTGGTTTTTGGAAGGTATAGTAAGGATGTGATCTGTTTATATGTTACTTGCAAATATTCTTCAATATGTTGAAAATGGTCTTGAAATGGTCCTGTGTTTGTCACATGAATGATTTATCAGTTCTTACTGTTTAGTTGCAGGCAGTACATGAAAATTTAGTTTCATCATCTATCATTCACTTCTCAAAACTACATGGATAATCCAAATTTCATTAATTACACAGGCTACAATTCCAATGTGCCATGTCATCTAATATCTCTTGATAAAGTTTCTAAATCTTGTTCTATGCCATCGTAAACAATTCTTTTCTCACCTTGCTTTTGCTGTTGCACTTGCCTTGTCATTTGCTTTATTACATTTTGTCCTAACTTTCCTGTGCTAGGTTTGCTTATATTTGTTTACTTTGTATTTCGTTCAGGCTTCTACTTGTAGCGAATGCTGGGGATTGTCGAGCAGTTCTATGTCGGAAAGGTGTAGCAGTCGAGATGTCACAAGACCACAGGCCTATCTACGCCCCAGAGCGACAAAGGGTAGAGTCTTCTGGTGGCTATGTTGATGATGGGTATCTAAACGGAGTCCTGTCAGTGAGCCGAGCACTGGGTGACTGGGACATGAAACTCCCCCGAGGTTCTCCCTCTCCCCTCATCGCGGAGCCTGAGTTCAGGCAGGCAGTCTTAACAGAGGATGACGAGTTCCTGATCATGGGATGTGATGGCATTTGGGATGTTATGACAAGCCAGGACGCTGTAAGCATTGTGCGAAGGGGATTAAGGAGGCATGACAATCCTGAACAATGTGCAAGGGAGCTTGTGATGGAGGCATTGAGGCTCAAAACCTTTGATAACCTCACAGTGATTGTGGTCTGCTTCTCTTCAGAGAGCAGGGACGAGCCAGAGCAGAGACTGAGGTGCTGTAGCTTGTCGACTGAGGCCTTGTGTAACTTGAAGAGCTGGTTGGGTGATGGGGGGAACTGAAAGTTGCAGATTGTTGGATGTAAATGTAGTAGGGAGATGATGATGATGATGATGATGATGATAATTATCAAGGAGTGTTCTATGTGATAAGTTATAGATAGGTGATTCTATGGCTGATTGTTTAACCAGCTGCCAGCAGTTTTGTAGGGTTCTGTATTGGGTTTGTTGGAGAGTTTGTATATATCAGGGAAGTGGGAAGTGGAGGTGCTGGTGTATTATTATTATTATTACTGTTATTGTTGTGATTCATTGTTTTGAGCTGAGCAGTATATACTCAATGCGCATTCATCTCCTTTATTTTATTTTTACTCGTGCCTTGAGTTGTTTGTTTTTGAAGTAAAATATTCAGTTATTATTTCTTACATGGTTTTTATGCCGGTACAAGTATCGTCAGCATCTTTTCTTGCACATTGTTTTGGTGAAGGAATGTTTGGTTCATCCAAAATATTAAAACTGTAATTACAGGATATTGCGGTTGTAACTGCAGGCAGTCTTCTTGTTATAGCTGTTGTCGCAAATTGACTGTAAAATTACTTGTTTGTATAACTACAGATGAAAATAATTTCGTTACTGCAATTTTGCGGTTTCTGCAAACCAGAATAAAACTTGGGAAAGAGTGGATCGTTTAGTTCTAATGAACAGAATTCAAAGCAGTTGATGTCAGATTGTTTGATGGTAAGAAATATTCAACGTAAGTAGCTTATTCTGGACTTTGACCAAATGGGAACTTGAGAAGAAAATAATCAGCCAACTACTTTGACCATTGCAACTTGCAAGCTGCATGCTTTGATGCACAAATTTGCATACGGTTCTTGGAAGCAGGTAGCGGGTTGACTTTCTAGTTTACAAGTTTTTCAATGAAATACACATTTTATACACCTTTTGACTTTATGAAATCAAGCTTTTTTTGCTTTGGGAGAAAGATTGGATGACCTTTTGACTTTATGAAATCAAGCTTTTTTTGCTTTGGGAGAAAGATTGGATGATCATAATATTGGCATTCTTGCTCTGCAAGTCTCATGTCTCAAGTTTCCCAAGTTTTGCCTGCACAATACAAAGAGAAAGCATGTAGAAGAAGGGAAAGAATGGGGGAGAAGTAATTGTGATATTCTTGTCGTCTACATTTTCTTGTTTCTATCGCTTCTAAGTTGAGCACAGCTTGCTAACATTAAACTGAAAGAATTTGAAAGTGACTAGAGTTCTAGAAACCCCAACTCACAAATATCCTGCTGGAATGTTCGCCTGAAGTCCCAGAAGCAGAAGTTCGGGACTACACAGGTCAAGAATTTGAGTAAACAATCTTGAACATTTTAGCGGAAATAAATAAAAATGAACAACATGCAGAGGAAAAGTATTCTTCTATAACGATCCCAACACTTTGGTGTCTCGAAAACCTACCAAAATTTAGGGCAGTTTTGTGAAATTTACCCTTCAATTAGATGATCAATACTATTTATCTTAAACTTCACGATACAAAATAACGCAAATACCTTAATTATTTTTAAATCTAATTAATGAAGAAAGGAACACTAAATATAGGTCTAAGATAACTAAGAGCACTTGATTGGAAACAATTAAAAGTCATTACAATCACAATGTTTTGAATTAACGGATGATATAGTCCTTAGAAAAGTAGAACAGAAGAATAAAATTAATGCAGCCGACCCTGCAAAGGGTAACTTTTGAACGTGTAAATATAATATAGACTTAGGAGATCAAGATGAATGGCATTTAATCATCTCACTAATAGTAAAAGAAGAGACTTTTTACCGATGTAAAAATTTCCTCTGGTCCTTCTCTATAAACATATGCTGATGTCTTCTGTATACACATGCCAAAGTTTAACTAAGCAAGCTATATTTGAATATTTCAAACACATTTACAAAATACAAATAGGACATATACGAGTGTCGTTCACCATGTTGCATAAGTTCCAGTTCCCTTCACAACCCCGGTACACAAAAGAATTCCACTACTATAGGCATATTTGACCACTCACCTCCCCTTTTTGGAGTTCTCTTACTGAGCGATGGAGGTGCCTTTTGGAGTTCCCTTACTGAGTGATGGAGGTGTGAAGTACGATCATATCGTTAATGCAAAATTGCAGTTAACCACCACTCTGCATAGAGAATTGAGGCAAGCGGCCTAGCGGCATCATAAGATCTCTCATGGTTTCATACTCTTCAATGCTCACCCGAGCGGCATTCAGAACCTGTGTACATGGTCATAACAAGCACCCAAATTAACCGGCTGCATAAGCTTAAACCATAATCTCAAACAAACAGAAAAAGGAATCCACAACAAGAGATCAAAACATAAAAACTACCAAAGAAAAACTGTACGAAATTGTGCCCAAGAACAACAATTCTAATATAAATACGTCAGCTTCAATTTCAGTTGACAGCTGATTCTCGGCATTATGAATAATGCTCTATGACCTGAATCCAATAGCATGTTAACTACCACCAAATCACATAATTTAGGTTTACTATGCTATTTATTTTTCAATATTCACAGCACTGTTTTCAACTAGAAAGGAAACACAAATCTGAGGACCTATTCTTAAGTCTTATTTTCCCAGGGAGATCATTACCAATTAAATGATTATCTTAAAGATTGGAATGAATTGCTCCAGGGAACAGACTATACCTTGCTGGAGAGCTTGTACATTTTAATTATCTTCTTTTTTTTCCTTCTTTTTTTCTAAAAACTCTTCCCAAAATTTTGGGAGTTTTCTGTTTCCCATCTCAGTGTTCCCACAAACATCAGGAAAACTATACTGGAAGGAAAAACAAGGTCTCAAGTCAGGGTTCCAAAAAATATGGAAGTTGTACATCACAACAGGGAGTACTGTCAGTTTGTCCACGAAATACAATGATATGAACCGGACATATTATATTAATTAATGGAGAATAAAAACTAAAGTTTCTTATCGTGCATGGTGCAAGGCATGAAGTCAATGAGCACAATTGTACAGTTCTTAACAACATAACTAAGATTGAGATTAATCAAATTGATTGTGTTACATCATTCAACATGATAATTATTAATATTTAATTTAAGGAAACAATTTAGTCATGTCGGAAATTTCTTTCTAGAATAGAGTCTGAGAAGTTTTATCTATATAACATAACTTCTCAACCGATGTTCTGGATAGAACTGTTGAGAGAGGAAAAAGAGAAAGAAAGACAAACAGCAAGGCAAAGTAAAGAAAAGGAAGTAGACTTAGATATGAGAATATGAGGATGAAAGGCAATAAAATGGAAGGAGATATTAAGGTAAAACAACAACATCACAGTGAAAAAGGAAAGAAAAGGAATCATAGTGAATATGAAGAGGAAGATAAGAAGGAAAAAAATGGATAAGCTAATAAAAAGTAAAATGATGAAGATAAGATAAGCAGAAACCAGAGAACAATAATTTACAATACCAGTCACTGTGTCTAAACAATGCCTTGTAGCTTTACAATCATAGCAGTTGTAACAACAATAAGAAAGAAGGGAAAGATGAAAAAGAAGAGAAAGGTGGAGGCAAGAGAGCAGGGGAAAGAGGAGAAAGAGGGAGAAGACAAAGCAATGACATATGCATGAGAAAGAGAAAAGATTCAAAAGAATGTTCCACATCGACGCACGAGATACAAGGCGCATCGAGGGGGCGTACATGATTCTTCCGCATGAGCACCTCGCTCGCTCCCAGCACCAGCACCTCAAGCGGCAGCAGCCCAAAGTTCCCAGCACTTGAGGCGATCACTTCAGTGCACAACACTATTATTAAACAACTAGAATAGCGATCACCTCAGTGCATCTGTGAGTCTGTGACTAACACTATTATTAAACAGCTAGAATAGAACTTCTATGTAAACTTAATGCATAAGGAGAGCACGTTTAATGTAATAATGCATCCTTTGATCTCTCCTTTCCTATCCACTATAGATAAGCATATTAAAAGCAACATAACAAAACCCATAGAAATACCTCTTTGAAGGCACAACTAGACAATCTCATAATTAGTCCTAACATGAGGAACTGTCCTGCTTGCTATATGGCCTTCAAAATCAAATAGTTTTTTTAGAATAAAATGGTTCGCAAGACAGTGATGACAAATTCGACTTCGCTTCCTATTTCCATATTTCTGATATAGCTGAAGGCCAAACCTCGTTGATCAACTCAGGTAGCAAAACAACAGAATATCAAAACATGGCTCTCTACTTAAACTAGTAAATTAGATCTCCATAATATCTCAGACTGCAAGAAAAGGATCCAAAATATAAGAATACAAAAGTCAGTGTGCTCACCGTGTGTAGCAGCAAATTCCTGCTTGTCATCTGAGGAGCAAGAGAAGGAAGTCTATGCACAGAAAGGGCTTCAATAAACAAAAGAACAATCACTTGCCATTGCTTCATTCTGAAGGACGGTAGTGCATCCACAAATGACATTGTGTCGAGCAAGCGAGCCTGAGAAAAAAAGAAAAGAAAATGGAATTAAATGCTAAAAGATTAAATCAAGCATGATAAGAAATTTCAGTGACTGCATGCAATACATAAATGAGATAAACCAGGAAACAGGCAAGATTAAAAGGAACTCCAGAACGAAGGCTATAACATAGTGCAAAAGTTGACAGCAAGCTTGATCCCATCTGTTTCCGCCTATACCAATTTTGTCATTAGTATCAATCAGAGGTAAAACTACTCCAGAGAGAAAATCATAGAAACATATTTCATTTGGTATGTCAAGATATCTCAAGTGCTAAGTTACTCAGACGCCTCATTTGGGCACCCATTTCTGTGTCCAACACTTCCCATATCCGTGTCCATGTCCGACACTCCTTTGAGACTTCTTGAATATATACATACATGTATTCAGACGTGTACTCAATTATATAATACATGTTTTAATTTAAAGCACTCGTGATATGCTTCTTGGATGTATATCTTACACTTGACCTCAAATTTCTACAACTTATTGGACTATGTTCAGGTTCGTTTCAATCCATACCCAATTAATAAGTATGATTTTAAAGAATGTTTAGGAATTTTATTTCTTATAACATGTGAATGAAAAAACAATATCGATCTCATGTAAATTATTAATTTCAATATGTCTATATAGATGTGTCCCCGTAGCCTATCTTTCTACATAATTGGTGTCCCATATCCGCACCCGCACCCGTGCAACATAGCTCTGGGGTTTGTCCTAGCATTGTACCATCATTATAACATGCATCTGGATTCTGGATCCTCTCTTATAGGTCAACCACTGGCTTAATTAGACATGTCTAGGCAGCTGCAATAACTAACTTCCCTGTGCAACATAGCTCTGGGGTTTGTCCTAGCATTGTACCATCATTATAACATGCATCTGGATCCTCTCTTATAGGTCAAACACTGGCTTAATTGGACATGTCTAGGCAGCTGCAATAACTAACTTCCCTGTCATCTAACACTGGCATTATAAATCCTACAAGATACTTTTTTTTTCCTTGACCCAACAATTACCTCCTTAATCAGCTGTCAAAAGCTTGCTAGGGGCTGTATAGCTTTTGACTGAATTGGACATGTTCTTCAATGTCAAACCAACATGGAGATTATTAGTCCAATCACTAATTTAAACTATTTTACCAAAGCTAAACTTCATAACAGTGTTGGAGAGTTTGGCCTTCAGTGGTGTTGAACAATATATCCATGGCATTGATCTATCGGGGGCTATGTACCACTATGATATAAAAAATATATATACCATTTATAATGCTAAACTTCATTTTTTGGACTTCCCATGAGCAGACCATGCCAGTAGAGGCCCTCTTTACCATTTCTTGCATGAACTTTCTAGGAGCATGACACTTAGCAGACTTTCTATATCCAATTTGAGACGAGAAAATAGCAAAATATATGACTGATTAGTTCAGTTAAAAGTGTAAAAATTTTATCCACGTGTCACTACTTGAGGTCACTCCTGTCTATCGTATTGTCTTTTGTGGTCAAGTGCAAAATTCCACATAACAACAACAAAACCTTTGCCCCAAGTCTCTGAGATGGGCCACATGCCTTTTCTTTGTCCAGACCATCACCTTATGCCGTCTCTCTCTATCCAGTTTTTCATCTCCTATGTTAACAACCATCCTATATTCAGCTACGTCTATTCATATATTTCCTTGCCCATCAAGCAAGAATCTTATGTATTGCTGCTCATAACTAATGCATTTAATAGGCCACATGTTCTAACCATCTGGTCAAATTCAATCATCCCAAGTTTGATTTTCCTTTGCTGCTTATACATAAGAGAGCTTTCTTTGGAACAAAATAAAAAATATAAGCACCCATTAACCATTCTCAAACATGTGATCATTTGGAACTATTCACACAATTGGATGTATCTACTTATGGTGTTTGTGGGGGGTAAATGCCTAATGATAGTACGATCTAAGCAACATAGAGAAACAACAAGTATGGATAGGCATGCACTATATGTAAAATCAATACTGCCTTCTCAGTTCATTGCTTTAAGTGCATAGCATGACAAAAATGTGGTCCTGCGACAGCTCATTTAGGCACCATATATTGCAATATCAGTTATCGCCTTGCACACGATAGTCATCAACAGTGATTGTTATAATTTGTAAACGATATGACAATTATATGTTCATGATTGTTAATTACATAGAAAGCCATAAATGTAAATGAATGTGGGGCACAAACAAAAAACAACCAGAAAAATCTTCAACCCTAAAGAAAAACACCAAACATAAAATAGCAAATATCTGAAAACTAACAGATGAAAACAACCAAAGAAAAAGTTCACACAAGGGTTAGGCCAATACAAGTACTTGCAAATTTTGAGTAATTAGAAAAGAATCGTGAATTTCAACATCACAATCAATATAAGCATTCAGCAAGAAAAATTAACTACGACTGTCTACAGATCAATTTACAAAGGATTTGTTGCTCGCTGTTTACAAGCTAAATACAGAACTCCATACATACCAAAATTTCTCCAGTGTTGAGACTGGTGTTGGCAATTTTAGATCCATAACAAGCCCAGGCAATGCACGCATATGAAACCATCTAGAGCTAGCCTGATTTCAGATGATTTTCCATCTCTAAGGAAAGTTTTTCGTGGGTATTCCCTCCCATTCACAAACAAAAAGTCTTCATGTGAACTTTCATCATGTCCATATATGTAGCATAAAGAAGAACATGTTATCCATCCAAAAAGTGCCATCCACATTGTCGCAAATGGTGATAACTGAAAAAAGCAAGCAAAGTGTCTAGTAACTAAATAAACAAATCAGAGAGGAGAAATTAGGCTGATCGATTGCAAGAAATGGAAACATACAGTTAAACTAAAACCCTCAGGTGGTGTGTCGTGCCAAGAGTCATCAACTTCAAACATGTCAGTGTCTAAAAGTACTGTCTTTGTAGGCCACTTCAGAACCCCCCCATCAAATTCACATGCTTCCTCATCTGCCTCGGACTGCCGATCTTCACTATACTGTGGTTGGGACAATATTACAATCCCAGCTTCCGAGACTGAAAACAAATAGAAGACATGCCGAAAAGATTGAAGCAATTGATAAGCAATCTCAACAAGCAAACACAATGTAGAAAGCTACTAGATCATTGTTTCAGAAATTACCTGCATCACCAGCATCAACATCACCTGATGCAGCAGCGCTTGCTGCATGAGATAGTGCAGCAGCACAAGCTTCAGCTGATGCAAGTCTTAAGGAACTATCTAGATCTTCCTCCTGCATGACTTGTGGTGTGTCCTTTTTATCTTCCAACGCTTCAAGAATTACCTCGTCAGCCCATTTGACAGACCGATTCCCTCCTTTTGATCTTGAAGTCTTCAAAGAGGATTTTAGTTCATTTTCCTGTGATACATTTTTCCTTTCTGAGCTAGCTCCTCCAGATAACATTACTTCATCTGGTTCATTATAGCCTATTAGTGGCTCTGTCTTATTCTTGACATGAACATTTACCGAATCTTTAGATGAAGTATCCAGGGATGATGTAGATGAAGTCCCGGGAGTAACAACATTAACTAAATCCCCAGTGATTATGGTGCTCTGAAAATCCATTTTGTCATTCTTCCTACCACTTGCAATTTTTCTTGCCTTAGAACTTGATGACTTTGATTTTTTAACTTTTTTCTTTGTCTTCTCAGCAAGAACAACCTCTTCCAATTGTTTAGCTATTAGTTCTGAAGCATATTGGGTAGAAACAGCGCAGCTTTTTGAAAGAGCCGCATCAACATCATAGCCAAAAATGATACTACTCGTGAAACCCATATCACCATTATCCACTTTGCCAATATTGTGAGCAGCCGCATTTGTTTGAGATTTAAGCTTTAATGACTCCAATGACTGTTTGTTTGTATTTTTCTTTTCTGTAATAATCATATCTTCCAACTTCTTTGCAATTGTCTCTGGGACATCATTTATCATGGCAGAAGAACCCTTTGAACCCTTCGAAGGATCTTCATCACATTCATCACTAAGACTTGGAGTCATATGGTCCACTTCAGTGCTTCTAGCACTACCCATCTCTTGTGCAGTTTCTGACTTGGATGGAAAGTTAGAACCTGTAATACACAACACAAGCTCACACCTGTGTTCAGAGAGCAAAAGAATCACATATGAAATAAAAGAATGATATGAAAGCAAACCCGATAGCACTTCAACTATACATTAGCAAATTAAGATAGCACTATTATTTAACATTTGAATCATATATAGATAAGCAAATTAAGATAGCACTATTATTTAACATTGAAACATGTATAGAATGCTTAAATATCTAGCAATATTTACTATCATCAACTGAATATAAACATTCAAGCCATTTACTTAGACTTTTACACTCAATTCCGCAGTTTTAAAGCTTTACGATTTAACCATTGAACACTTTTCAATTACCCAAAATGAGTTTGACAACAAAAGTGAATCTTTATCTATGATTCCACCTTTGTGTTCTGTTATGAAACATATAATTTCTTTTAATGAATTAATACCTCGATCAAGCTGAGGGATATAACCCTCGATCGCATTCGACGGCCCAATCCACTCACCCAACTTCAAATCAGCACCCACAGCCCTCTCCTTCTCCTTAATCTCCAGCTTCAACTTCCCCAACCTCTCCCCTCTCCTCACCTCCTCCTCATCTTCATCCCCATCAAAACACCCAAACAATCTCAAAACCTCCTCAACCTTCTCTCTCCTAACATCAACATCAGCCCTCCTCTCATCACCCAAGCTCCCCTTAAACGCCCTGCTTCCAATCAAGCACTCCTCGCAGCAGTAATTGTAAGTCTCTTGGAGATCGTAGACCTTGTGCTCGCTGAGCGCGATGCGGTATCGACCCTTCCGCCGGCGATCGGACGGCGACGGGAGAGGGTTGGGGCATCGAGGGTAGCCGCAGAGGTCGGAGATTGTGCGCTCGGTGACGATGTCGTCGTAGTCGGGCTTTGAGAGGAGAGTCGAGGCGGCGATGAGGAGGTCGAAGGGGGTTGATGGGGTGTTGAAGAGGTGGAGCTGGAGCTTGTAGATGGCGGATGCGATGGTGATTGGGAAATTAGGGTTAGGGTTAGGGTTTGCCATTGGAGATGGGTTAGGGTTTTGAGAGAGTTTGGGGGACTCTGTTGAAATTTGAGAGAGTTTGGGGGACTCTGTTGAAATGGAGGAAGATCGAGGAACTGGGGATTAAAAGTGGGGGCGGTGGTGTTGTAGTTGGATCCGACCCGGCAGCAATTTTTTTTCTTATTCTTATTCTTTAATTTTCTTATTTGATTTTTTATTGGGTATTAAACAGAGAAAAGTTAAAGGAAAAAGCTTTAGCTGGCCGCTTCGGTACTCCCATAAATATAATTTGAAGTACCGATGGCACATGTCGTATATATTTCCCGGATTGGTTGCTCGTTGCGTCCCGTTTAAATCGCTGAAGTTAGTTACATGAAGTTCTACCGGCAACTTTATTATTTTTTTCAACTTTCAAGGGTAATTTCAAACAAACTTTGTTTGTCCTCTTTCTCTTCATTCCTCCCACTACGGTCACCGCTTTGACTACGTAGTGCTCGACGCTTCATCTGCTCAAGGCAGTGCACTTCATCATGGGATGTCGATGATTCTTCTCATTCTCGTCGCCAGCTACGACAAATCTAATGGTGAGAAACTGGCTATGGATCCATGCATGGAGTGGGTTGCGGTGGCCACATATTAGCTCTTCTAATTCGTGCCTGAATTCGAAATCATTGCTCTACTTCGCCTGACAGTCGGACCATTGTTATAGTTTTTTATTTTAACTTTTCCATTGAAACCTTAGAAATCACATTAGACAAACCTATCAATTTTAACTCAACTAGACTATCTTCAAATTTAGTAATTAGAAAAAGCATTGGTGTAATCTATTTTGGTCTTCGTCATCTGGAATGTTTGGTTTTTATAGAGACTGTGAAATATTGGGTATTGAGTAGTGAGGAAGAAGAGCACAGGGAAAAGTACATTTTACCCTTTAAATAAACTTAAATAAAAATTTAATTAAAACCTTTTTCTGGAGTACTGAAGCATTGCCCAAAGTTTTAACCTTCTTTTCTAATAAACCATTAACTTTTAATTTTTAACAAAGAAACCCCTAAAATTTATCCCTCCCTCCTAAAAACTCCTGACTTTTCTTGACAATTGCTCCTAAGTTTTACCCCTCTTTTCTAAGAAGCTCATATCTTATTTTTTTCTCTTATTTTATCCATGAAAATCCCGGACTATTTTTTATATGTGGTTCATTTTGTTAAAATTAGAACTTTAACTGATGACCTGTATAAAGAAAATAGCACAATCAACTAGCAACGTGTGATGCCTAGTGATAATTGGGGTTACAATCACCATCAACCAATAATCATTTCATTTAGAGTTGGAATATGGATTCAGAGCATGTTTAGCAACCGGTCAAAGTGGCTTTAATAAGCCACTAAGACATGTTTGGCAAACTGCTTATCTTGTTTTGTAAGCCACTAAAAAAAAAAAGGATAACCCTTATCTTTTAAGAAAATTCCAAGCCCAATTTTCCTATCTCCAACCTCACCAATTTGGTCATTGTATGCTATCATTTACCAAACACTCTACTATTAAAAATTGATTATAATCTATTGAATTACCAAATACTATGCATTATAAACCATCTACTTTATAAGCCATTTGTAGATTTTAAACCAAGTTAATTATAATTCATAGTTCCCAAACATGCTATCAGTAATTTACAAGTCAAAAGCGAAAGAGAATTTGAAGACGTGTCTAACTACAGAAATCCTGAAATAGTACGGGGTGCTAACTGAAAAATATTCCGTCCCTTCAAATGCTGTCGGTCCAAGTAGCGAATCGGCGTCTAATTACACTGTCCTACACTCCCCAACCAAATCTCTGCCCAAATTTTCTTAGAAAAGAGGGGAAAAAACCCTAAAAGCTAGAAAAATCAAATGGCGATGGCGAGCTTGGCAAGGCGAAGGGCGACGAGCCTCTTCAACTCCAGCGTTCTACGCGGCTCCGCCTTCTCTAGAAGCTTCGCATCGGGATCCGACGACAACGACGTCGTCGTGATCGGCGGTGGGCCTGGTGGCTACGTGGCGGCGATCAAGGCGGCGCAGCTAGGGCTCAAGACCACGTGCATCGAGAAGAGGGGAGCTCTAGGCGGCACGTGCCTCAACGTCGGATGCATCCCCTCTAAGGTACCTAAACTAGGGTTTTATAAAATTCTCCAATACTTGTTATATTGTGTAGATCATTTTAGTTTCTGATGGTAGAATTAGATCCAAGATTTTTTAGTTTACATTTTTAATAAACTTTTGTCATTAAAGGAGTTGACCTTTTCATTTATTGTTGGTTTTGCACTATATTTTGGATCGAATCAGTTTACTAATATTTTTTTATCTGAAATATGCTCGTGTTATAAGATCTAATTCATATAAGGAAGAGTTTCAATCAAGTATGGGTAATTGATTGCCGAATAATTGACATAAAATTCTAGAGGTAATGATCTTTTATTTGTTGTGCTTCTGATTATTTCTCGTCAATACCTTTATATAGCATATCATACAGGGTTTTTCACTACATATGTTCATAGTCTTGGTACAACAATTGTCATTTACTTGAAGCATGCGAAGTGATGATAGCAGTGCTCTTGATTGTTGTAATAGACTTGTTTGGAGGTGAAATAATCTATATCTCCATCGTGCCTGATTCTTTATGCAAACTAATGGCTAAGAAGTCTGCATCAATCTTATTTAATAGTACTAAAATGCTTTATGGGATTGAAGCTTTATGGGCTATGCTTCAATCGGTTGCTTGTCCTTGTATCTTCCCTCATACGGAGATGAAGGATATATTCTAATAGAGATTATTACCATCATAACTATTTGTTTAGATAATTTTCAAGTCTAAGGAAATTTTGAGGATTGCTGGATCTATCTGCCTTCCACCTATTGATTTTTATGTTTCTATGCCCAGGGATAGACTCTTGAAAGATGGTTATATCTGCAATGATATATTTCTTACGTTTTATGTCCGCATACCTTGCATTGAGGATATTCCGTGCATGTTTTTATTTTTGAAGTATAGGTTTATAGCATAGCATGATGGTGCATACATTCACATGAACAAGGGAATTTATTAGGCAATAAGGAACTACTTATGTCGAACATCTATGTAGTTTGTTGTTAAGTGCATCAATACAAATCTCTCCCTCCAAATGGCTTTAATCATGGACTCTTGGGTCGAAAGATATCAATATTTGAGTCTTGTTGTTGACATCCTTAAAAGAAGATTTTTCGTTGGATGAAGATCACATGCTAGGGAGCATAGTTTCTCTTAAAGTTCCATGTATAAGTGTGGCAAGTTCGGAGGTTGGTCATAGAATTATGTCTTGTTTCTTCTAGAACTTTTTGAGTGATCCATGAGATTAATAAAATTCATGTCTCAATTCTTTCAAGTTTGATTCTCTCCCCCCTCCCCCTCCCTCCCTCCCTCCCTCTGTTTTTCTTTTCAAAAGCGAAGGCCTTAACTAAGTTTCTAGTTTTAGTATAGTTTAATCATGTCAGGTTTAAGTTTACTAGTTACCTCCAAGAATATTGGCTAGAAATCAGCTGGCTAAGTGATTTCTCATTAGATAATCGGGCAAGTTGGACTTCTATTTCATCTTCATAGCTTCCTGCATTTTGCTCAGTTTCAAGTCAAATTCAAAGAAAAAAGGTGAAAAGTTGGACTAATGCTCCTTACCCTTTGTTAAAATAGATAGATACGCATAATAAGGCCTTATAAAGTCGGTTATAGACGCTAGGTAAATATTGGTTATGGGAATCAAGGGATGTAACTAGTTGACAATAATTAGGTACTGAAGTATGGAAACCTTATTAGCATTATAGCATGTGTTGAAGACCTAAGGATGATTTCTATACTCTCTTTCATTTGCCCCTCCCTCAATAGAAGCATATACACATACACATACACATACAGACAAGTCTCCCATCCCTTCCTGTTGATGAGAAACAGGTGTAATTTGTCTCTGAATTTAATTAAGCAGAATAGAGTGCTCAGCTTTGTGTGTTTTCACTTGCATCAATTATTTAATCTAGAATCATCAATCATATGAAGACAGAAGCATATCAAAATACAGCTATATTTACATTTATTACCTATTTTATGTAAGGATTTTGTACTTATATTAGTTCACCACTATCATGAAATCGCTTCATGGGATATATTTAGAAAGTTATGAAGAGGATGGTAGACTGTAGCTTATAGATGGCAACAATTTTTCAATAGTAGTCTATTTTGACTTTATGCTAGACGCATCATATATGGACTATGGGATAGTATTTATTCCAGTCGATGAAATAATACTCATACAAGCATATGGCGTAATACATGA
This sequence comes from Asparagus setaceus, assembly GCA_012295165.1. Lineage (NCBI taxonomy): Eukaryota > Viridiplantae > Streptophyta > Magnoliopsida > Asparagales > Asparagaceae > Asparagus > Asparagus setaceus. The sequence goes on from CM022702.1 coordinate 75,566,065, forward strand.
AAAAATTGTATGATTAAAGAGTAGTATAAAAATTCAGTGGTAATACAGAAGACAATTGTTCTGATTGATCTTCATGGACTTGAACATTGTACTTAGAGCTTACTAGTGGGGGACATTGTTATTTCCGAGTGCTATAGTTTGATTAGTGATCAGCAACATCAGTATTTGATTTGTATATGCAGTAAAAAGACAGGGAGATGGGATCTGGTATATTGGAATTATTTATAAAATTGAAATTAAGTTCACTTGGATGCATATTAGAATGAGTTCCACTGGTTGTTTTTTCTTGCCAAGAATTATTCCTTTGGTCCCTCATTTGCATAACATAAAATAGACAATGTTGAAGACTTCTGTGTTCCTTTTTATATTGTTCCGGGTAATTTACAATCAGTGTTGTCAATGCGCTAGGCGCAATGCGGGGCACAAAGTATCTTTATACGACATGCTATATGCGATGCGACGCGCGCTACCGAAAGTGATGCAGGCTAAACCGCACACATAAATTTTCAAGATAGATAATTAAGTCACGAAAGAACATGTTTAGGAATTCACATTAAAATATGTCGATAAATAAATAATATTTCGCTACCAAATCTCAATATAAGGTCTTAATTTCTAATGCTAACACCCAATATAGTAGCAAAGTTCATAATTTTTCAAATCAAATGTCAAATCAAGACTAATATCCAAGCAAAGGATTAGTTAGGGTCCTCATTTGGAGGCTACTAAAAAGGCCTAATGGATTTATTTTGCTTTTCGGGATATGGGTTATCGAGTATAAAGACTCAATTGAAATGTTATAATGAGGCTATGTACTATATGCAACCGCAAAGTCGATGTTTGCGAGGCAAATGCATCGATGTGGGCGCCACACCGTCCCACATTGCATGATGAGGCCAGTGAGGCATTAGAAATTTTTGAACCTAATTTGGAATGAAAACCCTAACTTTGATAACTAGGTTGGAGAGGGTGAAGACTTTGGGGAATAACAAAGGAACAAGACACGGATAGTAATGATGAGGCTTATGAGACGAATCGCTGAATGACCACTAGAAGTATCCCTACATTTACTACATTACCCCAGTTGTCAAATTTTTATTTTTTAATTTTTACTTTTTTTCATAAGGGTATTCCTCAATATATATTTTCAGTAGCAGTTTATCGTCTCTGTATTCATCTATGCGTCCTTTTTTCTTTTTAGGTATAAATCAAAGTGAGAAAATAGAAGTTTCTTGTCTACAGTGAGGCATTAGAATTTTTTTTAGAAATTTATGAACAACAGCCCAAAAAGGTTCAAAATCAAAATATTATAAGGTAGTAGCTAGGATGCATTATTTTTCGGCATAATGATAGTCTACACATAGTGCATGTGCTTATTAGTAGATTTGAATGACTGATTTCTTGCTTCATGTAGTGTAAGTAGTGCATTGAGAATTACAATTATGTAAATTTTGAGTTGTGCACTGGTGCGTGTATGCGAAAGTAGTGTTAGAACAATGATTTGGATGGTTTTTTCATGCAAAGTTCTGAAGAGGGGAAGTTTTGTTGTTTAAAGTTCAAGACCATAGCAAGTTGTGAAGAATTGTGACTGAACTAGAGTGGAGATGAAGATTTGGATACCATAGCAAGTTGGGGCATTAAATATTATTAAATATTAATCTAAGGAGAAATGTATCGAGAGGACAACTGTAGGCTATGGAAAGCTCCAAGAAGGCTTGTTGAAAGGAGACCTTTCCTTTACCTTTCTTTCTTCATTCAAAAGGATCAAGACTAGACCATTTTTTCCTTTTTCCTTTTGCCTTCCTTTCTCTTTCCTCTGTATACATACATGTGTTTTGTTTTTTCCCTTCCTTTTCCTCTTTTTTTTCCTTCTCTCTTTTTTCCCTTTATTTCTTTTTTTTTTTTTTTTGGGGTTGTTTTTCAGTTTTGCTTCTTGTTTGGTGCCGTTGATTAATATTAGATGTTGCTTAGGGTGCATGATTGCTGAATGCTTAGGAGGCATTTGAAGTAATTAGGAATTGGCGATAGCCTGTAGTTGTATTTGGAATGGTGTCCAATGAATATCTCAGTTTGCTGTGATGCGGTTCTTAACTGTATCGTGTGGAATAGCTGAATTAACGGATAACGTGATTGCTTTTCAGTTATGTTTATTATTTGGTGCCATCGATTATATTAGATGTTGATTAGGATGCATGATTGCTGAATGCTTAGGAGGCATTTGAAGTAATTAGGAATTGGCGTTAGCGTGTGGAATGGTGTCCAATGAATATCTCAGTTTGTTGTGATGTTCCTAACTGTATCATGTGGAGTAGCTGAATTAACTGAGAACAACTTTTGAATGATTCTTGTAGAAGTAGCTTAGTCTGAAATAGATAGCTGAATAACTGACAACTTTTGAATGACAACTCATGATTCTAACAAGATTTGTCTGTTTCCTTAGTATTTATTATAGAAATAATATTAAAATGATGAAGTCAACTCAGAATTCTGACTGTCATAAAATTTAGAGGATGTCTCAGATGGATGTTTGAATTTTGAATGAGAATCAGGCATGACTTCCTTGAAGGGATCCTAAATATGATGCTTCTCTTGGGTGAACCTGGTGGGGTAGGTTTCTCTAAGTCTACTGCATATGCTGTAATTTTCATTCTTTTAAATGGGCTATTTATTTCTATTATGCTCCATATTGCAGAGCTGAAAATTAACCATGTTTATGCTCTCTGGTTGATTTGCATCGCTTAGCTGGTACCCCTATCATATATTTGTTTCTTACCAGATTGTTTCTCATTTTCTTCTTTCTTGAACTTGAATTCTTTAGTAGCATTACCCATTATTTGCAAAATTAACTTCATAATGTGGTTCTTGGCAAAGAGTAGCTACTCATACCATTTTTTCTTTCTTGAACTTGAATTCTTTAGTAGCATTACCCTTTATTTGCAAAATTAACTTCATAATGTGGTTCTTGGCAAAGAGTAGCTACTCATAGATTTTTGAATTTCAGGCTCTGCTACACTCCTCTCACATGTACCATGAAGCCGTGCATGCTTTCCCAAACCATGGTGTCAAGTTCTCCCAGCTTGAAGTTGATCTGCCTGCTATGATGGCACAAAAGACAAAGCTGTCTCTGGTCTAACCCGAGGTATTGAAGGCTTATTTAAGAAGAACAAAGTGAACTATGTTAAAGGATATGGAAAGTTTGCGCACCTAATGAAATATCCGTGAGACCCTCGAAGGTGGAAACACAGTTATCAAGGGCAAAACATCATAATCGCAACAGGTTCTGATGTCAAATCCTTCCAGGAGTCACCATTGATGAGAAGAAGATTGTCTCATCAACTGGTTCTCTAGCTTTATCTGAAATCCCCAAAAAGCTTGTGGTGATTGGTGCTGGCTACATTGGACTAGAGATGGGCTCAGTCTGGGGTCGACTTGGCTCAGAAGTAACTGTTGTCGAGTTTGCTTCAGACATTGTTCCGACTATGGATGGTGAAGTTAGAAAGCAATTCCAGCGGATGCTTGAGAAGCAAAAAATGAAGTTTATGCTCAAGACAAAGGTCATTGGGGTTGACACATCTGGGTCAGGAGTGAAGCTTACACTTGAGCCAGCTGCTGGTGGTGAACAAACCACTCTTGAGGCTGATGTAGTTTTGGTCTCAGCAGGTAGAACCCCATTCACTGCTGGGCTTGGACTTGATGCTATCGGTGTTGAGACCGACAAGCTAGGCAGGATTCCTGTAGATCATCGGTTTATGACGAATGTAAAAGGCGTCTATGCCATTGGAGATGTAATACCGGGACCCATGCTTGCTCATAAAGCTGAAGAGGATGGAGTTGCTTGTGTGGAGTTTATCGCAGGCAAAGAGGGCCATGTTGACTATGACATGGTGCCTGGAGTTGTATACACACATCCTGAGGTTGCTTCAGTTGGAAAAACCGAGGAGCAAGTGAAGGCAGCTGGTGTAGCTTATCGAGTGGGCAAATTTCCTTTCATGGCAAATAGCAGAGCAAAGGCTATTGATGATGCTGAGGGGTTGGTGAAGATTCTGGCAGAGAAAGAGACTGACAAAATCTTGGGAGTTCACATCATGGCACCAAATGCTGGAGAATTGATCCATGAAGCAGTGCTGGCACTGCAGTATGGAGCGTCAAGTGAGGACATTGCTCGCACGTGTCATGCTCACCCTACTATGAGCGAGGCCGTGAAGGAAGCTGCTATGGCTACCTATGACAAGCCCATTCACATGTAGTTAGCTTTTGTATGATTCTGGTTTAATCTTCATGTCTTTACGAGTTTTTGAAATAAGGTTAGGTTCAGTTATCGGGAACCAATATTGTTTGCAACTGGCAGACACTCTTGTCAGTGAGATTTAGAAAATCTGAGATTTTTGGTTTTGTAAGCATCTTTTAAAGGGTTTATTTCAGAGTCTGAACAGGATTTGGAGTTCAAGTTCTAAGTTGAGATACACATGAAATTTGGTGTTACTGAACATTTGTTCGAGTAATATACTGTTGTCTTGTTTTTGTAATATACTGTTGTCTTGTTTTGCGTAGAATGCGCTTAAACTCACTCGGGTTTGTAATCATCTGAGATGCAACTTGAAGGACAGTTGGAAAAAGTTGGAACCAAATTGGCAACTCGACAGATTTAGTATGTTCTACATATTCTTTGAAACAACTGAAGCTTGTTATTTGGTGATAGTTCTTTCATACACATGCGCAAAGGTGAGTCAATCAACAAACAGTCAGAACGACCAACATCCCTAAGTACCTAATCCTGTATTCCCTTGTTGAAACTAGGGTATAACAACCTTTTGCTTTCACTTGAACTCTCTCATGGCTTTAGTAATCTACTGGTATGATTCCATTTGCTTTACCATTATTGCATTAGCCATCACCAGCTCTCTATGGGTAATCCTAAAGAAGGAGGGCAGTCGGCGTGCAGGTGATTGGACCAAGTATGACTACTGGAACTTGCTGGTTGTTGTCGCTCAGGGTAGTGAACCGAGGCTCATCGCTATGTCGAGAACTGGGCATGTGGGCTCAGATCAGCCCTGGATGAGCTGCTGGCGATGCGTTAATCCTGGATGGCTGCTTCTGCTTAGGATGTTTGCCTTCATCGTGTTAGTTGGGATATTGTCGTGGGATATTTTGGCTTATGATTCAACCATTATGGTGTACTATACTGAGTATGTGGCTGCAACCTTTATTCTTTTGAGGATGTGATTCTCCAGGAATATTTGGTTAAATTCATATCTATTCTCGATGCAAAATTACATCAGTTAGATGCATATTTTGACTACCAACAACACTCAATTTTGTTAATTACGTCAATTTTACGTGAACTACACTCATTAAGTGCAAAATAACTACAAGTGATACGAAGATTATTAGTTTACAAATCAATAACCCTGTCGCAGTATAAAATAGGAAAGAAACTAGAAGGGCCTAAGCGAATTAAAATATCTTTCATTTCCCAAAGTGTATTAATAACTGTAGACAAGAAACTTCTATTTTCTTTCGCTTTGATTTATACCTAAAAAGAAAAAGGACGCATAAATGAATACAGAACTGCTACTGAAAATATATATAGAGGAGGAATTACCCTTCTGAAAATAAGTAAAAATAAAATATAAAAATTTGACAACAGGGGTAATCTATATTAAATGTAGGGATACTTCTAGTGGTAGTTGCAGCAGTTGCGTCTCTTAACCCTCATCATTCCTATCCCTGTCCTGGTTCCTTCGTTACTCCCCAAAGTCTTCACCCTCTCCATCTCCAATCTCGATATCAAATTTAGGGTTTTAATCCAAAATTAGGGTTTTCTCTCCTAAAATGAATGAGAAGAGAGAAGGCTTGGACTACTGGATCCAATGGCAAGTTTTCGTCTGCGCTCTGGTCATCGTCGCTCCGGCGATCGCGGCGGCGATCGTGCTCTCGAGATATAGGGATGAGCGATTGAGACCGTCGGATCTCTGGATTCCTTGCTGGAAGAGGATCCATCCGATTTGGCTTCTGGTGTACCGCGGTCTCGTTGTGTTGATCATGTCGTGTTTGCTGACTGAATTCCTTCTTGTTGACGGCGCCTTCGCCTTCTACTTCTATACTCAGTAAATTTTCTTCTTTCTCTCTTTTCGTTTTTTGCTGAAAACTCTGAATTTAGGATGGTGTCAATATCTTGTGATGCTTATTAGCAGAGCGAGTTAAAAATTTGGTGACTGGTAGTTCATCTAGGCTTTGAAATTGAATTAGAGAAACTTTGAAAGGACTTGAAAAAAGAGCATGATTTGGCGGTGGAATGATATTTTGCTTGATAACAAGTTCCCAAGGCTTGAATATTCAATGAAGTTTGCTTGAATCCATTGCTGAAAGGACATCTATAACCTAGGTAGCACAGATTCAAGCGAGACATTCATTACACATACGGCAAATTGGTAAAATGTAGGATAAAGGGACACTATATATATATATATATATATATATATATATATATATATATATATATATATATATATATATATATATATATATATATATATATATATATATATATATATATATAGTAAAGCTCTATAAACTTAAGTGGATAGAAATACTTGTCCACCAACTTTTTATCCATTAGATTTGCTTTGAGATTTGTGCTAGCATATGATGCAAACCAATGCACAATTCTCAAAGATACGCTTCATGTCTTGCACAAATCTCAAAGATACGCTTCATGTCTTGCACAAATCTCAATGCAAATCTAATGGATAAAAAATTGGTGGACAAATATTTCTATCCACTTAAGTTTATAGAGCTTTACTCTCTCTCTATATATATATATATATATATATATATATATATATATATAGAGAGAGAGAGAAAATCTCCTATAAACTTAAGTTTATAGGGAATAGTCATACACCAACTTTTCTATCCATTGATGTTGCCTTGGTATCCATGAAAGATATGAAGCCCATTTTGAAATTTGTGCATCTCTTGATGGCTAAATCTAAAGGCAACATCAATGGATAAAAAGTTGGTGCACCACTATTTATTATGAACTTAAGTTCATAGAGCCTTGCTCTATATATATATATATATATATATATATATATATATATATATATATATATATATATATATATATATATATAGAGAGAGAGAGAGAGAGAGAGAAAATCTCCTATAAACTTAAGTTTATAGGGAATAGTCATACACCAACTTTTCTATCCATTGATGTTGCCTTGGTATCCATGAAAGATATGAAGCCCATTTTGAAATTTGTGCATCTCTTGATGGCTAAATCTAAAGGCAACATCAATGGATAAAAAGTTGGTGATACTATTCCCTATAAACTTAAGTTTATAGAGCTTTACTCTCTCTCTATATATATATATATGAAAAATGTATATGGTGACTCATTTTACAAAATGGGCTACCAGCTTAATGCCATGTGAGCCCCCTGCTAGTCACATCGGGGTGGGACTCACATGGTAGTGAGCTGGCTGCTCATTTTGCAAAATGAACTGACAGCTTACACCCATTATTCTCTCTCTCACACACACACACACACACATATATAATGGATATGCTTGGTACCTAGCACTAAATTTGGTGATTGGTAGTGAGGTAACCACTTCTCATCCACTCATTCAATAAGTGAGCAAATAAATGAGGACCATTTTTAAGTGAAGACCTTTAAGGGGTTGTTTGGTTGCAATGTATTTGAGAGGAAATAAGGTAACGTAGAGCTTTTACGGGGTCTAATACTAGCTTTACCTTCTTTACCTTGTTTGGTTCATAAAAAAAAGCCCATTTTGTTGAGGTGGCACTCAAAACGATCTCCCTAGCAAAGGGAAAGGAATTGGGTGTAGGGTCGAAAAAATGTTTATTTGATTGAATGAATGTTTTACAATCAAATTCCTTCGATTACAGAGGAAGAGGAGATTGATTTGATTCCTCTTTTGTATGGGTTCTTGGTGGCGATAGGATGCTTCCCTCGATGCTCACGTCGAGATTGCTTCCCGTTGACGATCAGACCAAAGCTGCGGATGATCTAGAGGTTGCTGAAGAGGAGCTTGATCTCTCTTGGGCGCAAATGCTTGATTTTCCAAGGGTTCTCTCTAAAGCCCGGCCCTTTCTTTGTTGGGCTTTCAACTATTTATATGGGCACGAGGGTGTAATCGACTCTATTGTCACTTTCACATGAGGGTTAATGACCCTTCCCATCGTGCGAGCGGTCAAGCGCCAAGGCTGCGTTACGACAATGGCCTCGCGCATTTGGTTACAGCGAGGCAGAATTGTCGATTGTTAATGTCGGCGCCACGCGAACGGCTAATCCATGAACCTCGCAGTCACCGATGTCGCGGGCGCCTCGCCTCATGATCGCTGAGTGGGCGAGCCTCGTCTCATGGCTGGCGGTAGGCGAGCCTCGTCGAATGTCGAGGTTCACCGCCGTAGCGAACCTCGGTTGAATGTCGAGCCTCGGCGCTTGGCGAGCCTCGTCGAATGTCGAGCTCGCCGCTGGCGAGCCTCGTCAATGTCGAGGTTCACCGCCGTAGCGAACCTCGGTGAATGTCGAGCCTCGGCGCTTGGCGAGCCTCGTCAATGTCGAGGTTCACCGCCGTAGCGAACTCGGTTGAATGTCGAGCTCGCCGCTGGCGAGCCTCGTCAATGTCGAGGTTCACCGCCGTAGCGAACCTCGGTTGAATGTCGAGCCTCGCCGCTGGCGAGCCTCGTCAATGTCGAGGTTCACCGCCGTAGCGAACTCGGTTGAATGTCGAGCCTCGCCGCTGGCGAGCCTCGTCAATGTCGAGGTTCACCGCTATAGCGAACCTCGGTTGAATGTCGAGCCTCGCCGCCATGAAGCCTCGCTCAATGTCGAGGTTCACCGCCGTAGCGAACCTCGGTTGAATGTCGAGCTCGCCGCTGGCGAGCCTCGTCTCATGGCTGGCGGTAGGCGAGCCTCGTCAATGTCGAGGTTCACCGCTATAGCGAACCTCGGTTGAATGTCGAGCCTCGGCGCTTGGCGAGCCTCGTCGAATGTCGAGCTCGCCGCTGGCGAAGCCTCGCTCAATGTCGAGGTTCACCGCCGTAGCGAACTCGGTTGAATGTCGAGCTCGCCGCTGGCGAGCCTCGTCAATGTCGAGGTTCACCGCCGTAGCGAACTCGGTTGAATGTCGAGCTCGCCGCCATGAAGCCTCGCTCAATGTCGAGGTTCACCGCTATAGCGAACCTCGGTTGAATGTCGAGCCTCGGCGCTTGGCGAGCCTCGTCAATGTCGAGGTTCACCGCCAGCGAACTCGGTTGAATGTCGAGCTCGCCGCTGGCGAGCTCGCTCAATGTCGAGGTTCACCGCCGTAGCGAACTCGGTTGAATGTCGAGCCTCGCCGCTGGCGAGCCTCGTCAATGTCGAGGTTCACCGCCGTAGCGAACTCGGTTGAATGTCGAGCTCGCCGCCATGAAGCCTCGCTCAATGTCGAGCTCGCCGCTGGCGAGCCTCGTCGCCACGAAGAATGTGTCGTAACTTTCAAACCGTGCGTCGAATTGGGCCGAATTATATATGGAAATCGACCATCTCGACGAGACGAGCCGATTGTTCGGCCATTTTGCCCGGCTTCCTCCCTGCTCAAGAGATATCAGACTTTTGTCTATTTTGTAAAGTCAAGCATTGGTGAATTTAACCTTTAGGCGGGCTCGACTTCACTTTCGGATGGACCCCTAAGCTCTTCTCGCCATTCAGTGGCTTGTAAGGATTAAGGCAATTTTACCGCCTACAAACCCTCCAAAGTTTTCGACTTGAATGCGGTTGAATGGAGTCCGAACACTTTGGATACAAAGACTTGTAAGATGGTCGCCGCGTGACGGCGAGGAACCTTCTAACGAACACGGTAGATTTGAATTCTTCACCGCAGCCTAATGATCGCCTCCGGGATTTTTAGCAAACCCCGCCTATCAACGGATTTGATGTGCCTTTACCGACACCGCTTGAATCGCTAGCATGTAGATCATCTAAGTCCGCTCTACATGTAACGCTATGCTAAAGAGTTAACTCTCTTAGCGCCACGATATTGAATACGTAGGCTTTGTCCTTCTTACGGAATAGACTACCCGGCCACGTGTTAGACGTAGACTTATCTCTAATAAGGGATCGAGATAAAGTCCCCTATGCCGAGAGGCATAGATTCGCTTGTTGTTTAACAACAACCGCTACACGGAACGCCGCCACAGATAGACTTTGTCTTCGGGGCTTAAGACGAACCATTTGTGTCTTCGGGCAAAGACAAACCCGAATAGTGGCACATCGCATGGTAGGCCACTATTCTAAAATGATCGAATCGTTGATGACATAAAAGTATAACGATCGTGATCAAAAGCAATCAAGTTGTTCGACGGAGAATATAACAACAAGGATTACGAACAAAGTCATTTAGGAAATGACTCAGTAGCCGAAGTCGTCGTGGACACGGGAGTATAACGACTATGGTTGAAATAGAGGCACATCGCATGGTAGGCCACTATTCTAAAATGATCAATCGCTCGACATAAAAGTATAACGATCGCGATCAAGAAGCAATCAAGTTGTTCGTGGATGTAAAAGTATAACAACTATGATAGGGTAGTAGATATCGTTTGTGGTGATTTGACAAACCAAGACAACACTTAGTAGGCCAACGCCAAATGACAATGTGGAATTGATCAAATCGCTCGACACTAAGCATGACGACATATGACCAAGAAGAATCTAGTTGTTCGACTCTAAGTATAACAACTATGATGGGAATAGGGTACGACGACTTGATCGACAACGCCATTTATGGAATGACTGCGGACTATCGAGGTGATTGTTAACATGGCAGTTATATGGACCTACCAACCTATTGACGAGGATTGGAAGGAATTTGTCAAAGGTGATTGTTAACCGACAAGAATTTGTTGTGATTGGGGCCACTTTGAGGACTCACCATCCCATTGAAGAGGATTAGTAAGTTAATTTGCCGAGGTAAAATGTTAACATGACAAGATTGTCGCGACGAGCGATTTTGAGGACTTACCATCCCATTGAAGAGGATTGGTAAGTTGATTTGTCGAGGTGCAATATTAACATGACAGGGGAGTGGTCCCGTTATCCTACTTGAGAGGATCGACGAAGGAAACTGGGGAACTATCGAGGTGATTGTTAACATGATAGTTTTGGGGAGTTTGAAAGAAGACTACGGGTAGTACTTTTGAAACTTACCATTAATAGCATCATGATTCTGTCGCCTTCTTGATTGGTTAGGCGGTATGCTCCATTCGAAAATGCATTCTACCACCTAATGGTCCTTCCCATTTCGCTCGAACTTCCCCTTCTTTTGGAGTTCAAAATCATCGCGCCGGACAATGAGGACGAGGTCGCCTTCCTTGAAAATCGACATCGGACTTTCTTGTCAAATGCTTTAGAACCGGTCCGTAAAGCTCGATGTGCCGCTATACCAGAATCGCCATCCAAAGATTTCAAGTTCCTCAAGGCCGGCGATGATTTTCCTATTGTCATTCCGGTGGATAACGCCATTCAAGCGATGGAATTTGAATCTCTATCTAAAATGGCTTCACAACCATAAACCAGAATACGGGTGGAACTCGCTTGCAGCGAACCGCTGTACCAGAAGCCCACGTGCTTTGCCCCAGCCTTGTCGCTCCAATCCTTTTGTTCAAGAGACCATCTTAGTAAGGATTTTGATGATCGCCTTATTAAAAGCTTCACCGCCCATTCGCAGCAGGTAGTAAGTCGTTGATGCTAAATTCGGATCCGAAATTTATCGCAGATCGCGGAAGGCATGATCGCCAAATTGCGGACCATTATCGTGGACGACCGCTTGACACCATACCCAGATATGACATGATGTTTAACAAATTTGATCACATCGCTTGTCTTGACCAATCTCAACGAACGCCTGCCCCACTTTGAGAAATACTCGCTATCGCCAATATGAAGCGATGTCCTTTTGAAGAAGGTGGAGAAATTGACCGACGATGTCCATTCCCCACGCTTCAAATGGCCGTGACGGGCAGGGATGCAAGTGTTCCGGAGGTCGGTGAAGGTAATTAGCATGTATTTGCACGCATGGCATCGTTTAGCGTAAGCCACAAAGATCCCTACCATTGCCTACCAATAATAACCGAAGTTCACGCAACCGGTCCCATAACTGGGTCGGTGGTGTGCTCCACAAACACCGCCGTGAGCTTTTTCAAGACTTGCTCTGCTTCCTTAGTTGACAAACATCGGAGCAAGAACCCATCATATGACCTTCTATATAAGGTGCGTAGTTGGAATCGTAGTAAAATCTTGACGCCGACGACAATTGACTCCTCTCTTTTATGTCTTCTGCAATATCCCATGCAAGACATAGTCGATGATCGGAACCGCCGCCTCGTGCTTCAAGTGACTTAGGTTCGCCCTCGATCGCTGGACTGTAATGCATATTTTGGCCGAAATAGTTGCCGACTAGACACAATAACTTGCCGAGTAGCATTCTCGGCGGGGCTAAGCGTAGGCAAGAGACGCCAACGACGGCGTAGTGTTCCGCAAACGGGTACATGATCAATGTAAAAGCTTTCAAGGAGTCGCCTAAAGTTATGGCCGCCGCATAATGAGGATAAGGTCCTCGTGCGACCGTATTCTCCTCTTAGTTGTTTTACGACTAGGCTGCGAATCCCCAAATGCTTCAAGGTGTTTCACGCCTAGATGTTTGGCTATGTCGAGACCAATCAACAACGCATTATATTACGCTCGTTATTGGTGCATGGTTCGATAATCCATACGTACCGGTAGCACGTGGTTTCGTGGAGATATCAATACTACCCCACTCCGGCTACAACGGCCATCGGGGTTGCTCTCGAGGTTCACAAAGAACAACCGCCACACCTGCTACTTAGAGACCGATTAGCTTCATAAGGTTCATCGGGCATGTCTTGATACAATTCGACTTTCCCTTTCAATGGATGGTTAGCCATAAGATCACACACGCCTTGACCCTTCATCGCCGAGGTTTGAAGTGAATGTCGATCGAGACAATAACAATGCCCATCTAGCCATTCGACCATTCAGCGTGCGGTGGGTCATGAATACCCGTGATAGTGGTCAATTTTGAGATGACGGTATGGTCCGGTCCCACTAGATAGTGCCGCATCTTTTGGATGGCGAAGACCGAGCCAAACATTCCTTCGAATGGGAGGGTATCGATACTCTACCGCCGTCCCACCGAGGTAATAGATCGCCTGCTTGCGCCATTGTCATCGCCCCGTGCTAAAGACTCGCTAACGATACTCAGAAGCGGATGTAAATCGAAGGGCTTTCCGATTTAGGTGCAACTAACACAGGGGATTAGAAAGATATGTCTTGATCTCTTCAATGCCTTCCCAATCTTCGCCCCAAATGAACGATACACCTTTCTTCATGAGCTTCGAGAATGGTTGACATTTCCCGATAAATTGGAAATGAATCTGCGAATGTAAGCCAAACGCCTTGGAGACCACGAAGCTCTCGAGGCTTCTAGAGGTGGAAGTTCTTGGATAGCTTTGACTTTATCCCGTCGAGGCGATACCGTCCGCCGGACTACTAACCCTAGGAATTTGCCACTAGACATCCCGGGGAAAGACTTAGTTGGGTTCATCTTCACCGATGTGCGCATTATCTCAAATGCCGCCCTCAAGTCGTAAATGATCACTTTTGTGGCGACTCTTGACCACTAAATCGCTTCACGTAGATTCTACCGCCTTCCGTGAACGCTTAAGATAGTGGTCACGGCACCGGTATGTTGCCCTGCGTTTTCAAGCCGAAAGGCATAATCAGATAACAAGATATTCCCCGACGGTTCGAAAGCGTGTGCTTTTCATCATCTGGGTGCATTTTGATCCGATTGTACCACGAAAAGCCATCCATAAAGACATCCTTTCAAACCCACACGTGTTATCGGCGATAATATCCGTGATTGGTAAAGGAAAATCATCTTTCGGACATCTTTGAATTTAAGTCTCGATAGTCGACGACCCGGATTCGCCCGCTTCTTCAAAATGTACTATATTGGCTACCCGGTCGGGTGTTGAACCTCCAATGAAACTCGCTTGATCGCCTTCGATTTTTCAACGGCCTTCATGACCGAGGGCAAATCGTCGTTCTTTGTTGTTTAATAGGCTTAGCTGGTTCGATATTAAGGCAATGCATAGCCACTTATGTCTGCCGCATATCTTCATAACTCCAAGCGAAGACATCGATATATTCCCGCATCAAAGCCGATAAGGCTTTCCTTTTCTTCATTGTCAAACTATCGCTATGAATACGGGCTTTGATTAGCTTCATCCCCATATCAACTCGGACTATTTTGTCATCGGTGGGCGGTTCGTTGTTCAAAACGATGTTCCCATCGCATCCCGAAGCCGTTGACTTAGCGGATCTTGAATAATGGCGGTGATCGTCCTCTTGAATCTCAAGTTGATCGCCATAGCCATATTGGCCATCGGGGATCGAAATTCATGTCCTGATCGACTTCTAATCCTGTGAAACCGTTCCAGACGATGAGTGCTCAATCGCCTCGCCTCGACATGCCATGAGTAACGATGGTGATTCATACCCCAACCCTTTACGAAGTTTTATGATAGTAATCATCGGTGGCCTTAGGGACATAGGCGGATCGATCGGTGCCACGATGCCCTTCGAAGTTTAGTCCTTCTTTGCGAAGGAAGTCATACCCCATTTTCTTCATCAAATTTCGTGCGTTGGCGAAATATGAGAATCGGGGTTCCTCTTCCTCCGCTATCGCCGAGCTTGTTTTGCAACGGCCGATCGACCTTACCAAGGATAATGTCTTTCGATCACTATCCCCGGCCGGTACTACAAAACCGCTATGAAGAGTCATTATGCCTTTGGGTCATCATGAACGACACCAATCGACGCCGCACGCAATGCGTTCAAAGATACAATCGTAAGGCATTTCTCGACATTAAGTCGATATGACTTTCAACACCCGGCGTAGTTAAATCATAATCTTCATTGAAAATGACGATATCGCCATCGATCATTCGGATCGATTACAAAGGGTTTTACATCATTGAACACAACTCCTTGTTCGGACTCTATGTCGACTTCATTCCATTGTCATAGTCCTCGATCTGTGGTTCCCGGTTTGGCCTTCCCAGGTAGTGGGCGAATCGGTGAAATAATTCTCCACCCCTTGAGCGGTTGCCTTTCGCGACCAATGTTTTAACCACCCTTCTTCGCTTCACGCATTTCATGCATCGATGCAACGTAGATGGACGCATCAAGTTTTCGTGGATCCGTGGTCACTCCAAGAGCAAATTGTAAGATGTGTCCGCCGATGACATAGCAAGTAACACCCGCCTTCAAGTCTCCTATCCGCATCCGAAGTTTGATTTTGCCTGGGCGGACGAGAATCAAGCAGATTGGCCGACGGTAGTCCCTGTCGCCAAACGATGCATGCAGATCCCAAGATGTTGTATGATTCTCAATGGGATGATACTCAATGCGGATCTGGATCAACTTGAGCTCTGGTTGATTCTGGACAGAGCCAATGTAACCTGTGAAAGTATAATGGCCTATCATGCCGGGTTCTTCACTTGCATGTCCTCAGGAGAAGGTGATGCAAGGTATTGGCCCCTTGAAGACCGGTGACATTGGCGAAACTGCTGAGCTTCGGGAAATGAGCGAGGAACGCTTCGTTATCCGCCAACGCTTCTCGCAAAGCTTCTCTGGTAGATTGAGAGAGGCGCAAGAGCTCGAATAACGTGATCCTCGCCGGGATGTTGGAGAGTTGAGCTAAAACATCAAACTGGAAAGGGGCCTTCGAGGTCTCAGGCGTGTCCTTCCTAAGCTCTGTTGTAGCGATTTCCCTTGTTTTGGGCTCAATGGCCAGGCACCCTTGATGGTACATCGAATGCGCCTCGGGATACTCCCTTGAGAACTCTTTCCCACCTCGTAGCAAACGCCGGTATTGCAGGCCGTGGCGTCGATGATTTGCCTTTTCCTGCAATGAGGGCGGCATTACAAGTCCTCCCTTTAGGCTTTGAAGAGGTCCATTGTTCATCCGATAACAAGTCGGGTGGACCCACATAATTTCGCCCTTGAGTGTGTGGACCATACCTTGTGCCTCCCCGCCTGGAGATCAAAGTTCACAACTTTGGCCTGCTTGAGGATCGGCTTTACCCGTCTTGCACTTGGAGTTCCGCGAAGTCGCCAAATCGAGAGCCACCATGTTTGCGGACACCTTCGATCCTCCCCCAGAGTCATAACACGCCTCTAACAAGACTTGGATCTTGTCTTTAAGAATGTAGCATGACCACGTGGATGGTGCACCATTCACGGTACATGCGACTTCTGATCATCCGTCCTTGAAGCTTCCTCGGGCTTCCTCATTTCGGCGTGATCTTGTTCATTTTGAGTAAAGTTTTAAGGATCGGTATGACTCGGTCATCCTTAAAGACATACTTCCTCCGAGGACTACTGCCAAAAACATTCGATTTCTGCTTGAAGGGTCTCGAAGTGGGTTGGGTCTCCACGGCCAAGGTCTCCTTTCCCTTCGATTGCTTTTGAGGGATAAAATTGTTACGATTACCCCTTTTTTATGGCGAGCATCACGGGGTTCCTCGGCCGATCCTCATAAGCATGTTCTCAACTTGCTCGCCGCCTCACCAATTTCCAAGAGTGTGCTTCAACCGCACCCATCTTTGAAAGTATGTTGATCGAGAGGTTGGCTCGCACATCCCGATGAATGTCGCCTCCAGGCCCGGTCCCGAGTGCAAAGACAGATTCTAATCGCTGATCGAACGTGCCGACACTGGGCTCTTTCTTCGACGCCAGTGGCCATAGACACCTCGGTGTCATCATCGAAGAATCGGGCCATAAAAGCCTCGTACATCTTTCCAAGAGCCGATAGAACCGAGCTCTAACCTTGAAACCATTGGCGACTCCTTAAGAGTGCTAATGAATAACCGTCATGATAGATCGCACCGCTATATGCCCGGCTTGTGCTTGAAGTAATAGATGTGTTGCGACGGAGAGCTTTTTCCGTCGAACCGCACTAAATTAAGTGGCTTGAATTTGGAGGATATGGGACATCATCCCATTCTATAGGGTATGGCCTTGCCACCCCAAAATTCTTAGATTGCCTTCGAGTTTCAGCGCCCACCGCTTTTGGAAATCCCGCAACATATGATCTCGCTTCTCAGACGCGGATTCGATTCCGCCTGATGACATGAGTGAACATCATGATCCCGTCGTAGCCTTCTTGCTTCGATCCGGATCCTCCTTCGTCTATCTTCTTCTTGCCCAAAACTTTCTCCATCATCATCTCTAAGCTGCCCGATAGATTCTTGTTGCGCAAGAATAGTAGCTTGTTGCTCTTCAATTCTTCGTGCCATCTCTTCTTCTCGTTCGGCCATGAGGACACCGGGCTCATCAATCGAAATCAAGATTTGAAGGTCGAGATGTAGCGATGGCGAGTTCTCCAATTCTTCGAAGGACCCCGCCAACGGCTATAATCAAACGATTGCGCGCCTGTGCGAAGATCTGCGCTTGATAGCTTGACTGTTGATTAATGCGCCGTAAACCCGGGAGTACTCGGTCGACGATTCAGATCGCTATCGGGTCTTGCTCGGTCCTTCCAACCATGTTAATGGTGACTCCATGACCCTCGCGCGCTTGCCTTTTACTTGGAACCGCCGCCTAGTTGACGGGTCGATAACCGCCAAAGACCGGTCGATGTGTTGACGAACATCGGCGCGATCGGTAGATGAGCTTCTCACGCTAAAGAATGAGACCGCATTTGATCGGCATCGCGCTATGCGGTGAGATAATCACGGAGATCAAGTGGGTGTACCCCGGTTGATTTGAAAAATGAGCCTCGCGTGAGAGGGCTTCGAGTCGAGTTTGGCGAACTGGCGAGGTTGCCACTTCCCTCGCTCGCGGCGAAGCTTATGGCGAGGTTCGCCATCCGGCGAAGTTCATCGGCTCGGCATGGACCTCATGTTGGCGAGGTTCGTCATTCGACACTTGCCATGGCGAGGTTCGCGGTAGGCGGCGTTCGTCACGTGGGCGAGGTTCGGGCATGCACAGGCTCGCCTCTTTCAAGGGGACCTCGCGTTGCGGCGAGGTTCGCCACTGGCGAGGCTCGTCTCTTTTCAAGGGACCTCGCGTTGCGGCGAGGTTCGCCACTGGGCGAGCTCGCGGCAGGCGGCGTTCGTCACGTGGGCGAGGTTCGCGGTAGGCGGCGTTCGTCTTGTGGGCGAGGTTCGCTAAGCGAGGCGAGGCTCGTCTCTTTTCAAGGGACCTCGCGTTGCGGCGAGGTTCGCCACTGGCGAGCTCGTCACTTCTTGAGGACCCACGTTGTGGCGAGGTTCGCCACTGGGCGAGCTCGCGGCAGGCGACGTTCGTCTTGTGGGCGAGGTTCGCGGTAGGCGGCGTTCGTCTTGTGGGCGAGGTTCGCGGTAGGCGGCGTTCGTCCACGTTCTTTGGTGAGTTAAGCGAGCCGAGGCTCGTCTCTTTTCAAGGGACCTCGCGTTGCGGCGAGGTTCGCCACTGGCGAGCTCGTCACTTCTTGAGGACCCACGTTGTGGCGAGGTTCGCCACTGGGCGAGCTCGCGGCAGGCGGCGTTCGTCACGTGGGCGAGGTTCGCGGTAGGCGGCGTTCGTCTTGTGGGCGAGGTTCGCGGTAGGCGGCCTTCGTCTTGTTTGAATGAACCTCTTGATGATGCGAGGTCCAGCGGCTCCGGACGATAGTGGAATCCGGCCCAACGGACCAAAGCTCGAGCACATCGGCGAAGCTTGTTCTCGCTACGACGTTGTTCGGCGCTACCGGATAGGGAACCGTTAGTAGGATCGGTCTCCCATGCGTGAGCGAGGCTCGCCGAAGCAAAACGGCTAACAACATCCGGAAGTTGACTTGGGTTGCTTAACAACCCACTTCTTAGCCTGGCGGCTAGCTTTGGAGCCTCGTCCTTGAGAGCGAGAGGCGCTTCGTCGAGGTTCACTCGAGAGGATTCAACAAAAGCCACGGGTGAAGTCTCATCACGAGACTTCGGCGACACTAGCGTGCCTTTACTAGGCTAGATGCCCGGAGGAAAGGAACTCCTCGTACTTTCTCGATCAAATTCAATGACCAAGGTCGAACCTCGGTTCCAATTGTAACTTCGTCGATTGCGCCACCACCGGTTCATCGGAATGAATGGTTGCTCCCACCGTGTCGCCATCTTGTAGGGTCAAAAATGTTTATTTGATTGAATGAATGTTTTACAATCAAATTTCTTCGATTCTGAGGAAGAGGAGATTGATTTGACCCTCTTTTGTATGGGTTCTTGGTGGCGATAGGATGCTTCCCTCGATGCTCACGCCGAGATTGCTTCCGTTGACGATCGGACCAAAGCTGCGGATGATCTAGAGGTTCTTTGAAGAGGAGCTTGATCTCTCACGCAAATGCTTGATTTTCAAGGGTTCTCTCTAAAAGCGGCCGACCCTTTCTTTGTTGGGCTTTCAACTATTTATATGGGCACGAGGGGTGTAGCCGACCCTATTGTCACTTTCACATGAGGGTTAATGACCCTTCCCATCGTGCGAGCGGTCAAGCGCAAGGCTGCGTTGACAATGGCCTCGTGCTTGCTACGATGGCGGCCCGGCTGCGGTAATTGTCGATTGCAATGTCGCGGGCCGCAGTAGCATCTGCAACCTGAACCTCGCCAGCGCCGGCGATGTCGCGGCGGCTCGCCTCATGATCGCTGAGCGGGCGAGCCTCGTCTCATGCTGGCGAGCTTCGTTTCACATGCGAACCTCGTGTTGAGGTTGAGCCTGCGCCTCTTGAGCAAGTCTTATGCGAATGTCGAGCCTCGCCGCTTGGCGAGCCTCGTGCGAATGTCGAGGTTCAGCATTGTGGCGAACCTCGGTTGAATGTCGAGCTCGCCGCTGGCGAGCCTCGTGCGAATGTCGAGGTTCGCTGGCGTAGGCGAACCTCGGTTGAATGTCGAGCCTCGCCGCTTGGCGAGCCTCGTCGAATGTCGAGGTTCGCTGGCGTAGGCGAACCTCGGTTGAATGTCGAGCCTCGCCGCTTGGCGAGCCTCGTCGAATGTCGAGGTTCGCTGGCGTAGGCGAACCTCGGTTGAATGTCGAGCCTCGCCGCTTGGCGAGCCTCGTGCGAATGTCGAGCCTCGCCGCTTGGCGAGCCTCGTCGCCCGCGAGCGGTCGTAACTTTCAAACCGTGCGTCGAATTGGGCCGAATTATATATGGAAATCGACCATCTCGGCGGGCCGATTACTCGGTCATTTTGCCCGTTCCTCGGTTCAAGAGATATCGACTTTTGTCTATTTTGTAAAGTCAAGCATTGGTGAATTTAACCTTTGGCGGTCGACTTCACTTTCGGATGGACCCCTAAGCTCTTCTCGCCATTCCGAAGTTGCGGTAAGGATTAAGGCAATTTTATTGCCTACATCAGTGGAAAGTGCTTGTCGGTGAGGTGGATGACCCAATTCCAAATGTTGTCATAACTACTCCCAATCACCAAACACATCCAAACAACCCCTAAATGTGTGGATAGGAATGTGCTGCCTCACTACCAAGCACCATATTTGTGCTTGGTACTAAGCATACACATTACTCTCTCTCTCTCTATATATATATATATATATATATATATATATATATATATATATATATGAGAAAAATGTAGGAACTTGGTATTAAGCACATATTTTGTGCTTGGTAGTGAAGTGTCTCATTTGCATCCACTCTCCAACCCATGTGAGTGTGGTCCCCTATTTGAGTGAGTGGATGGGAATGAGCCACCTCACTATTAAGCACAAAAAATTGTGCTTGGTACCAAGTTCCTCCATATTGCTCTCTCTCTCTCTATATATATATATATATATATATATATATATATATATATATATATTACATTAGATCAAATATTAAATTAAAATACCTATGATATTTGTATATTTTTTCTATTATCTATAACAATTAAGAATCAACTTAAATTAAACTAAGAATAAGGTTTAACAATAAAAGTTTAGTTTTGATAGCATGGGATAATACGATTGGTGTTTTCAAATATTTAAGTAACGGATTCCAGTTTTCGGGTCCGATTGGTTTTGATTTGAACCCAATATTACCAAAGACACTAGTTTAGGGTATAAATAATAGGGAATTCGGTTTTGCTTTGAACCACACGTGTCCATGGCGCGCGGAGAATCCGTGTCCGACATGTGTCGGGCACGGTGTCGGACACGGACACGACATCCAAAACGCATTGTCCGAGTAACCTAGATTATAACTAAACATGAGGGTTATTTTGATATGATTTGTTTATTTTGGAAATTCTTTTGTTTTATGTGTATTGGGAGATTAAAAGACTTAGGTCATGTGATTTATTTGTGAATTTCGAAGAATGTGGATTGCTGGGAGCACAATGTTATAAGAGAACTTTAGGGTTCTGAATTCTCTATTATTGTTTTGATTTAAACGGTACAAGTGGTTGAGAGTCTTGGGACCGGAATACTAAAATCAAATCTTTGTCTAGGCAGAAAGATACTAGAGAATCTTTCAAGATTGGTTGAACTTTGAGCCGATTCAAGAATATGGTTGGAGAAAGAAATGATCTTTGAACTGAAAAGAAAATTATCTTCGTCCTAAAATGCCTCGATATTGACCATGGTATTGTTTTTGTTGAAGCTGTATTAGAAGCCCAAGTAAAATGTTGACTAACTTACACGAGTTATATTTAAACTTGGAATTATCTTCTTTCCCTGATTGGCACATATCTAACCCTAATGTAGTGTATTGAGGCAAGTGTTGCAAATAATGTCTAAACAAATACCACCATTGAAATGTGTTGTTGAGAATTATCTCTCTTCCTATATGAATGTCCGCCCTTTTATTATCTTTCTCGTACAGAAGGATAACTTGGGGGCCTATTCTCTGAGCTTAAATAACGTGTCCAACCTAAGTTTTATACCTTCCAGTTGATCATACATGGATTTGGTCTTGGCAATTCCCTCTGTTGCTTCTAAGATTAGACCATGCTTTTGGCACAAACTTATAAGACTGACACCAAAGCTTTGGACATATAAATTTTGTCCATTTTTCATTAGACCTTCTAAAAAGTCTTTTTAGTACTTCTGGCCTTCAAAACATTTGTAGAAAAGGGATTGATTGAATAGTTATGTTTGTCTTTTGAGCTGCCAGATTGGAAAAATGTGAAGCTTTTTGTGTCTTGCTTAAATTCAATTGGTGTTTATGGTGCATGTTTTCTTGACTTTCTCGAATATATGGTTATTTTTGTTAAAGCGCATAGAAGGGTTCATTAGTGCTCGGAATTTCTTCTGTTTAATAAATGCTTTATTAAGGGAGGAAAACCGATCATACTGTTAGAATTAATATAAAATTATAACCCTCAACTCTCACTATAACTTTGGAGTTTTGGTGTGATGGTTAGGGACTCCTTAACAATGTTGATGGGTATGGTACCATCTAGACTGAGTTGGTTCTAATAATAGATTTTTAGAACTAATCAAAATCCAGAAGCCTATTTATGCTATATATATGAAAAATGAACAAAAAAGAAAAGAAAAGAAAAGGAGAGGTCAGATCTTTTAAAAGTTATTAAAAACTAATAAAAATCAAAAGATAGACAGAAAGTTACCTCCAATAGAGTTCAATTCTACATTTCCTAGGAGTTGCTCTTTCCATCTCCTCAAACTATCATCATCCTGAAAAGAACAGCACGCAAAAACCCATGGAACAAAAATTTCGATAACCTATAAGAAACGTAGAAACAAATCAACAATAAAAAAAGAGAACAAAAAAACTTTAGAATGAACCATGATGGAGAGGGAGAAGAGGAGGGTGGAGATTGTGAGGATAAGGGAGGATTTGTGGACTAGTGTAATGTAATAGTTGTTTGAACTTAATTTCTTGTAACGCATTAGGATGTTAAAGGATTGTACTTGAATCTAATAATTGGACTAGGGTAGTGGAGAGATTAAGATCTACATTTTATGAGTGGAGAAGTTGAGAGGATTGTTAAAAAAAAGAAAAAAAGAAAAAAAAGAAAAAAAGAAAAAAATTGAAGTACCACAAGTTGCCAAGTGGGATCTAGGGTTTTACTTTCAGTATACAGTATAGATTACTGTCTGTTTTACTTTCAGTTTACAGTATAGATTACTGTCTGATTGTGTTTTTTATGCTTTTTTTATTGGTGACTCTTTCTGGAGGCATAACATTTCTTTGTAATAGTTTCTTTTATTTCTGGTGCTTCAAACTGTTAAGCTCCTCTACTATATAAGATATAGGACATCTGTGCAGCAAGCTGCGTTACAAAACACCATTTTTTAACCCTTCTTCATTAAGTTCAGATTTTCTTCTGATAGCATAGATTGCAGTGATTTATGCTTAATGGAACTTGACTAATACTGAAAATTTCATAAAGTAGTATTCTAAAGTTCAATCATCTATTCCATCTTATAACTCCTTTTTACTGGATGGGTGATCTGCAGATGGACCTTTACATTGGTGATTATTTATTTTGCGGTATGTGTTTCACTTCATTCAATTGATATAATGAATTAGAATTGTCAATAGATCACAGTGATTTATGTTTTGTTTGTATTCAATTTGTGTTTATGGTGCATGTTTTCTTGACTTTCTGAATATATGGTTATTTTTGTTAAAGCATAGAAGGGTTCATTAGTGCTCGGAAATTTCTTCTGTGTAATATATGCTTTATTCAAGGAGGAAAACTCATCATATTGTTAGAATTAATATAAAATTACAACCCTCAACTCTCACCATCACCTTGGAGTTTTGGTGTAATGGTTAGGGACTCTAAGATGGTATGAGAGCAACACAGGTAGACAACCATTGGTAAAAGTTTGGTATATCCCTTGTGTACCTTTACTCCTAACAATGTCGATGGTTTTGGTACCATCTAGACTGAGTTGGTTTTAATAATAGATTTTTTAGAAGAACTAATCAAAATCCAGAAGCCTATTTGCGTTATATATATGAAAAATGAACAAAAAGAGAAAAGAAAAGGAGAGGTCAGATCTTTTAAAAGTTATTAAAAACTAATAAAAAATCAAAAGATAGAGAGAAAGTTACCTTCAATAGAGTTCAATTCTACATTTCCTAAGAGTTGCTCTTTCCATCTCCTCAAACTCTCATCATCCTGAAAAGATCAACACGAAAAAGGCCATGAAACAAAAATTTCGATAACCTATAAGAAGCATAGAAACAAATCAACAATAAAAAAGAGAACAAAAAAACTTTAGAATGAACCATGATGGAAGGGAAGAAGAGGAGGGTGGAGATTGTGAGGATAAGGAAGGATTTGTGGATTAGTGCAATGTAATAGATGCTTGAACTTAATTTCTTGTAACGTAGGACGTACGTTGGATGTTAACGGATTGGACCTAAATCTAATAATTGGATTAGGGTCGTGGAGAGATTAAGAGCTACATTTTATGAGTGGAGAAGTTGAGAGGATTGTTAAAAAAGAAAAAAGAAAAAAAAGAAAAAAATTGAAGCACCACAAGTTGCCAAGTGGGATCTAGGGTTTTACTTTCAGTATACAGTATAGATTACTGTCTGTTTTACTTTCAGTTTACAGTATAGATTACTGTCTGTTTTACTTTCAGTTTACAGTATAGATTACTGTCTGTGTTTTTATGTTTTTTATTGGTGACTCTTTCTGGAGGCATAACATTTCTTTGTAATAGTTTCTTTTATTTCTTGTGCTTCAAACTGTTAAGCTCCTCTAGTATATAAGATATAGGACATCTGTGCAGCAGGCTGCGTTACAAAACACCATTTTTTTTAACCCTTCTTCATTAAGTTCAGATTTTCTTCTGATAGCATAGATTGCAGGTGATAGCATAGATTGCAGTGATTTATGCTTAATGGAACTTGACTAATACTGAAAATTTCATAAAGTAGTATTCTAAAGTTCAATCATCTATTCCATCTTATAACTTCTTTTTAATGGATGGGTGATCTGCAGATGGACCTTCACATTGGTGATTATTTATTTTGCGGTATGTGTTTCACTTCATTCAATTGATATAATGAATTAGAAATTGTCAATAGGTTACAGTGATTTATGTTTTTGTTTGTATTCATATGAAAAGCATTCCTAATGGAGCTTGCAACTCTCTCCCCTCAGATATTTCGTCCTTGATTTCTTATTCTCCATTAATCTGCATTTATTTCTCATTCTTTTCATCTTAATCTATTGGAAGACTGCTTGTAGATTGGTACCGTGATATCTGCACATGGTTGTTGGATGCATTTCAAACATGGTGCACAAGGTGTTATGCAAGATGAAGAGGCAAATGAATTTCTTAAAAGGGAAATTCAAGAAACCGATCATGCAACTTTGAATTTCAGAGAAAACAATGCAATCAGATTACAAGACCAAGAAGTGAACAAGAAAAGAGCTGGAATATTGGGATATACAATGCAAATCATCTATCAGGTTAAAATCTCTCTTTAGCTTTTGCAAAGAAGCCCAGTAACAACTTATCCACAATAAATGCTACTGTCTTCGCATAGTTATATAATTTCCACCTTTTTATCTTAAAAGAAGGCCATAACCTGGCGCAGGTGGGATTGGAACCCTAGACCTCTTGCCTGCTATTTAGAGGCTTTACCACTGGTGCTACAATGACTCTCCTTAATTTCTTTGTTATAGATATGACACCATATAGTATCTTTTAAAGTTCACTCTTCTAGTTTTAAGTTACATTAGGATGACAAGAGTTACAATTTAGTTAAACTTTGACTGTTTCCTCTGTACAGTTATAGTTTTCTTAATTTCTTTTGTTATCACGTTTCATAATTTCTATTGACAGTATGATTCTGGATTCCTTAATTTTGCAGATCTGTGCAGGTGCTGTTATGCTAACAGATATTGTCTTTTGGTGTCTTCTAGTACCATTCATGAGCGATCATTTTGCTGTTAATGCGGTTAGTAAACTTGAATTCGATATTCTCTAAATAAAACATTGTGTCTTCTTTTGGTCATACTTGAGATGAATAATAAGGCCCTTGATGCTATTGTTTTCACCTTTTATTGCATTTTCAAATGTCTAGTTTTTATATTTGTTGTGAATCGAATACTTTGAATGTTATTCTTTTGCTCTTACTTGTAAAGTTTTACTGTTGATGCATTTATTTAATATATCTGTCCGCTGTTCAAGCAGTAATGGGAATAAATTTGACTGACTCACTCTTGTTGGTACCAGGTTTTAATAGTTATAATGATTGCAAACAAAAGTTTTAGAACATTTATGCTTGCTGTCAAAGAAAAATTCTATGTACCACTTGCTACATTATGTATCTTTGTTCTAGTTTTGAGTCATCTTTTTTGTTAAGAGGCTCCATATCCTTTTGGATTATGATGTAGTCATAGTTCTTTTCTTTTCATCATAGCGTTGGTTGTTACTGAACTGAAAGGCTAAAGGTGTCACGTACATAATCTGAGAGGTTTGGGATAAAAGCTCTTTGTTCGTTTTGCAGTAGTTAGATCTCAGCTTATTCTTGATTATGTACCGTCTAGTTTTCTGATCTACAATGTTGATTTTGCTTGCAGATAATGTTTTGCATGCATAGTCTCAATTTCATCTTTCTTCTACTTGATACTCTTCTCAATAGCCTGGTGAGTATTTTACCTTTTGTAGATAATATATGGTGGCTACCTTCAATGTTTCAAATAATTTCTTTTTCTAACTCTGGTCCTCTTTCCAGCCATTTCCCTGGTTCCGTATGGCATATTTTGTCTTCTTCAGCTGTGTATATGTTGTATTTCAATGGATCCTGCATGCCTGTGGATTTACTTGGTGAGCATATTCCTACTTGAAAAAAGAACAACAACAGATTTTTAATCTTTGTCTTGAACGCTTGCAAAATATCTACTTTCTAACCTAAAACTACTGACGGTTCTCCAGGTGGCCATATCCTTTCCTTGAGCTATCGACTCCCTGGGCACCTGCATGGTATATAATCACATTACCCTGTCTTAAAATTTTTCTACTGTTCTTCTCTTTAATTTGATATTGATACCGATATACATGCAACTGACAGGTACATTGCAATGGCATTGGTTCATGTCCCTTGTTATTTCTTTTATTGGCTAGTAGTAAAGCGAAAAATTCATTTTTGCCCAAATGGTTTCCTTATGCTTATGTAAGATCATATTAGCATTTATATCGTGCGTGATGAAACTGCTTAAGAGTATTTTGTTGTATTATGAGAATGAGAAGTTATATATATTGATAATGAAAGGGACCATTTATTGGTTCCCTTTTGCGTGAGTGCTTTGCTTGAGTGCTAGAATAATGTCCAAATTGATGAACTACTACTCTTCTAGTTCTTGTTTTCTCTGTCCATAAAAGAGGGTATTGATCAAGTTGTAGAGATCTCATTAAGATTCTATGTAGTATTGAGTTGTAGAGATCTCATTAAGATTCAATGTAATTCATCATTTATTACGTGAGAGGGGTTTTCTGTTTGCACCTATGGTATGGTGTCACATAGCATGTTTCCTTGTGCTGCAATGCACATAATGGATGTCACAAACTGAAATTAAAAGCGATATGCATTACCTAGGTTTTTCGACATTTTGAAGTGAAAGTAGAACTGGTGAAGGTGAACTCACCCTTGACAAACATTAATGAAGCACCGCAAAAGTGATGCTCACTTATCATCATAGAGGATGAAGTGCAAAAGTTATGCAAGTCTCAATTTTGGACTCTAGAGAGCGAAAATGAAAGATTTTACATGTAACAGCATTTTCTTGTACCTAAAGATGTGTTTTATTTCGCACACTTTTATAGCCGTGCCAAGCAATCTATAGATAAAAATCTATCAGAAGGCCTTAGTGCGCTTGCCAGCACGGGAAAGAGAGTAAATTTCGCAAAACTACCGTGAACTATTTGGCCATTTTGTATAAAAACAAAGTAAATTACTTTTACTAAAGGAAACTACAAAAAGAAAATTCAAATCGACAGAAAAAATACCACATACTAGAAAAAAAAAATCAAGAATTACCATAATTTTGCCTTATAAAAGTAACCATAAAATTTAACATAAAATCACTAAACTATACCATGACTATCGCGTTAGTGTTATACAACCTTTGTCTTATTTTATCATTATTGAATTCTTAAGGCCCACAGCCTATCAATATTTCACAATAGCCCAACCCAACCCATCCCCCAAAATCTATAAAAACTCCCCCAATTGCCCCTCCAAACCCTAATCCTGCCCCGTCGCCGCCGCCAAGATGCAGATCTTCGTAAAAACCCTAACGGGGAAAACCATAACCCTGGAGGTGGAGTCCTCCGACACCATCGACAATGTGAAGGCGAAGATCCAAGACAAGGAGGGGATCCCCCCAGACCAGCAGCGCCTCATCTTCGCCGGCAAGCAGCTGGAGGACGGCCGGACCCTAGCGGACTACAACATCCAGAAGGAGTCGACCCTCCACCTCGTCCTCCGCCTCCGCGGCGGCGCCAAGAAGAGGAAGAAGAAGACGTACACGAAGCCCAAGAAGATCAAGCACAAGAAGAAGAAGGTGAAGCTCGCCGTGCTCCAGTTCTACAAGGTCGACGACAGCGGCAAGGTCATCAGGCTGAGGAAGGAGTGCCCCAACGCCGAGTGCGGCGCCGGGACCTTCATGGCCAGCCACAAGGACCGCCATTACTGCGGTAAGTGTGGCCTTACCTATGTTTATCAGAAGACCGAGTAAGTCAATGGCCTAGGGTTTTGAGGGAATAACCTGAGACTTTATTTTTTTAAAAAAAAAATATTTAGTTTGTTTAAGTATTCTGTTCTTTTTGTTTCTTTAAAACTCTCTGTTTACTTGCGGCAATGCGAGACAGTTATATTTATGGTGTGTTGTTAGCAATTGTTTGTTATTTTACGATGATTAAGCTGTGTTGTGGTTGGGGATGATGAGATAGATCGAAATATATAAATGGACATTTGATAGCGAAAACGTATGCCATGTGTTTGCATTTTGTCGATGACATTTTGGCATCTTTGTTTTCTTCTTCATGGCTGGGGCAACTTGGACTAGTCGAAAATTTGATGCAAGCATAGTTCATTTTTCTCTTTGAGCATAAGGCTTGGACGAATTGATGTTTGTAGATGTATTTTGACTGGACGCGTACAAAATATCTCGGGCGAGTCTTTAAGTTCTATTTAATAGGTGTTGTTGCCACTGGGGCATGTTTATTGCGTATGTTGTCTTGAAGTAGCATTGGCTTCCGTATTTTTACTTGTTAAGTTGATGTAACTTGACAAAAAATGCTGCGTGTTACAATGTCGCCAAAATAGAGGCTTTACCTGAATGAAATTGGTGCAGATTAGATTAAGATACTTGACGTAAATGATTCAGAGGGCGATTGCGCTTATTTTTAGAAGCTTTTAAGCTATATGCTATTTTTTGGTGGCTTTTGGATTTTAATGCCAATGTTCGTGGTTTTTGGGTAGAATAGTCAGTTACTTGGTCAAATCTATCTATTTAGGCTAGTTTAGAAGTTACTTCTGGTAATGCATTTTGTTGGACTCTAAATCCTACTGTTTTATTCATATGCATATACTTCATTATGTTCCTATGCTTATTCTGTTACCAATGTTTTTAGATTTAATTACTCCTGTACCTTGAGCAGTTGTTTTCTTTGAACCATTCTGTTCCTACCGAAATCTTCATTCTTTTTGATACTCGAAATTCGTCACTTTTTCCACTTAATACTTTTTCTTTTCTGTTCATTTGTTTGTAAATGTCGAATTGGATTACCTTTTCTTCGCTGTGTATACTTCAACTTGAAACTACATCAAAATTTTTGGGCATCACGGGTTTTGTAAGTGCAATAAGTGCAAATGCTGTTGTTTTGTTGTATTATTATTTTTTGACACTGCTGCCTGGATGTATCTCATATTTAGTTGCTTGCAAGACACTAAAAGGGCTTGTTTGGTACATGGGGAAAGAGAGGTAAAGTTTACCTGTTAAACATTATCCGATTTTCACCCATGTTTGTTATCCTTCTAAAGTTTCACCGAGCATAAAGTTTAACCAAGTTAGGTATAGGAGAAAAATGAGTAAAAAGTTGAGGCTTGGTTCATTTAAGCACGTGGAATTACAAAAACACCCTAAGAGGGTGTTTGGGAGGGCTTAATTTTTTAAGCTTATAAGTTATGTTAGCTTTTAGTGGCTTTTAGCTTTTATGATAAAAATATTATAAAAATTGTTTGGATAGAATAGTAATTTTTTTGGTCAAACCTAGCTTATTTAGGTGAGCTTATAAGCTAGTTTTTGAAAAGTTAGGGTATACAAACTTTTCAAAATGAGACTTATAAGTTAACTTATTTGATATTTTACCAAACAGATAGATATGAAAAAGCTAGCTTAAAAGCTAGTTTGACCACAAAAAAAGCTCCCCCAAACACCCTCTAAAAATTCCTAAAACTTACAACAAGCCTCTTGAAAATTGACCAGATCCCTTGTAAAGTAAAAAATTGTAAATAACCCTCCGAACAAAGCTGTTGTTTTGTTGTATTATTATTTTTTAACACTGCTGCTTTGATGTATCTCATATTTAGTTGCCTGCAAAACACTAAAAGGGCTTGTTTGGTACGTGGGTAAAGAGGGGTAAAGTTTACCCTGTTAAACGTTATCCCCTCTTTGTCCATGTTTGTTATCCTTCACCCTGTTAACGTTATCCCCTCTTTATCCATGTTTGTTATCCTTCTAAACTTTCATCAAGGATAAAGTTTAATCTCATATGGGGGTAAACTTTTAATCAAGTAAGAGGGTAGGAGAAGAGGGGTGAAAAGTCAAGGCTTTGTTTATTTAAGCACGTGGAATTACAAAAACACCCTAAAAAGTTCTAAAAACTTACAACAAGCCTTCTGAAAGTTGAAAATTAAGGAGATCCCTTGTAAAGTGAAAAATTGTAATCAATCCCCCGGACAAAGCTGTTGATTTGTTGTATTATTATTTTTTGACACTGCTGCTTGGATGTCTCATATTTAGTCGTCTGCAAACACTAAAACATGCAAAAAGTCACTTCTATTTTCCTGAATCGCTGAACTTTCTGGTTTTATTTGCCTAGTATTAGCTTTTCAAATTGGATTAAGCAATTCTTCAAAGTGTGTTTAGTTTTCTGAGGTAATAATTTTTTTTGCCGAGTATTAGCTTTTCAAATTGGATTATGCAATTCTTCAGAGTTTGTTTAGTTTCCTGAGGTTGTATTCACATATTTTATCATTCTCCTGGATGATTATCACGGGTGGTTTTAAGTTCTATACCGTGATTACAATCTTTATGTAGGAAGATTTTGTCATGGCATGCGGAGAGCATGTTTGGCTAATGTCTTATTTTAACTTGTAAGTGAGTTTAACCTTATAAGGATCTAAAAAATCATGTTTGTTAAAGTTTTACTTATATACTTATTTTTCCCTTATAAATAGGAAAAAATTAATTTGGAATTTCGCAACTTATTTTTGTTACTTCAAAAGAAATTTACTTACTGTTAACTTTGCCCTTTAACAAAATAAGTTAAAATCAAGTAATGAGTAACTTTTAAGGTTTCTTTTTATTCTGCTTATGGTAAAAGTGAAAGTTCTATCAATTACTATTTTCTTCTGTCTGACTGTGAATTTGAATATTTCATTCTTTTAATCTGTGTCTGCAACTGAATCATGCAATAAACACTCTACAAAATACGACTCCTCTTCCCAATAAAATGAATTTGATGTTTTGGTTTTCTTTCTGACAATTGGTACTAGCGGTTCATGTAATGCGCTATAAGTATTTCACGTAATGTGCTATAAGTATTTCACGTAATGTGCCAGAACAGCCATTATTTAGGCTATTGTATTTGTATTTGTTTAAAATTCTCAAATTCAAATATGAATTTGAATATGCTTCTCTGAGTTTCTTAAATCTCGAATTTGAATAGTCAATATTTTGATATTTACGAATACTAATCGAATTTATATTTATTTTAGTTAAAAAAAATTGCTTTCACTTCTATTAATCATACTTGGACACACACGATCACTAATAATTAAATCCGAACCTGTTGTGGAGGTAGTCGGTGGTAATGTCCGGTCAGCGCACAGTGTTGCGGCTGAATCTGGTTCTAGTTGGTTTTAGGCTGTGTTTTTGGGAATTTTTTTTTGTATTTGGGATCGTATTCTACAAATAGTTGTTCCTGAGGTCTAGGATATGTAGCAAACCAATAAGAATTGTAAAGAAGAGAGAAGAACTAATGAGAGAAATCTAGGATTTTAAGAGAATTTTTGATTTGATTGAGAGAGAGTTTCTTGTGGGTTCTTTTAAGAGCACATGAAAGATTATATCTTTGTAATCTTTATAATGAAAGAAGACTGAAATCTCTCCTCGTGGATGTAGATGATTGTCGAACCGTGTAAATCTTTTTGTCGTTGTGCTCTTGTTTTCTTTTTTGCAGTATATCACATTTTCTCTCTTTGTTTGAACACCGTTGTTTTCTTCATAATTTCCTATAGCAGGGTGATCAATTGCCATAGGAAGGCGAATGAGATCTAGTGAATAGTGGTCTCTCAACTAATTTTTAATGCAGTGGATAGGACTTGAATCCCCTAATATGCCGAATCAAGAAACAAGTCATGTACATCAAACAAGCTCAACAACTAGACCGATCAGATCAAACAAAAGAAATGAAACAAATTATTCTTCTTTTATTCGTTTATATTCATCTTTTTTTTTTGAACGTACATTAGGACGAAACAATTACCAGTCACACTTGTACACACACAATCATCAGTAATAATTAAATTTAAACCTCATTACATTAGTTAACAACATTACACTTCCTCCGAATCTCCCCCTGCCTCCCGGTGAGCACCTCAATCGCCCCCATTTTCACCATCGCCTTCCCAAACTTCTTCCTCCAAACCCTGGCTCTCCTCGCATTCTCCTTCACCATTCTCCTCGTCAACTCACTATCATACAGCGTCTGATCCGACCCAAACAACCCCCGACGACGCTCCAAGTTCACATAGTACGCATTGTCTAGCCTATTCGGCGTTATCAAATCCATCTTCACTGTTGGATCACTAGCACTCCCAGCGGTCCTCGGACATTTTTGCTTCAAGAACGACGCAAACAATGGATCCAATGAAGGATCTTGCGGGTGTGTCACATTGAATCTATATAGTCTGTCGGCGAAGGACGAGCAGTGGGAGACGCCGAATGAGTGGGCCCCTGATAGAGTGACCATTTCATCTAGTGTCAGTCCTTTACGGGCAAAGTTTTCTTTGAGTTGGTTAGCATTGAAGTTAGGAGGAGGGAGGTTTTGGGAATGTCGTCGATTAGGAGACTCTGCCATCGCGTCGGCCAGAGGGACGGCGTAATTGATGCCACCTGCAATCAAGGAAGCGTCGCGGGCAGCAAAGCGAGGATGTCAGCACAGGAGACGGTGGAGGGGCAGATGGACTCGAGCTTCGTTTTGGCTTCATCTATTACTTCAAAGCCTCGTAGGCCCGGATTGTTTGCCGGTGAGTCCTTTTCGGCTGGGGCGCCGGGGAGAGAGTCGAGGAGGACGGAAGCATCACAGCCCTGGATTCAAAATTTGTAGAGAGTAAGATGGTTTGGTTAATAATGTTGCACTCTTTTATGTGTGGATATAAGCCTATAATAGTTCTATTACACGTAGCTACACACTTTATTTTTTGGATTTAAGGGTAAGTAAACTTGGTATGAGGACATAGAGAAACCACACGTCTATATGGGTGTTAAAATAATTTGGGTAAAACATTGGATTTAGAAGAAGGAAAAAAACACTAATAATTAAGAATTGACATCACGTACCCTCACAAAGCAGTCATGAAAATACATCCCGCGAGTCCTCTTCCCAATAAAATGAATTTGATGTTTTGGTTTTCTTTCTGACAATTGGTACTAGCGGTTCATGTAATGCGCTATAAGTATTTCACGTAATGTGCTATAAGTATTTCACGTAATGTGCCAGAACAGCCATTATTTAGGCTATTGTATTTGTATTTGTTTAAAATTCTCAAATTCAAATATGAATTTGAATATGCTTCTCTGAGTTTCTTAAATCTCGAATTTGAATAGTCAATATTTTGATATTTACGAATACTAATCGAATTTATATTTATTTTAGTTAAAAAATTGCTTTCACTTCTATTAATCATACTTGGACACACACGATCACTAATAATTAAATCCGAACCTGTTGTGGAGGTAGTCGGTGGTAATGTCCGGTCAGCGCACAGTGTTGCGGCTGAATCTGGTTCTAGTTGGTTTTAGGCTGTGTTTTGGGAATTTTTTTGTATTTGGGATCGTATTCTACAAATAGTTGTTCCTGAGGTCTAGGATATGTAGCAAACCAATAAGAATTGTAAAGAAGAGAGAAGAACTAATGAGAGAAATCTAGGATTTTAAGAGAATTTTTGATTTGATTGAGAGAGAGTTTCTTGTGGGTTCTTTTAAGAGCACATGAAAGATTATATCTTTGTAATCTTTATAATGAAAGAAGACTGAAATCTCTCCTCGTGGATGTAGATGATTGTCGAACCGTAAATCTTTTTGTCGTTGTGCTCTTGTTTTCTTTTTGCAAGATATCACATTTTCTCTCTTTGTTTGAACACCGTTGTTTTCTTCATAATTTCCTATAGCAGGTGATCAATTGCCATAGGAAGGCTTAATGAGATCTAGTGAATAGTGGTCTCTCAACTAATTTTTAATGCAGTGGATAGGACTTGAATCCCCTAATATGCCGAATCAAGAAACAAGTCATGTACATCAAACAAGCTCAACAACTAGACCGATCAGATCAAACAAAAGAAATGAAACAAATTATTCTTCTTTTATTCGTTTATATTCATCTTTTTTTTTTGAACGTACATTAGGACGAAACAATTACCAGTCACACTTGTACACACACAATCATCAGTAATAATTAAATTTAAACCTCATTACATTAGTTAACAACATTACACTTCCTCCGAATCTCCCCCTGCCTCCCGGTGAGCACCTCAATCGCCCCCATTTTCACCATCGCCTTCCCAAACTTCTTCCTCCAAACCCTGGCTCTCCTCGCATTCTCCTTCACCATTCTCCTCGTCAACTCACTATCATACAGCGTCTGATCCGACCCAAACAACCCCCGACGACGCTCCAAGTTCACATAGTACGCATTGTCTAGCCTATTCGGCGTTATCAAATCCATCTTCACTGTTGGATCACTAGCACTCCCAGCGGTCCTCGGACATTTTTGCTTCAAGAACGACGCAAACAATGGATCCAATGAAGGATCTTGCGGGTGTGTCACATTGAATCTATATAGTCTGTCGGCGAAGGACGAGCAGTGGGAGACGCCGAATGAGTGGGCCCCTGATAGAGTGACCATTTCATCTAGTGTCAGTCCTTTACGGGCAAAGTTTTCTTTGAGTTGGTTAGCATTGAAGTTAGGAGGAGGGAGGTTTTGGGGAATGTCGTCGATTAGGGAGACTCTGCCATCGCGTCGGCCAGAGGGGACGGCGTAATTGATGCCACCTGCAATCAAGGAAGCGTCGCGGGCAGCAAAGGCGAGGATGTCAGCACAGGAGACGGTGGAGGGGCAGATGGACTCGAGCTTCGTTTTGGCTTCATCTATTACTTCAAAGCCTCGTAGGCCCGGATTGTTTGCCGGTGAGTCCTTTTCGGCTGGGGCGCCGGGGAGAGAGTCGAGGAGGACGGAAGCATCACAGCCCTGGATTCAAAATTTGTAGAGAGTAAGATGGTTTGGTTAATAATGTTGCACTCTTTTATGTGTGGATATAAGCCTATAATAGTTCTATTACACGTAGCTACACACTTTATTTTTTGGATTTAAGGGTAAGTAAACTTGGTATGAGGACATAGAGAAACCACACGTCTATATGGGTGTTAAAATAATTTGGGTAAAACATTGGATTTAGAAGAAGGAAAAAAAAACACTAATAATTAAGAATTCGACATCACGTACCCTCACAAAGCAGTCATGAAAATACATCCTGACGAGTCCAGGAGCAAATCCAGGATTTCTAGCCACAAACTTAAGAACCGCCTGACGAACTATGGATTCAGCTGACGGACATTTGTAGCGATAGAAGCCTACTTTCAAAGAAGCTGGTGGGTTTGGAAATCTGGCCTCGGTTGCCAACAAGGAGAACAAGTAACAGCACAAAATAGCTAACTGAACCCCAGCTCTTCCCATAACTTTCCCTCTTTGTTTCAATTCTTTTTTTTAAAATTAATTTATTTAAATTACAATTACAAGAGAGAAGATTAGTGATGGAGAGAATTGAGCCTAACGCATGCCATATTTATAGCTCGGTTATGGGTCGACAAAATCTTGGAATAAGCTATACCAATACTATCTCTTATTAGTATAAAAAATGGAAGTAGACTAGAACGTGCATAGTTCCAATTCAATTGGTAGGACTTATTCCTAGATCAGAATTGGTTCGGTAATACGAAAACGCGCGGACTTTAATATACTAAATTGGCTGGATAAGGTGGTTTAAAGTTTGATCACGTACAAATGTCAAATGCCTTGTGCCTTGTGACGTGGAAACAGATTGTAGTTTATGAGATCTCAGCTCTGAACAGCTAATTAGGTACAAGGATCAAATGTACCTTATGCCTTTGACATTCAAGCAAATGATAGTTATGTGATTTTAGTGTTGAACAGCTAATTGGACTTAGTATATAAACTTTGTGTCTTTATCCTGCATTGTGTAGTTGGAGGGCTCTAACTGCTCACTCGTTTCTTCTCTGAATTAATTACTAATTTCAGTCAATGAGTATAATCATAGGTATAAGTAAGCTTATATACAAAGCAAGTAAATCATTTGTAACATCTGAGTGGGGTTCAGCTGTGATCTTATAACTAGGTTGTGGCAAATGGAACTGGTTTTGACAGCGAAAATGTTGAACAGCCATGAAAGCGATGCATGAATGTGAGGGAAGATGATGGTCGTTAACGTAAGGATTATTAAAATGGTTAATTGCAGCAATCTTGTTCTATTTAATAGCACACATATCTCTTCATCATGGTGAGCATACTAACAAATTGTTAAATTTTTTATGTTTATTTGACGCGTGGAAGTTAAAACCTCGAATCAACCAAGGGTTGCTCTTGAATCCATGAAGAATGATATCCAATTCATGAATTAACTTGAATCCATGAAGAAAAATAATCTAAGAGTAATTTTATTGATAAAAGTTATGATTAAGGGCTTACAATCCTCTGCTTAAATAGAAAAATAAAGTAGACTTCTACTAGGACCCAAAAATAGCAAAAACTACCCTACAAAGATTTCCTCTAATTAAGGAAATCAACTGATCAAATTTGGAATCAAACCGATTTATTTCCTAATCAAAACAGACTCATGAAATATTATCCAAAATAACAAAAACCGACAAAAACTTGCATAGTTCCAATTCAATTGGTAGGACTTATTCCTAGATCAGAATTGGTTCGGTAATACGAAAACGCGCGGACTTTAATATACTAAATTGGCTGGATAAGGTGGTTTAAAGTTTGATCACGTACAAATGTCAAATGCCTTGTGCCTTGTGACGTGGAAACAGATTGTAGTTTATGAGATCTCAGCTCTGAACAGCTAATTAGGTACAAGGATCAAATGTACCTTATGCCTTTGACATTCAAGCAAATGATAGTTATGTGATTTTAGTGTTGAACAGCTAATTGGACTTAGTATATAAACTTTGTGTCTTTATCCTGCATTGTGTAGTTGGAGGGCTCTAACTGCTCACTCGTTTCTTCTCTGAATTAATTACTAATTTCAGTCAATGAGTATAATCATAGGTATAAGTAAGCTTATATACAAAGCAAGTAAATCATTTGTAACATCTGAGTGGGGTTCAGCTGTGATCTTATAACTAGGTTGTGGCAAATGGAACTGGTTTTGACAGCGAAAATGTTGAACAGCCATGAAAGCGATGCATGAATGTGAGGGGAAGATGATGGTCGTTAACGTAAGGATTATTAAAATGGTTAATTGCAGCAATCTTGTTCTATTTAATAGCACACATATCTCTTCATCATGGTGAGCATACTAACAAATTGTTAAATTTTTTTATGTTTATTTGACGCAGCGTGGAAGTTAAAACCTCGGAATCAACCAAGGGTTGCTCTTCGAATCCATGAAGAATGATATCCGAATTCATGAATTAACTTCGAATCCATGAAGAAAAATAATCTAAGAGTAATTTTTATTGATAAAAGTTATGATTCTGGGGCTTACAATCCTCTGCTTAAATAGAAAAATAAAGTAGACTTCTACTAGGACCCAAAAATAGCAAAAAACTACCCTACAAAGATTTCCTCTAATTAAGGAAATCAACTGATCAAATTTGGAATCAAACCATTTATTTCCTAATCAAAAGCAGACTCATGAAATATTATCCAAAATAACAAAAACCGACAAAAACTTGATATCTCTCAATCGGAGAATTTCACAAAAAGAGGGCATCAAATCAAATATGATCCGTTTGGTTGACTTCATCTCGAAAAATACGTAATTTTCATTTAGTATTCGTCCAATTCCGATATCTTGCTTGGGAGAGCGATCCGTTCGTCATTACAAGTAAATTTCCTTTGTTGGGACCATGTTTGGGCTTCTACCAGTTCATTTTCTCCATGAATGTATTGGTAATGCGCTCTACAGCATTAGGAAAAAATAAAAAGAAGAAGGATTAAGAATGTCGATTCCTGGAGGTTTTTAATACCAACCTTAGCCTTACATTAACCCACCGCTTCACATGAATTAGTTAATCCCTCCTTTAATTTTAATCCTTCACAATGGTTTATTAATCCTTTGATCTAATTAACGCATTTGGAGAGTTAATGAGGGCCCCTTAACTATTTTCTTATCCCTTTGCCGACTGAGGCCTTGGGTTTAAAATTTTCAACATCACTTCACCTTCATGCATCCTTTTCATGCTTTTCAACATTTCCTCTGTCGGAACCCAAATCCATTTACTACAGCGTAGTCATAAGATGACAGTTGGATCCCCTACTGAATTCACAAAATTAAAATATTGCTTACTACTTTTATAAGCTTATTTTAAAACAATGCGCTGCACTCATCAACTTATAAACAAGGAAGTCAGACCACTCCAAAATCTTCATGCAGGATAAAGACATAAACATTCTACAATCGACCAGTTGGCATTACACAACTGAAATCACACATATACTAATATATGTTTCAATGTCGAGGAACAAGAAATTTGACCTTTGTGCAAATCGACCATTGTACCTCTTTAATCAAGACAAATTATTAATAAACACGCGCTTTCAGATTCAAGCAAATGATAGTTATGTGATTTTAGTGTTGAACAGCTAATTGGACTTAGTATATAAACTTTGTGTCTTTATCCTGCATTGTGTAGTTGGAGGGCTCTAACTGCTCACTCGTTTCTTCTCTGAATTAATTACTAATTTCAGTCAATGAGTATAATCATAGGTATAAGTAAGCTTATATACAAAGCAAGTAAATCATTTGTAACATCTGAGTGGGGTTCAGCTGTGATCTTATAACTAGGTTGTGGCAAATGGAACTGGTTTTGACAGCGAAAATGTTGAACAGCCATGAAAGCGATGCATGAATGTGAGGGAAGATGATGGTCGTTAACGTAAGGATTATTAAAATGGTTAATTGCAGCAATCTTGTTCTATTTAATAGCACACATATCTCTTCATCATGGTGAGCATACTAACAAATTGTTAAATTTTTTATGTTTATTTGACGCGTGGAAGTTAAAACCTCGGAATCAACCAAGGGTTGCTCTTGAATCCATGAAGAATGATATCCAATTCATGAATTAACTTGAATCCATGAAGAAAAATAATCTAAGAGTAATTTTATTGATAAAAGTTATGATTAAGGGCTTACAATCCTCTGCTTAAATAGAAAAATAAAGTAGACTTCTACTAGGACCCAAAAATAGCAAAAAACTACCCTACAAAGATTTCCTCTAATTAAGGAAATCAACTGATCAAATTTGGAATCAAACCAGATTTATTTCCTAATCAAAACAGACTCATGAAATATTATCCAAAATAACAAAAAACTGACAAAAACTTGATATCTCTCAATCCAGAGGGAATTTCACAAAAAAGAGGGCATCAAATCAAATATGATCCGTTTGGTTGACTTCATCTCGAAAAAATACGTAATTTTCATTTAGTATTCGTCCAATTCCGATATACTGCTTGGGAGAGACGATCCGTTCGTCATTACAAGTAAATTTCCTTTGTTGGGACCATGTTTGGGCTTCTACCAGTTCATTTTCTCCATGAATGTATTGGTAATGCGCTCTACAGCATTAGGAAAAAAAATAAAAAAGAAGAAGGATTAAGAATGTCGATTCCTGGAGGTTTTTTAATACCAACCTTAGCCTTACATTAACCCACCGCTTCACATGAATTAGTTAATCCCTCCTTTAATTTTAATCCTTCACAATGGTTTATTAATCCTTTGATCTAATTAACGCATTTGGAGAGTTAATGAGGGCCCCTTAACTATTTTCTTATCCCTTTGCCGACTGAGGCCTTGGGTTTAAAATTTTCAACATCACTTCACCTTCATGCATCCTTTTCATGCTTTTCAACATTTCCTCTGTCGGAACCCAAATCCATTTACTACAGCGTAGTCATAAGATGACAGTTGGATCCCCTACTGAATTCACAAAATTAAAATATTGCTTACTACTTTTATAAGCTTATTTTAAAACAATGCGCTGCACTCATCAACTTATAAACAAGGAAGTCAGACCACTCCAAAATCTTCATGCAGGATAAAGACATAAACATTCTACAATCGACCAGTTGGCATTACACAACTGAAATCACACATATACTAATATATGTTTCAATGTCGAGGGAACAAGAAATTTGACCTTTGTGCAAATCGACCATTGTACCTCTTTAATCAAGACAAATTATTAATAAACACGCGCTTTCAGATTAGCTAACCAAATCTTGACTAGCTAGGAACTGGTCCTAACAATTGAATTGGGGCTCTATGCATGCTCTAGTCTACTTCCATTCTTTATACTAAGAGACATGTGCTATAACTTATATCCCAAGACTGAGTCCATAGTTCGTCAGACGGTTCATAAGTTTGTGGCTAAAAACCCTGGATTTGCTCCTGGACTCGTCAGGATGTATTTCCATGACTGCTTTGTGAGGGTATGTGATGTTGATTTCTTAATTATTAGTGTTTTTTTCCTTCTTCTAAATCCAATGTTTTACCCAAATTATTTTAATGCCCATATAGACGTGTTGTTTCTGTATGTTATTTTAATTACATTTTAATTACATTTTATACCCTTATTACCTATGTTATATGAATAAACGATATTACTAATAATCATTTTATCTTATTTTGCGTGCTAATAAAGAAATAATGAATAAAAGCCCAAATGACTCAAATTCTCAATTTCTACCAATATTTGAAGCCCAAATCGAAGACAAACCAAGGCCCAAGATACCAAATTGATCCAAGAGAAATTCGTGAAGAAAAATCAAGAAAAGACAAATTCGGTTGGGAACCAATCGGTTGACCAACCGGTTGGCCAACCGGTTATTAATCGGTTATTAACCGATCGCCAACCGATCGGTTCCCAACAGATTCCAGATTAATGGTGGATTTCTCTTCCTTTTGGCTAGGTTTGATCCAATGGTTCACATCAACTCCGTTGGGCTATAAATAGGGGTGAAGGTGAGTGTTTTGAGTGTGAAATATTTTGTAAAACTCCATTTGGAGAGGAGGGTCACTCTTAATTGAGGAGACCTTCCAAAATTGTAACTTTGTTACACAA
Source organism: Asparagus setaceus (assembly GCA_012295165.1). NCBI lineage: Eukaryota > Viridiplantae > Streptophyta > Magnoliopsida > Asparagales > Asparagaceae > Asparagus > Asparagus setaceus. The sequence continues at coordinate 75,607,975 of CM022702.1, forward strand.
TAAATGAAAATTTTCACCCCTTCAATTTCCTTTCTCTTCTTCTAATCCAAGGACCAAAAGGAGGATTAGATTAAGATCAGGAGTTGTTGGTTTCTATTTTATTTCTTTTTCATTTTCTTTCTTGTTCATTTATTGCTTTGTAGCTTAGATTTACTTTCATGCAATTTAATTTCATGCAATTTACTTTCATGCAATTTACTTTCATGCAATGTATTTAATTCTTGTATTTACTTTCTAGAATAGATTTTCCTTTGCTTTAATTCACCTTGAGGCTAGAACCCTCTTGGGAATTACCCTTTTCTAAGTGTGGAGCCAATATTTGTGGGATCCCTAGAGATTGTTTGAAACTAGCTAACAAATCCAACTCATTCTTGTGAGATTGAGATAAGCTAAGTGGATCTACTCTAGATTCCTCATATCTTTAATTAATCCTCCATACTTTACATTCTTGATTTTCCACTTATCCTTGTTTTTCATTTGTTTGTTACTTTCCTTTATTCTTGATTTTGATTTTCTTTTACTCTCTCCTCTCTCTCAATCTTGCTTTCTTTTATTTTGCACTTATTTTCTCTCACTCTCATATTCCCTCCATGTGCATATAATCTCAAACCTAGTTTTGTTATTATGTGCATATAACCACCACCACACTCTCAACTTTATTTCCTCCTCCTTTGCACATAATCCACATCCACCCTCTCTTACCTCTCCACATCCACTTTCACCATTCTCTCACTTTTATTTTATTTGAATAAACTCCTAATTGTCGCGCGCATAATTTGAGAACCAAAACTTGAGCAAAACTCTCCCTACTTCCCGTTCCTCGTGGGATCGATAATCTTATATACTATAACTTGATAAAGGTTGTATACTTGCAACTTAGGAGGTAATCATTTATTTCCCACCAAGTTTTTGGCGCCGTTGCCGGGGAACGGTGAATAAGTAGGATTTTGATTAAGTTTGGCTCCTTATTTTGTGTGTTTTCTTTTGTGTAGGAACTTGGAGCTTGAAGATCAAGAGTTGAAGATTCAAGATTGAAGAATTGCCTCCAACGAGGCTTTGCATTGCTTTTGCGTGGGTAACTTCTCTATCTAGTATTTTCAATTCCACCCTTTAGATAGTTCATATACATTAGAGACAATTAGGATAAAAAAAAAAATAAAAAAATAAAAAAATAAAAGGATTTTTTTCCCCTTGTCGACCCTAATAAACTTCATTTTTTTATTGTCGACCATAATAAAAAATAAAAAGATTTTTGTTTTTTTTGCATCCTTTTTAGTTGCTTTTAATTCTTAGGGTTGCATTTCATATAATAGTAGGTATTCACCAAGTGATTTGAGCATCTTGATTTGGCACACACTTGAAAATATCTTAAGGGCAAAACCCATTAATCAAGATAAGGTAAGGGATTTCATCACCCTTTCCTTAGCCCAAAATCACTAATTCCTTATTACACATACCAAGCCTCTTAAAATTGATTAGGCGTTGGCCCCTAAGGATTCGAGCTCATTAAGGAACAATAATTTCTTAAGTGAACCGGTCCAAGTTTATTTGGATTAATTGGTGTCTAAGGCAAGGTTTAGGGTTATGTAAGGCCCGAAGGAAAGAGGTACTTAATTGATCTTTGATCTCCCTCTAGTACTATCCTTACCTGGCTAATTACCCAAGTAAACTTTGATCTTTTCACTAAGGGAATTTTTGGTTAGGAGCTGGTCTAAGTCAAGTTTAGGCTTAACCCTAGAGTTAGGGTGATTGGAAAGTGATTGCCTTGATTTATTTTTAGTTAGTTTTTCCTTATTTTTTTTCTCATCATCTTCTTAACTTTTTCTCTTATCCTTTTTCAAATAAAAAAAAAAAATTTGATTTTGGTGTATGCAAACTTGGGTTAGGGATAATACTAATCGTTTAATTCGTTTTGATTCATCTCTCGAACCAAACGAAATGGCCAATACCAACCCACCTGTTCTTCAAGATGTTTGTTACCCCACTAGAAATGCAATCCCCTCTTGCATAAAACTCCCCGAGGTTAATGGAGAAAATTTCGAACTTAGACCGCATTTTATTAACATGCTTTCCAAATTCTTAGGAGTAGAAACCGAAGACGCTTACATTTTCATCTCCGAATTTGAAGAAGTTTGCCTCATGATCAAGATGAGGGACTTAACCGAAGATGCGATCAAACTCCGATTTATTCCATTTGCCCTTAAGGACAAAGCCAAAAATGGTATATAGCTTGCCCACGATTCCATCTCAACTTGGGGTGAATTTGTAATGCTTTTCAAAAATTCTTTCCTATCCACAAAACAATCAAGCTTAGAAACAGCATTCAAAATTTTAAAATTGTCCCGGGAGAACCTTTTTGGAAGTATTTTGACAAATTCAAAGATCTTCTTATCCAATGTCCTCACCATGGTCTCGAAAAATGGCGATTATGCCAAATCATTTATGAAGGATTGGATTATTCTTCAAAAACTTCCTTAGAGTCAATGTGCCAAGGGGATTTCATGAAGAAAAATGCCGATGAAGCTTGGGACTTTTAGAGAATTTATCCGAGAAAACCATGCATGGGAACATTGTGATGACCGTGTTTCATCAGTTTCCCAACCCAAAACCAGTGGTCTTTCCTTAGAAACGAACATAGCCTCTGAAGCAAAGATGGCTACAATCATGCGTAGGTTAGAAGCTTTAGAAGTCAAAGAACGAGCTCCAACTCAAATCAACCAAGTTTCTGCCTCAGGTTGTCATAACTGTCTGTCTCAATCTCATGTCTCAGAGGAATGTCCTCTTTTAGGATCCGATCAGCCACTAGGTCAGATAAACGCTGCATTCCAGCATCCGGTTAATGATCCATTTTCTCCAACCTACAATCCAGGTTGGAGAAATCATCCGAATTTTGCATGGAACCAGGGAAACTACTCCGGAAATCAAAATTTCACTCCCTCTTCAACCCAACAATTCTCTAGGGGCAATGCAGTTCCTCTAAATTATCAACAACCGAATCTATCATTTCAAAATCAGTCTCCTCATCACCAATCTGCAAATCACACTCCTCAAATTGCTGATCATGATAAACGTCTTAATGTTCTGGAAAAGGGTCTAGAAACTTTGATTAAAACCTCTACACAGACCACGAACTTATTGACTCAAACATCAAACACGTTGAATTCCTTTATGCAATCAACCGGGCAAATCCTCACTTCCAACACTCAAGCCATAGCTAGGTTAGAAACCCAACTTGGTCAACTAGCTAATGCCATGAGTGAGAGAGAGAAAGGAACTTTTCGAGTCAATGTGCCAAGGGATTTCATGAAGAAAAATGCCGATGAAGCTTGGGACTTTTTAGAGAGTTTATCTGAGAAAACCATGCAGTGGGAACATTGTGATGACCGTGTTTCATCAGTTTCCCAACCCAAAACCAGTGGTCTTTCCTTAGAAACGAACATAGCCTCTGAAGCAAAGATGGCTACAATCATGCGTAGGTTAGAAGCTTTAGAAGTCAAAGAACGAGCTCCAGCTCAAATCAACCAAGTTTCTGCCTCAGGTTGTCATAACTGTCTGTCTCCATCTCATGTCTCAGAGGAATGTCCTCTTTTAGGATCCGGTCAGCCACTAGGTCAGATAAACGCTGCATTCCAGCGTCCGGGTAATGATCCATTTTCTCCAACCTACAATCCAGGTTGGAGAAATCATCCGAACTTTGCATGGAACCAGGGAAACTACTCCGGAAATCAAAATTTCACTCCCTCTTCAACCCAACAATTCTCTAGGGGCAATGCAGTTCCTCTAAATTATCAACAACCGAATCTATCATTTCAAAATCAGTCTCCTCATCACCAATCTGCAAATCACACTCCTCAAATTGCTGATCATGATAAACGTCTTAATGTTCTGGAAAAGGGTCTAGAAACTTTGATTAAAACCTCTACACAGACCACGAACTTATTGACTCAAACATCAAACACGTTGAATTCCTTTATGCAATCAACCGGGCAAATCCTCACTTCCAACACTCAAGCCATAGCTAGGTTAGAAACCCAACTTGGTCAACTAGCTAATGCCATGAGTGAGAGAGAGAAAGGAACTTTTCCGAGTCAACCCGTGCCCAACCCGAAGGACACGGGATCAAGTTCAACCTACCAAGTGAAGTGAATGCAATCCATTCACTACGGTCGTAGACAGTCGATAATCAGGTTAGAATGCCTCTAAGTGAAACCCTTGAACCGAACAAATTCTCTCCTTAGAAATCACACCCTTCGATGACCTTAACCCGAACCGTAACCAGAGTCTAATCAATTTAAACCGGTTGCTCCTTACAGGATAGACTCGGGCCTAGGAAGCACTCCTCTCGGAGGAGAAAATTCTAGAGACTCTCAAGCGAGGTTAAGGTCAACATTCCTCTTTAGATGTCATTGAACAAATTCCTTCTTATGCCAAATTTTTAAAGGAATTATGTACCAAAAGAGGCAAATAAATGTTCCAAAGAAAGTCTTTCTCGCCAATATCGGTGAAGTCCTCTCAAAGTCGTACCATTGAAACATAAGGATCCGGGTTGTCCTACCATCCCATGTATCATTGGTAATACTCATATCGATAAGGCTTTTAGACTTAGGGGCGGTGTCAACTTGCTTCGTATTCGATCTACCAACAACTAGGTATCGGGGAACTCAAGCCAACTAGATGCACACTTCAGTTAGGCGATAGATCATTAAGGTCCCTATGGGTGAAATAAGATGTATTGATAAAGGTTGGAGACTTCATTTTTCCTGTTGATTTAGTAGTCCCGGAAACGCAACTTGTTTCCAATCCCAAAGGACGATACCCGTGATCTTAGGAAGACCGTTCTTAGCCACTTCTAATGCTCTCATCAAGCTGTAGAACTGGTCACATGAAGGCGTCTTTTGGGAATCATTGCTGAACTTAATATTTTCAATCCAGAAATAATATTGATAATCAACCTTCGAAATCAATTACATCCAAGAAAGTTTAGCAGTAGAGAATGAATCGACATTAGTTTTGAGGAAATCTTTCATGAGGAACTGGAAATCTTAAAAAATTCAGGTTTTATTTTTCAAAATGAGGAAACTGTGTTGAATACATGCCTCTTGAATGCAACATTCGAAGAACTCTTTTCTGATGAACTTAGATTTTTGAAAGAGCAACCAAAATGTCAAATTTTCATTAATCAAAAATCTAAGTTCAAAATGCATAACACCAATAAGACCTACCTTAATTTCTTTGCAAAACACATTGCAAACCTTGGAATTTTCAGAATTTGAGAACATCATTGATTATATCATCTTGAAATTCTTTAAATTTCGGGTAGAATTTTTAGCAATAAGGTAGGATTTAATGTAGAATGTGAGCTTCTCATGTTTCATCTTTTATTCTACATTTTTCTTTTCATTTTTGTCCCACAATAATAATAAAAGAATTTATTCTTCTCTCATGTGAGAGTTTCTTGTTCTTTTCAAAAAAAAAAAAAGAAAAAGAAAAAGAAAAAGAAAAATAAACATATGAAAAAAAAGAATAAATTTTTGACTTCACCTTCTCATACCAAAGGTAATTACAGAATTTTTGTCATTGTTCGAAGTCGACCGAACAAATGTAAGTGCTTCCATTCTTATCTGTTTTTTACTTTGTGCATAATAGAATTTGCATTGAGGACAATGCAAAATTTAGGTGTGGGGGTGGGAATTAGTCATTTTTATCTTTATCTTAGTTATTTTCCTCTTTTTCTTACCATTTTTTATGTCATTTTTCTCTTTTCATCATAAAAAAAAAAAAATCACTTGCCAACTTAATAGAGTTGATTAATAATTGATCAATTTGATAGAATTTAAGTCTTCTAATCCTTAGTTAGTTCTATACTCAAGTTTACCTTTTATGATAGCTCCAAATAAATTTCTCAAGAAATGATTTTCAAAGTAGTATACTTTACTTAAGTTTTAACTTAGATTTTTAATTAAAGTAATGAAATTTTTGCATGCCTAACTTAGAGTTGAAAATAATTTTTCAAGTTGTCTTGATCCAAATATTGTTCAGAATATATATACATATACACATATATATATTATACTAACTTAACAAAAGAAGAAAAAATTTTCTCTTAAAATCATTGGTGGGTCTATTTTACTAAGCCTAAGCCGACCGAGTAATTAAGCCCGAGGAGTATTTTATACTTAATGACCTAAGCCCAATTGGGTTGGGATTCATTGGTCCAAAACTCGCTAAATGGTCACTTAGAAAGCCGATTAAAAGAACAAAACCACCAAGGAATAAAGAGTAAAAAAAAAAAATCATACTAACCATGTTTTTGTATATAGTTATATTTGTATATGTTCTTGAAAAATTAAATGGATTAAAAGACTTGAAGTTTGTTAAAACAAAGAGTTAGCATGTTCTTTTCAAAACTTTTAAATTAAATTTTGAGTTAAACTTGGTTTTGTATAACTATAATGGAAGGATTTTCTTAAGAAAATTACATTGGAGTTATGATAAAACGTTTTCTTGAGTATTAACCAACTTCAATTGGAATGTTTGAAGATATCAAATGAATTAATTATTTTATTAACTTCTTTAAATTTGCAAGTTGGTGAATTTTGTGGGTATATTCATTGTAAACCCTCACGAGACTACAACTCGTCCACTAGGGTAACCTAGGGGTTTAAAGGCTTGTTGTATCGCTAAATACAACCGCGATTCTGCGAAAGTGAGTTAGGTTTTCTTTTTATTTTCTTTGCTAGAGGACTAGCAAAAGCTTAGGTGTGGGGTGGGAATTAGTCATTTTATCTTTATCTTAGTTATTTTCCTCTTTTTCTTACCATTTTTATGTCATTTTTCTCTTTTCATCATTAAAAAAAAAAATCACTTGCCAACTTAATAGAGTTGATTAATAATTGATCAATTTGATAGAATTTAAGTCTTCTAATCCTTAGTTAGTTCTATACTCAAGTTTACCTTTTATGATAGCTCCAAATAAATTTCTCAAGAAATGATTTTCAAAGTAGTATACTTTACTTAAGTTTTAACTTAGATTTTTAATTAAAGTAATGAAATTTTTGCATGCCTAACTTAGAGTTGAAAATAATTTTTCAAGTTGTCTTGATCCAAATATTGTTCAGAATATATATACATATACACATATATATATTATACTAACTTAACAAAAGAAGAAAAAATTTTCTCTTAAAATCATTGGTGGGTCTATTTTACTAAGCCTAAGCCGACCGAGTAATTAAGCCCGAGGAGTATTTTATACTTAATGACCTAAGCCCAATTGGGTTGGGATTCATTGGTCCAAAACTCGCTAAATGGTCACTTAGAAAGCGATTAAAAGAACAAAACCACCAAGGAATAAAGAGTAAAAAAAAAAATCATACTAACCATGTTTTTGTATATAGTTATATTTGTATATGTTCTTGAAAAATTAAATGGATTAAAAGACTTGAAGTTTGTTAAAACAAAGAGTTAGCATGTTCTTTTCAAAACTTTTAAATTAAATTTTGAGTTAAACTTGGTTTTGTATAACTATAATGGAAGGATTTTCTTAAGAAAATTACATTGGAGTTATGATAAAACGTTTTCTTGAGTATTAACCAACTTCAATTGGAATGTTTGAAGATATCAAATGAATTAATTATTTTATTAACTTCTTTAAATTTGCAAGTTGACTGAATTTTGTGGGTATATTCATCAGAAACCCTCACGAGACTACAACTCGTCCACTAGGGTAACCTAGGGGTTTAAAGGCTTGTTGTATGCGCTAAATACAACCGCGATTCTCGAAAGTGAGTTAGGTTTTCTTTTATTTTCTTTGCTAGAGGACTAGCAAAAGCTTAGGTGTGGGGGTATTTGATTAGCACATTTTAATTACATTTTATACCCTTATTACCTATGTTATATGAATAAACGATATTACTAATAATCATTTTTATCTTATTTTGCGTGCTAATAAAGAAATAATGAATAAAAGCCCAAATGACTCAAATTCTCTGAATTTCTACCAATATTTGAAGCCCAAATCAAGACAAACCAAGGCCCAAGATACCAAATTGATCCAAGAGAAATTCGTGAAGAAAAATCAAGAAAAGACAAATTCGGTTGGGAACCAATCGGTTGACCAACGGTTATTAGGGTTGCTACGGTTGGCTAACCGATCGCCAACCGATCGGTTCCCAAATGCATTCCGATTAATGGTGGATTTCTCTTCCTTTTGGCTAGGTTTGATCCAATGGTTCACATCAACTCCGTTGGGCTATAAATAGGGGTGAAGGTGAGTGTTTTGAGTGTGAAATATTTTGTAAAACTCCATTTGGAGAGGAGGGTCACTCTTAATTGAGGAGACCTTCCAAAATTGTAACTTTGTTACACAATAAATGAAAATTTTCACCTTCAATTTCCTTTCTCTTCTTCTAATCCAAGGACCAAAGGAGGATTAGATTAAGATCGAGAGTTGTTGGTTTCTATTTTATTTCTTTTTCATTTTCTTTCTTGTTCATTTATTGCTTTGTAGCTTAGATTTACTTTCATGCAATTTAATTTCATGCAATTTACTTTCATGCAATTTACTTTCATGCAATGTATTTAATTCTTGTATTTACTTTCTAGAATAGATTTTCCTTTGCTTTAATTCACCTTGAGGCTAGAACCCTCTTGGGAATTACCCTTTTCTAAGTGTGGAGCCAATATTTGTGGGATCCCTAGAGATTGTTTGAAACTAGCTAACAAATCCAACTCATTCTTGTGAGATTGAGATAAGCTAAGTGGATCTACTCTAGATTCCTCATATCTTTAATTAATCCTCCATACTTTACATTCTTGATTTTCCACTTATCCTTGTTTTTCATTTGTTTGTTACTTTCCTTTATTCTTGATTTTGATTTTCTTTTACTCTCTCCTCTCTCTCAATCTTGCTTTCTTTTATTTTGCACTTATTTTCTCTCACTCTCATATTCCCTCCATGTGCATATAATCTCAAACCTAGTTTTGTTATTATGTGCATATAACCACCACCACACTCTCAACTTTATTTCCTCCTCCTTTGCACATAATCCACATCCACCCTCTCTTACCTCTCCACATCCACTCTCATCATTCTCTCACTTTTATTTTATTTGAATAAACTCCTAATTGTCGCGCGCATAATTTGAGAACCAAAACTTGAGCAAAACTCTCCCTACTTCCCGTTCCTCGTGGGATCGATAATCTTATATACTATAACTTGATAAAGGTTGTATACTTGCAACTTAGGAGGTAATCATTTATTTCCCATCAGATCGCTTTTATTTTATCTTTTCTGCTGCATATTCTATGCTTTTTAGCGAAAAACGGTAGCAACCCTATTCACCCCCCTTTAGGCTTGTATCTCAGATTTAACAGAGCTTTGGTGCACCCAAACAGTAGGAGATAAACCGGCGAACCTTCAACAAGTGTGGTAGACAAGCTTTGAACTATGTTCCACGTTCATTTCTTGGCCTGTAGCACATGAACAACCATGTGCCTTAACCTGATTTCTGCAAAGGCCCTATGATCCACTCAGTAGACCCCAAAGAGCCGGCCAAAACTCTGCATTCATTGTGTTCAAAATTTAATAACAATAAAATGGAATGATAGTTTTATTCGTCTTTCAGTTTGAGATGGATATTGCAAGCTTTGAGATATAACATTCCAGAATAATAAAAATTTGAGGGACAGTGACTGGAAAACCCCTTCTATTTTATGAATTGCTTTAGGCTTAAAATCATCACCTTCATTCATCTCTTTCATGTATTCAACATTTCCTCTGTCGGATCCCAAATCCATTTACTACAGCGTAGTTATAAGATGACAGTTGGATCCCGCACAGAATTCACAAAAATAAAATAAAATATTGCTTACTTACACACGGAGTGGAATTAGTTTATTCCCACATAAACAAGCACGTAAATTAGACCACTCCAAAATCCTCATGCAGGATAAAGACACAAAACATTCTATAATCACCCCAATTGGCATTTCACAACATCATTCACACATATACTAATATTTGTTTCAATGTCAAGGGCACAAGACATTTGACCTTTGTGCAAATCGGCCATTATACCTCCTTGATCAAGCCAAATTATTAATAAGTACTCGCTTTCAGATTAGCAAAATCAAATCTGAACTAGGAAAAGGTCCTACCAATTGAATTGGTTCTCTATGCATGCTCTGGTCTACTTCCATCCTTTATACTAAAAGACGTGTGCATATAGCTTATTCCACGACTGTCAACCCATATCTTGCTATGAATATGCACGCATTAGGCCCATTTCTCTTCACCATCTAATCTTCTCTCTTGTCTTAATCTCTTGTAAAAGAAAGAAGAATCGACACAAAGAGGGAAAGTTATGGGAAGAGTTGGGGGTTAAGCCAGCTATTTGGTGCTGTTAGTACTTGTTTTTCTTTCTGGCAACTGAGGCCAAATTTCCGAGGCCGCCAGCTTCTTTGAAAGTAGGCTTCTATCCCTACAAATGCCCATCTGCTGACTCCATAGTTCGTCAAGCTGTTTATAAGTTTGTGGCTGAAAACCCTGGATTTGCTCTGGACTCGTTAGGATGCATTTCCATAACTACTTGTGAGGGTATATGATGTCGGATTCTTAGTTATTAAGGGTTCTTGGCTTATAAATCCAATGTTCAGCCCCCACTTATTTTGAAACTTCTACAAATTTTGAATCCAAGTATGCGACGCATCCGTGCTCCTAGACTCCCTTCCTGGCGCCCTTGCGGAAAAGGACTCTCCAGCAAACAAGGCTTCGAGGTGATCGACAAGGCCAAAGCCAAACTCGAATCCGTCTGCCCCTCCACCATCTCCTGTGCTGACATCTTCACCTTTGCTGCTTGTGACGCCTCCTTCATCGCCGGTGGCATCAACTACGCGGTCCCCTCTAGCCGATGTGATGGCAGAGTCTCCCTATTCGATTAATAGTTGTACGTTTTATTACAATGTTTCAAAAATAAATCACGAATAAATGAAAAAGAAGAATAATTTGTTAACCGATGTGAGTTTTGTTCTGATCTCGGAATTTGATCGGTTTAGTTGTTTAGCTTGTTTTAGGAATATGCATTGTTTTCTATTCTGCAAATATGTTAACTGATGTGAGTTTTGGTCGATGTACCCTCTCACATTTGAAGTGTGTATAACCACAGCTTCAAAGGAGCTGATGGGTGAGTGATTTCATCAAGTCCAACAGCCGAGACCACAGGTTAGTGATTGTTCTCTCCATCTCAACTTCTAGCGAAACTTTGTTCATCGGACATAATTAGCTTGCAGCTAGAACTTTATCATCCAACTCATTCCAATCCTCCTCAGATATTATAGTTGATTTCTTCGACTTACCAAACAAAGCTTTCTTCAAATTCATTCTGTGTCAGTACGATGAGCATCCAAACTTATCTTAGGCTAAAACTAATGTTGTTGCCAAATTTCTCGGTATTCTATTTACTGGCAGTCGACATCTTGTTGCCTGATTCATAGCTGAGGCTCTAATGTAAATTTCTTGAATTGTAAAGGCTCATTTAAAGGATATGGACTAGGCTAATCTGCTAGATCCCAGCTGATTCAGAAAGATTAACCTTGTTTGAGTCATGAGTTCAACATACTTAACCATGCATCCATCTAATTTTTTTTCTCCCTATGTGGCACTAATCCCACCTCATGTCTTTTTGTAAACCAAACCCAAATTTAAACCAAAATGGATGTTAGACACTCCTAATAAAAATCCACAATGTTCAAATACCAAACTAAATATTGTTTCCTGGGGTGTTGTTTGCTATTGGGTGGGATGAGAGGGAATCCTCTATATCCCCCAACAGTGGGGGTGCAATACTGTAGGGGTTTAATTTCTAGGACTAGTTGTTGTTGTTGAAAAACAAACTTGATATAATTGTCACTGGGAATTTGGAAGGTCATTTAGTTATTCAAGGAGTCTAATGCATGAATATCATTATATTCATGAATCTAGTTAGAAAGCTTAAGAGTCATTGTAGTAATATATCTGCAGATGCTTGTAGCGTGTTTTGTAAGTTGGATGAGTCTAGAAAATTCTGAATCAATAAAATATATTTCCTTCTCCAAATTATATTTTTATCCTGGACAAATATAGTCATCAGTTGTGTATTCATAGACAGGAAGGTGTGTGTGTGTTGTGTGTGTGTGTGTGTGGGGTGGCGTTGGGGGTGGGGCGCTTGTTGCATGACAATGTTGTCATTTTTTTAAAAATAAAGTAATTTATAATGGAAGGAAAGCTTAACAAGATATAGGGATATTTTTCACTTTTTGAGTTGTCAAATTGGGACTGGAGCGGGTCACGCGTTTGGATATAGCTAGAGGGGTTGAACCATTTTTTTTTCCAAAAAAACAATATTCATGAGTTTGGCTAAGTAGTATCATCGTATCGCAAATATTATTCTCAGTATTCGGTTGGTTGCAAATGTTGTTGCTAGAAAGGGGGTGTTTGGTTCAATTTCTATAAAAAAAAAAGGAAAAGGAAAACACTCAAAAAGTAGATTTTCTTGTATTTCTATAAAAAATTATAGGAAAAGTTTTGAGAACTCAAAAATCACAAATTTTCTTGTTTCTTGTACTTTCTTTGTTTGGTTCAAAATAAGAAATTGGGCCCATTACTTTATAGAAATAGCAAGATTTCCTTTTCTTTTGTTTGGTTGCATATGAAAAATTTATAGAAAAATTTTGCTAATCTTATTCATCACTTTACGACGGCTAGTTTAATGGCTATTTTAACGGCTAGTTTGGCATCCTCAAATCTTATAAAATCCCTTTATCCTCAACTATCCATGAACACAAAATTTGCAAAGTTAATAAATGAAGAATGACGCAAAATGACAAATGGTTCCTTCTAATAGATGTAAGCAATATTAATAAATGATTTCGTAGAACATAGACATGCATAGGATTGAATTCATGATGGCGATGTTTGCATGTAGAATTTTGTAGCTATCAGCAAAGAATATGCACTCGTAATTATCTGTTGAGGTTTGGATCATACCATAGAGCTTGTTACCATGAAAAAGTCATTACATTTTAAAACATGAGAATAGTTGTAATCTACTAGAGATTATAGTAGTCCAACAGCAACTATTTTAATGATGCAAGAGGGAAGATTATTTTATTGTGTAATCTTATCTTACACATCATAATCTGTTGTTAAGTAGTTTAAGTAATTAAATAAGCAGAGGAAGCATTAGAATATTGGCAAGTAGAAAACATAAAGAACAACTATCCATGTTGTTTAATGAACAGAAATGTATAACACCACAATAACAGTAATACAATGGTTGTCTCCTTCTAAAAAAACCATTATAGATAATATAATGATGATGATCGGTTTAAACCACTTTGTTATGGTGCTTCAATTACTAAGTATTAATCTCCAATCAGTAGCAGACAAGTGTCCCGCATTAAACAACTAATCGAAACAATTCGACACCTTCGGCTAGCCAAAATCTCCAGCATGGCCGACTCGACGGGTCAACATCCCACGAAGCCGGCTCAAAAGGCGGTACATGTCGGCCTTCTTGGTAGGCCGACTTAACGAGCGGCCCATTCGACCATCTCTTTGCCCGACTTCTCGCGAAAGACGGCTCAAAAGGCGTTACTTCCCCGCCCTCTACCTGGAGTAGGAAGACGACGGCATACCTCTAGGCCCCCATTGACAGCTCATCACCATCACATTAAATATATGATCAGAAGCATTATTTCTCTGTCCCCGAAGATCTTTATGCCACATCGGACCACGTCGGCACCCCATGCCTCTAGTCACTTCACATTAAATGTTGAAGTGACTCCCTCCACTCAGCAGCCGACACCTGTAAAGCAAATGCTGACTCAGCCGCCAACCCATACTCGGCCAAAGTTACCAAACCACCCCTCTATTACCGCTGTAAATAAGGGGACTATTCCATACAGCAGGGTAAGCAATTTCCAAGCAAATATTTTTTGTCCACTAAGAACTTCTTCAGTTCTTCACTTTTTTCCCCACTCAAGCAAGTTACTGACTTCATCGTCGGAGGAACAATCGGGGAACCAACCCCGGCCTCTTACGAGCTCTTGCATGTGCAGGGAAGAACAGCTGGCTTATTCTAGAACCAGATATTCAGAGAAGTTAGCGGACCCTCATCTCCTCAATTCATAACGAAGTGACTGTGTGATTCCCAACATTAACAGTTTGGCGCCCACCGTGGGGCCCTCTTTCTTCTTCGAGCAACCATGTCTGGTCCTGGGCTTAGGCCTGATCGTACCATCCCTGAAGAAGCACATTCGGGTTATGTCACTCAAGCCCAGCTTGAAGAGTCCACTCAGCGGATCACTCAAACCTTTCAGCAATAGTTCGCGGCGTTCTCTAGCGAACTCCTCAGGCGTTTTCCTCCCCCGCAGCTCGCTCACTCTACCGCTCCTCAACCCTCTGAGGACCAACCTTCGACGACTCATCCTCCGTCCGAACCCCGGCCTGTAGTCCCTCCTCAAACTCCGCATGCAGCGGCCATGCAACAGAAAGACCTCGCCGGGTACGTGTCTCCTCCGCCATACCAGACGACTTGCGCTGCGGACTCCCATCGACGTTACCTTCAATATGCTGAAGCCTCCGGCGAGAGCCCTGGCCCTAGTAGTAATAAGGAGCACACCGCAGGAGAAGTACCACAGGGCTCTCGGCACCATCCTCTCGCTTCAGGACCCTCAGCTACCCACGTAGAATCCGTTTATGATTGGACTTACCGTCCAATCGCCGAAGCCATTGGGGGGAACACTCCCCTTACTGACGACATCATGAAGGTTCCCCGTGAGAAGTTCAAGATGCCTCAGGTCGACAAATACAAGGGTGAGGGAGACCCCGCGGAGCATGTCCAGAACTACTATGACATGATGAGCATGCTGCAGGCGTCTGAGGCAATCATTTGTCGGTGCTTCCCCATCACCCTCTCAGGAAGTGCCAAGCTCTGGTGGAATGCTCTGGAGAAGAAGTCTATCGGCAGCTTTAAGCAGCTCAGTCAGAAGTTTGTGCACCACTTCTTGGCCGACACCAAGCAGAAGCTGCCTCCTCATGTGCTGATACAGACGAGGCAAGAACCTGGAGAAAGCCTATGAGCCTATATCAAGAGGTTCCAGGAGAAGAGACTGGAGGTTCATGACCCTGGAAGTTTAGTCACCATGTCCGCCATTGTGATTGGTTTGCTGAACAATGAGCTGGCCGACTCCCTTGCCAAGAAGTCAGTCACCAGCTACGAGCAGTTGATGGCTAAGGCTCACGGGTACATGGACATGGAGGATGCCCGAGCTTATAAGGCGACTCCACTGTGACAAGAGGCACCGCGGTGGCAACCCCAACACTAGCAATGCTACCGCAACCCCAAAGACTAGCAAAGCAGGCACGCAACACTGGGCCCCGACGGCAATACGGGCTGCCATGGAGACCCCAGAGTGCCGCTGCGTGAATTGGCTAGAGATCTCCCACCGAGGCAGGAGTGGCCCAGGGATCCTCTAAGAGTCGACTGATTATCACATTTTAATTATATTTTTATACCCTCATTACCTATTTTATATGAATAAAGATATTACTAATAATTATTTTTATCTTATTTTGCAGGCTAATAAAGAAATAATGAATAAAAGCCCAAATGACTCAAATTCTCTGAATTTCTACCAATTTTTGAAGCCCAAATCTGAAGACAAACGAAGGCCCAAGATACCAAAGTGATCCAAGAGAAATTCGTGAAGAAAAATCAAGAAAAGACAAATTCGGTTGGGAACCAACCGGTTGACCAACCGATTGGTTCGCAATTGATTTGATCAATGGCTGATTTCTCTTTCTTGGTGGCCAAGTTTGATCCAATAGTTCACATCAACTCCGTTGGGCTATAAATAGAGGGGTGGAGGGAGAGGTTTGAGTGTGAAATATTTTATAAAAATTCTATTTGTAGAGGAGGGTTACTCTTAATTGAGAAGACCTTCCAAAAATTATAACTTTTGTTACACAATAAATGAAATTTTTCACCCCTTCAATTTTCTTTCTCTTCTTCTAATCCAATGACCAAAAGGAGGATTAGATTAAGATCAGGAGTTGTTGGTTTCTATTTTATTTCTTTTGCATTTCTTTTTCATTTCTTGTTCATTTATATGCTTTGTAGCTTAGATTTACTTTCATGCAATTTAATTCCTTACAATTTACTTTCATGCAATGTCTTTAATTCTTGTATTTACTTTCTAGTATAGATTTTTCTTTTCTTTAATTCACCTTGAGGCTAGAACCCTCTAGGGAATTACCCTTTTCTAAGTGTGGAGCTAATATTTGTGGGATCCCTAGAGATTGTTTAAAACTAGCTAACAAATCTAACTTATTCCCATAAGATTGAGATAAGCTAAGTGGATCTACTCTAGATTCCTCATATCTTTAATTAATCCTCCATACTTTACCTTCTTTATTTTCCTCTTATCCTTGCTTTTCATTTGTTTGGTATTTTCCTTTATTCTTGATTCTTGATTTCATTGATTTTTACTTCTCTCTCAATCTCATATTCCCTCCATGTGCATATAATCTCAAACTTAGTTTTGTTATTATGTGCATATAACCACAACCACATTCCCAACTTCATTTTCTCCTCTTTTGCACATAATCCATAACCACTCTCTCTTATCTCTCACAAACCACTTTCACCATGTTTTTCTTTTATTCTTGAATAACTCCTAATTATCGCGCACATAATCAAACAAAGAACCAAACTTAATTAACTTTCTTTTTCACGTTCCTCGTGGGATCGATAATCTTTTATACTATAACTTGATCAATGTTGTATACTTGCAATTTTAGGAGGTAATCATTTATTTCCCATCAAGTTTTTGGCGCCGTTGCCGGGGAACGGTGCATAAGTAGGATTTTGATTAACTTTGGTCCTTAACTTGTGTGTTTTTCTTTTGTGAAGGAATTTGGAATTTGAAGATTAAGAGTTGATGAATCAAGATTGAAGATTTACCTCCAACGAGGCTTTGGATAGCGATTGCGTGGGTAACTCTTCTTTCTAGTATTCTCAATTCCACCCTTTAGATAGTTCATTCACATTAGAGACAATTAGGATAAAAAAAAAAAGATTTTACCATTGTCGACCCTAATAAACTTCATTTCTTTGATTGTCGACCATAATAAAAAATGAAAAGATTTTTATTTTTGCATCCTTTTTAGTTGCTTTTAATTCCTAGGGTTGCATTTCATATAATAGTAGGAATTCACCAAAGTGATTTGAGCATCTTGATTTGGCACTTACTTGAAAATATTTTTAAGGGCAAAACCCATTAATCAAGATAATGTGAGAGATTTCATCACCCTTTCCTTAGCCCAAAAATTACTAATTCCTCACTACACATACCCAAGCCTCTTAAAACTGATTAGACGTTGACCCCTAAGGATTCGAGCTCATTAAGGAATAAGAAATCCTTAAGTGAACCGGTCCAAGTTTATTTGGATTAATTGGTGTCTAAGGCAATGTTTAGGGGTTGCGTAAGGCGCTCCGTAAAGAAAGAGGTATTTAATTGATCTTTGATCTCCCTCTAGTACTATCCTTACCTGGCTAATTACCCAAGTAAACTTTGATCTTTTTATTAAGGGAATTTTTGGTTAGGAGCTGGTCTAAGTTAAGTTTAGGCTTAACCCTAGAGTTAGGGTGATTGAAAAGTGATTGCCTTGATTTGCTTTTAGTTAGTTTTTCTTTTTTTTTCTTTTTCTCATCATCTTCTTGACTTTTCTTTTTTCCTTTTTCTTTTAAAATTTTTTTTTGATTTTGGTGTATGCAAATTTGGGTTAGGGATAATACCAATCGTTTAATTCGTTTTGATCCATCTCTTGAACCAAACAAAATGGCCAATACCAACCCACCTGTTCTTCAAGATGTTTGTTACCCCACTAGAAATGCAATCCCCTGTTGCATAAAACTCCCCGAGGTCAATGGAACAAATTTCGAACTTAGACCGCATTTTATTAACATGCTTCCCAAATTTCTAGGAGTAGAAACCGAAGACGCTTATATTTTCATCTCCGAATTTGAAGAAATTTGCCTCATGATCAAGATGAGGGACTTGATCGAAGATGCGATCAAACTCCGATTTATTCCATTTGCCCTTAAGGGCAAAGCTAAAAAATGACTGTATAGCTTGCCCACAGATTCCATCTCAACTTGGGGTGAATTTGTAAAAGTTTTCCTGAAAAAATTCTTTCATATCCACAAAACGGTCAAGCTTAGAAACAGCATTCAAAATTTTAAAATTGTCCCAGGAGAACCTTTTTAGAAGTATTTTGACAAATTCAAAGATCTTCTTATCCAATGTCCTCACCATGGTCTTGAAAAGTGGCGATTATGCCAAATCATTTATGAAGGATTGGATTATTCTTCAAAAACTTCCTTAGAGTCAATGTGTCATCGACTCCCACTCAAATCGGTCCGACAGGAGGGATCGAAGAAGGGAGCCGGCACCAAGACCAGCCCTCACGGTCCTCAACACCTCTCTTACCGATGCCCTCCACATGGTCCTGAAGGAGGGGTATCTCAATATCGCTCCCCCCAAGATGAGGTCGGACCCCAGCAGCCGGGACTTTCAACAATACAGCAGATATCACAAGGATCATGGCCATCTCACCAATGATTCTCGAATCCTCCAGAGGGATATCGAGGACCTTATACAAAGAGGGTACCTCAAGAAGCTTGTCTCCTCGAGAGACAAGAGGGAAGCCATCCCAGGAGGGGCAGGTAGAAGGTCTCATTCTTGGTCGCCTCGCCCTCAGCCGCAGCCCGATCGTCGGCCCCCCAAACCCAGCCATAGGGGGGTCATCAACACAATCAGCGGCGGTCCCACAGCTAGAGGGTTGTCCAACAACACTCGGAAGAGATATGCCAAACGAGCGTTGTGAGTGGATATGTGTGACAAGAGGCCAAGAGCAGAGGAGCCCATCTCCTTCAGTGATGCGGATTTAAAAGGCGTTGAGATGCCTCATGATGATCCTATCGTCATCACAGCTGGGATCGACGGCTTCCAAGTGAAGGGGATCATGGTCGACACCGGAAGCTCGGTCGATGTCATGTATATCGACGCCTTCAACAAGATGGGCATAGACAAGTCTAGACTGTAGCATTGTCCGGGCCCGCTCATCGGATTCATCGGGCACGCCCTCTAACCAGAGGGGATGATCACACTCTCCCTAACGGTCGGCGAATACCCACGACAGTCCACAGTCCAAGTTTAATTTTTGGTGATGGATCTCAAGTCGGTCCACAATGTTATATTGGGCAGGACCGCCCTCCATCTCTTGTGGGCCATCCCCTCTACATAGCACTAAATATTGAAGTTCCCGACCCCTAAAGGAGTCGGAGTCGCCAGGAGCAACCAACGAGAAGCCAGAACCTGCTATCTGCTCTTGACAAAGGGAAAGGGGGTGCAAGAGACCCTACCCATTGAAAAAGGCTTGCTTTCAGATGGAGAAAGCGTCGAGGAGCTTCAAGAGATACCGATCGACTCGAAAGGGAAGAAGAAGATCAAGATCGGATCCAGTCTCGTAGAACCCCAACGAGGAGCTATGATTGCATTCCTATTGGAGAACCTCGATGTGTTCGCATGGGGACCTGAAGACATGCCGGGTATCCCTCCCGAAGTGATTAGCCATGAGCTTACGGTCGACCGACACACCAAGCCAGTTCGACAGAAAAAGAGACATCTCGGCCCTGAGAGACAGAAAGCGGCCGCTGACGAAGTCAACCGACTCCTAAGAGCCGGTTTCATTCGAGAGGTGCAGTACCCAGAATGGCTATCCAACGTGGTGTTGGTAAAGAAGGCTCTTGACAAGTGGAGGATATGTGTAGACTTCACTGATCTCAACAAGGCCTGTCTCAAAGATAGCTACCCTCTCCTCCGGATCGATCAGCTAGTCGACGAGAGCGTAGGACATGAGCTACTTAGCTTCATGGATGCCTTCTTTGGCTATGTAGAGTCGAAAAAGTTTTGTTTGATTGACTTTGAGAAAAAGATTACAATCACACTCTCTCGATTACAGAGGAAGAGGAGGTTGATTTGACTCCTCTTTTGTATGGGTTCTTGGTGGCGAAAGAAGGCTTCACTCAATGCTCACGTAGAGATCCGCTTTAGTTGTGATCGGCACAAGGTTGTTGATGATTGATGAGGAACTCAATCTCTCTGGCGCAAGTCTTTGGGTTTTCAAAAGTTCAAAAGTCCCTTCCTAATAGCCGCCACGGCTATTTATTGGGCTTTAAGCATGTAACCATCATGCTAAAATTGTGGAGGCGTGGGTTAGTGGGTATAGCGATGCCCACCATTTAACCCACGGGTTATCGTGGCTTTAGTGGCCTTCGTGGTCGTTGGCTTTCTTTGTTATGGCGAGCTTGAGCCGTTAAATGGCGAGTTTCGCTGGCATGCGAACCTCGGTTGAATGGCGAGGTTCGCTGGCATGCGCGAACCTCGGTTGAATGTCGAGGCTCACTCGTGGCGAACCTCGGTTAAATGTCGAGGTTCGCTGGCATGCGAACCTCGGTTGAATGGCGAGTTTCGCTGGCATGCGAACCTCGGTTGAATGTCGAGGTTCGCTGGCATGCGAACCTCGGTTGAATGTCGAGGCTCACTCGTGGCGAACCTCGGTTGAATGTCGAGGCTCACTCGTGGCGAACCTCGGTTGAATGTCGAGGCTCACTCGTGGCGAACCTCGGTTAAATGTCGAGGTTCGCTGGCGTGGCGAACCTCGGTTGAATGGCGAGGTTCGCTGGCATGCGCGAACCTCGGTTGAATGGCGAGGTTCGCTGGCATGCGAACCTCGGTTGAATGTCGAGGCTCACTCGTGGCGAACCTCGGTTGAATGGCGAGGTTCGCTGGCATGCGCGAACCTCGGTTGAATGTCGAGGTTCGCTGGCATGCGCGAACCTCGGTTGAATGGCGAGTTTCGCTGGCATGCGCGAACCTCGGTTGAATGTCGAGGTTCGCTGGCATGCGCGAACCTCGGTTGAATGGCGAGTTTCGCTGGCATGCGCGAACCTCGGTTGAATGGCGAGTTTCGCTGGCATGCGCGAACCTCGGTTGAATGTCGAGGTTCGCTGGCATGCGCGAACCTCGGTTGAATGTCGAGGCTCACTCGTGGCGAACCTCGGTTGAATGGCGAGTTTCGCTGGCATGCGCGAACCTCGGTTGAATGGCGAGTTTCGCTGGCATGCGCGAACCTCGGTTGAATGGCGAGGTTCGCTGGCATGCGAACCTCGGTTGAATGGCGAGGTTCGCTGGCATGCGCGAACCTCGGTTAAATGTCGAGGTTCGCTGGCATGCGAACCTCGGTTGAATGTCGAGGTTCGCTGGCATGCGAACCTCGGTTAAATGTCGAGGTTCGCTGGCATGCGCGAACCTCGGTTGAATGTCGAGGCTCACTCGTGGCGAACCTCGGTTGAATGTCGAGGCTCACTCGTGGCGAACCTCGGTTGAATGGCGAGTTTCGCTGGCATGCGAACCTCGGTTAAATGTCGAGGTTCGCTGGCATGCGCGAACCTCGGTTAAATGTCGAGGTTCGCTGGCATGCGAACCTCGGTTGAATGTCGAGGCTCACTCGTGGCGAACCTCGGTTGAATGGCGAGTTTCGCTGGCATGCGAACCTCGGTTGAATGGCGAGTTTCGCTGGCATGCGAACCTCGGTTGAATGGCGAGTTTCGCTGGCATGCGAACCTCGGTTGAATGTCGAGGTTCGCTGGCATGCGAACCTCGGTTAAATGTCGAGGTTCGCTGGCATGCGAACCTCGGTTAAATGTCGAGGTTCGCTGGCATGCGAACCTCGGTTGAATGGCGAGTTTCGCTGGCATGCGAACCTCGGTTGAATGGCGAGTTTCGCTGGCATGCGAACCTCGGTTGAATGGCGAGTTTCGCTGGCATGCGAACCTCGGTTGAATGGCGAGTTTCGCTGGCATGCGAACCTCGGTTGAATGGCGAGTTTCGCTGGCATGCGAACCTCGGTTGAATGTCGAGGTTCGCTGGCATGCGAACCTCGGTTGAATGGCGAGTTTCGCTGGCATGCGAACCTCGGTTGAATGGCGAGTTTCGCTGGCATGCGCGAACCTCGGTTGAATGGCGAGTTTCGCTGGCATGCGAACCTCGGTTAAATGTCGAGGTTCGCTGGCATGCGCGAACCTCGGTTAAATGTCGAGGTTCGCTGGCATGCGAACCTCGGTTGAATGGCGAGTTTCGCTGGCATGCGAACCTCGGTTAAATGTCGAGGTTCGCTGGCATGCGCGAACCTCGGTTGAATGTCGAGGTTCGCTGGCATGCGAACCTCGGTTAAATGTCGAGGTTCGCTGGCATGCGCGAACCTCGGTTAAATGTCGAGGTTCGCTGGCATGCGAACCTCGGTTGAATGGCGAGTTTCGCTGGCATGCGCGAACCTCGGTTAAATGTCGAGGTTCGCTGGCATGCGCGAACCTCGGTTAAATGTCGAGGTTCGCTGGCATGCGAACCTCGGTTGAATGGCGAGTTTCGCTGGCATGCGAACCTCGGTTAAATGTCGAGGTTCGCTGGCATGCGCGAACCTCGGTTGAATGGCGAGTTTCGCTGGCATGCGCGAACCTCGGTTGAATGTCGAGGTTCGCTGGCATGCGAACCTCGGTTGAATGTCGAGGTTCGCTGGCATGCGAACCTCGGTTGAATGGCGAGTTTCGCTGGCATGCGAACCTCGGTTGAATGGCGAGTTTCGCTGGCATGCGAACCTCGGTTGAATGTCGAGGTTCGCTGGCATGCGAACCTCGGTTGAATGGCGAGGTTCGCTGGCATGCGAACCTCGGTTGAATGGCGAGTTTCGCTGGCATGCGAACCTCGGTTGAATGTCGAGGTTCGCTGGCATGCGCGAACCTCGGTTAAATGTCGAGGTTCGCTGGCATGCGAACCTCGGTTGAATGGCGAGGTTCGCTGGCATGCGAACCTCGGTTGAATGGCGAGTTTCGCTGGCATGCGAACCTCGGTTGAATGGCGAGGTTCGCTGGCATGCGAACCTCGGTTGAATGGCGAGTTTCGCTGGCATGCGAACCTCGGTTGAATGGCGAGGTTCGCTGGCATGCGAACCTCGGTTGAATGGCGAGTTTCGCTGGCATGCGAACCTCGGTTGAATGGCGAGGTTCGCTGGCATGCGAACCTCGGTTGAATGGCGAGTTTCGCTGGCATGCGCGAACCTCGGTTGAATGGCGAGTTTCGCTGGCATGCGAACCTCGGTTGAATGTCGAGGTTCGCTGGCATGCGAACCTCGGTTGAATGGCGAGTTTCGCTGGCATGCGCGAACCTCGGTTGAATGGCGAGTTTCGCTGGCATGCGCGAACCTCGGTTGAATGGCGAGTTTCGCTGGCATGCGAACCTCGGTTGAATGGCGAGTTTCGCTGGCATGCGAACCTCGGTTGAATGGCGAGGTTCGCTGGCATGCGAACCTCGGTTGAATGGCGAGGTTCGCTGGCATGCGAACCTCGGTTGAATGTCGAGGTTCGCTGGCATGCGAACCTCGGTTAAATGTCGAGGTTCGCTTTCTTGTTGGATGAGCCTCGTTTGGCGAGGCTCGCTTTCTTGTTTGGTGAGTCTCGTTTGGCGAGGCTCGCTTTCTTGTTTGGTGAGTCTCGTTTGGCGAGGTTAAGCTCTTGAGTGACTTTGTCCTTTTAAAGTGGCGATTTAAACCTCTGAGACTAACTTCTTCTTCTCTTTTGTGTAGTTGAGCATCCTTCTACCCCATTCCTCAGCGGGGTTCTTTTGGAGCAAATGGTGCTCAAGAGGCGAACGATTTCCTCTCCCCTCTTGTGAGCGTTCACGCATTTGTGGACAGAATCAAGAGGAGTTGAGACTTCTTTCGAACCTTCAACATCCCCTTGGCGTTGGATTACGGATGCCCCTTTGGAGTCGTGCTTAGGGACCAGATCAAAGCTTGTCTTTGTTTGGAGATGATCTTGAAGATCGGATCTGTTGGACTTGGGTTCGTACAAGTGGCTCAGTGGTAAACTCACGCTACATGTTCTTGCCTTAATGGAGCAGGATTGCTCAGCGACCTCCTTAAGAGCCGCTTCTAATCCTCGGAAGATGGTGGGATCTAACCCTACTCAAGATGGAGTGATGTGCGGTCACTTCTCTCGGGTGGTGCAGGTGGACCGCCATGGTCATCATGTAGCGGTCTACAACACAGGCTTTTCGGAGGAGCTTCTGTTGGCGAATCGGTATCGCGGCCAACACCTTCGGTCGTGCTTTCCATTAGGCGGAGGGGCAATTCCCTGCCAAGGATTTCTGGACTCCTGGTTGGTCTCGATGGGGTTCTTCGCAATGGTGGCCTCGCATCACTGAATACATTCTAGAAGAGTATCGTGACGAATTGGAGAGATTTGGCCTTAGGGCTCCTATCAGGGCAACTCAACTGGGCTTGAGGAACAATTCTCAACAGTTCTTTGGGATTTTAGAATTGTATAATCCTGATACTCATACCTTCTTCACTCCAGACGGCGAATTGGGGATTGCCTTGCACGAGATGGCCGAGGTTTCTGGGCTACCTCATGGCAGGTATCCGTACGAGGAGTATATCCCGGGGTATAAAGAGCTGACGGATTTGGAGAAAGATCACCCCCAAGTAGTGGAGACCTATTGGGAAGTGATGTGCCACTATTATATTTGCACATGTAGGCACGCCGTCTTTGATAAGAAGGGGAAAAGTTCATTAGTCATAATATTTGGGCCCACTACCTCTTTGAAGAATTGGATGATAAGGGAGGTATTGTGGTGCCCACAGGTCCTCTTGGCGGGTAAATTGTCACGGCTTGTGCTTGACAACCTTCCACTTTCTTATGTGACTTCCACAGACGAGCATGGCTTCGGCGGTGACGTTTGACACTTATATCTATCGGGCGGGGCCGATTTCTTCAAAGGCGGTACTAGCGGGCTACCTCATGTTGTGGCTCAAACACATCGTCGTCCCTGCTGGCTTTGACCTCTTGGCATCGAGGTGATTTTCCTGGCATGCGCTTAGCACCGCGAGCGTCAATATGCACTTCTTCCCGCCATGATTGCGGTATTCATTGCGACTTGCGGCGTCTTTGCTATGCCTTACGCCATGGTGTTGAGAACCCGAGGGTGGAATTACCATCACGCTATCTTATGGCGTGGTTAGTCATGCATTGCCCTACTCTCATGGGTACACCTTCTGCACATGTAGAGGGACAAATTACTCCTTTCATCCAGAGGCTAGAGAACGTCGATTGGACCAAACATTACATGGCTTCAGTGCGGCGCGCTCTCCGGGACTATAAGAGTTATTCTTTTAATCGGTGCCTCCCTCATTTTCCTGGGGTCAGCTATGGACACGCTTTAGTGGATGAACCCAATGCTCAGGGTTATACCACTTTATCGCTTGGCTGCTTCTTATGGCTCATGAGCATCCGGCCGGGGTATTTCATATGCCGTTTCGGTCCTATATGCGTATTGGAGCCTTATCTACCCTGTCGCTTCGCCCGTCAGTTTCGGTATGACCAATTGTATGTCGGTAATCCCAATTCTCAATTCTGATCCGGCGGTGGCTTAGTCGTGGGAGCGGGGCTTGATGCTTGGACCGTTCTTTGGCGAGGTGCTCGTTTTCTCTTCATAGCGAGACCCTCAATCCGGACGGCGTTAGCGTATTGCAAGTGGCATTGCATGGCAAACGCCAAATTCCGTGCTTCAACATCAACTCTTACGGGCTACGATTGATTCGGGGCGTTATAGAAGGCGGACTTCAGCGAGGAGCGCATTAGGGACTAAAGGAGTATTTGCACGCCGAGATGGATGCCGAACCGCTAAACCCCAAGCCGGTGTGGAGCCCTCACGCCAATCCGACCCTCATGGGACCCGGGAGCCATCCGTCAACCCGGCCCACATGAGACCCAAAGGATATAGATGAGGCTCTAGATGAGTACGGTAGCAACATGCCTTCTTCTGGCGGTGTTGAGGCAACTCCCGGGTTGAACTCAGACGAGGCACCTAGAGATTTAGCTCCTTTTGGAGAACCATCGAATATATTCGAAGATCCTCTTGAAAGCTCTACCTCGCCCAGCCAGTCTGTTGGAGCTGTGCCCCAAGAAGCCACCCACACTTCAGAGCCTGGAGGAAGCCAAGCTTTGGTGCCAACAGATCAAGGATCTAAAAGACCAGGGCCCCCTCGGTCCAAGCGTGTAGTCAAGCGGGTGAGGAGAGAAGCCTTGATTGAAGCTGCCGCCAGCCTGAGCCCCATTACTGAAGGCCCTCCTGATGCTGCCAAGAGTATGCTTGATGATGTCAAGAGTCTTGCGGGCGCCTAGTCGGTCCGTGACTCCAAGACGAGCAAAGCACCGGGCAGTTCTCGAGACCCCACTGGCTTTGACTGTTGCCACCACCCCTTCAATTGATGTCCTGCCAATCCCGTCCTCGGCTTGTCCGTCGGGCCCAAATCCTTCTGCTGGTACCCCCTCTTCTTTTGACTTGTCGAAAGACTACGGGGTATCTATGATTCGCCATAATTTCCTCACCATCCTAAAAGAATCTCTGCTCAAGTGTTGGGCGTGGTGGGGACTTTCTTTGGAATCAAGGCGTTTTGGAACCCCTCACGGATGTGATGCGAGCTCGACTAACGCCGCAGCCTACACCGCCTTACCGAACCTATTTGGTACAGGCGAGACCCTTTCAACAAATGGTAGAGAGCAGTGACCGGTCTCTTCATTCTATGATTGAGGATCGTGCCATGCGGCTTAGAAGAATAAGAGATGATACTCAATTTGAGCTCCAACGTCAAGTACTTTCGAAAAGCGAGTATTAATCGGCTTTTGAGGCGGCAGCGACTACGTATGATGAAAAGAAAGGGTTGCTAGCACCGAGCGTAATCAACAACTCTGGTTGACTCCTCTGGTGCACTCATTGACATTCGAGCAAAATTGGCGGAGGCGTAAAGTGGGCTAGCGGTACTCTTGAGAAACATCAAACTCGATAGCCCAATGTGCGCACACGAGGCCGTAGTGGAAGCTGAATCTAATGATCTGGAAGGGCTAAGCGCCACAGGAGCCAAATGCCCGACTTTCTCGACAATGATCTTCATAAACAAAGCGACGGAGGAGATCAAAGTCGCCCACAAGGAAACTATGGTCAAGATTGCTTCCGAGATCCGCCAAACTCTTGGGAACTTGTAATTTATGTACATCTTTAACTACATGATGAATAAAATTCCACTTTTTTTTGTTTTTTGTGTTCACTCAAAATTTTGTTGCGCACTTTGCATTTGCAATCTGGAATTTTTAGCAAACTCCCAGCTATCAACGGACTTGATATGTCTTTACCAGTTGCCGTTTGAACTGGACTAGCCATACTTTTCCCCTCAGTATGATGAGTTTTCGAGGAGGTTCTTTTAGGCTTAATGCTAAAATCTCCCCTCTATCCTTAGCCGTTCAAGGCGTTGGATTAAAAGATAAGGACAACTCATCTGGTAAACCAAAAATAGTGTGGGAGTGATCAAATCATTCAATGACATAAAAGTGCCACGATCGTGACCAGAAAGGAATCAAGTTGTTCAGTGACATGAAAGTATAACAACCGTGATTGTGAACAAAGTCATTTAGAGGAATGACCTTGTGGGAGTAGTTAAGTCATTCAGTGACATGAGAGTATAACGACTATGATTGGAATAAAGGTAAATTGCATGGTAGGCTACTACCAGGAATAAGATAGTGTGAAAGTTGTGATCGAATCGTTCAGTGACATAAAAGTATAACGATCGTGATCAGAAAGTAATCAAGTTGTTCAGTGACATGAAAGTATAACAACAATGATTATAAACAAAGTCATTCAAGGAAATGACTCTGTGGGGTTAACTGAGTCGTTCAGTGACATAAGAGTATAACGACTATACTTGGAATAGGAGCACATCGCATAGTAGGCCACTATTCGGTGAGAGAGTTGATAGGGGTGTATCACTTGGTTAGCCACTATCTTACATAAAGTCACTCAGACAAGAGACGATATGGAAATGATCAGGTCGTTCAGTGACGTAGAAGTATAACGACTGTGATCGAAAACAATCACATTGTTTAGTGGTGTGAAAGTATGACCACTGTGATCAACATGAAGACACATCATTCGATAAATCAAAATTAGGTGACAGCCGTTGTTCACGGGGAATTGAAACATTGGCTCATCGTTGAGTAAGCCCATAAGGTATGACGAACATCATTCGGTATGAATAACAAACGTCGGAGAATTAGAATATTGGCGCATCACTTGGTAGGCCAAAGGTGGATATCGTAAAGATAAAACATTGACTTGGTAAGTCAATACTTAGAAACGATAAGATAATTGACTAGGGGTAATATTTCTTCAGAAACTTACCATTGATAGGCATCATGATTTTGTCGCCTTCTTGATTGGTTAGGCGGTACGCTCCATTCGAGTAGACCGACTCCACTACGAATGGTCCTTCCCATTTTGGTTCGAATTTCCCTTTCTTTTTGGAATTCAAAATCATTGGGCGTCGGACGGCGATGCGAGTCGCCTTCCTTGAAAATCGACAGGACTTTCTTGTCAAATGCTTTAGAAATCAGTGCGGTACAACTTCGATATCTTTGTTGAGCACGTAGTCGTTTTCATCCAAAGATTTCAAGTTCTTCAAGCGTCGGCGATGATTTTCTTCGATCGTCATTCGGTGTTTAATGCTACTCGTAGTGGCCGAATTTGAATCTCCATCGGTAAAATAGCTTCACAACCATAAACTAAAGCATATGGGGTGGTACCGTTGGTGTCGCGAACCGTTTATGCGGTAAGCCCACAAGCTTTGTCCCAACTTATCATCCCAATCCTTCTTATTTGAAGAGACCATCTTGGTGAGGATCTTGATGATCGCCTTATTAAAAGCTTCACTTGTCCATTTGCCGCAGATAATAAGTCGTTGATGCTAAATTCGGATTGAATTTATCACGTAATCGCGGAAAGCTGGATCGACAAATTGTGGACCATTGTCGTGGACAATCTGTCTTGGCACACCATATCGGTATATGACGGATGTTTGACAAATTTGATCACATCAGTAGTCTTGACCATTCTCAATGGAATAGCTTACGCCCATTTTGAGAAATAGTCGATTATCGCCAATATAAAGCAGTGTCCTTTTGAAGAAGGTGGAGAGATGGGACAAACAATATCCATTCCCCACGCTTCAAATGGCCGTGACGCGGTAGGATGCAAGTGTTCGGTGGTTGGTGAAGGTAATTAGCATGTATTTGGCATGCATGGCATCGCTTAACGTGAGCCACGGCATCCCTTACCATTGTCGGCCAATAATAACCGAAGCCCACGCACCGATCCCATAATTTAGGTCCGGCCGGTGTGCTCCACAAACACCGTCATGAGCTTCTTTCAAGACTTGCTCGCTTGCTTAGTTGACAAACATCAAGCAAGAACTCCATCATATGCCCTTCTATATAAAGTCGTAGTTGGGAATCATAGTAAAATCTTGATGCTCGTCGGCGAATTGACTCTCTTTCTTTTATGTCTTGGGTAATATCCCATGCAAGACATAATCGATGATCGGAACCGCCAGCCTCGTGCTTCAAATGACTTAGGTTAGTCTTCATTGCTTGAATCGCAGCATATTTCGGTCGAAATAGTTGCCGACTAGACACACTAACCTCGCCGAGTAGCATTCTCGCGTATAGCGAATGCAAGAGACGCCACCGATCGCATAAGTATTTTGCAAACGGGTACATGATCAATGTAAAAGCTTTCAAAGGAGTCACTAAAGCTATGGCGGTGCATGATGAGGATAAGGTCCTCGTGCGACTTCATACTCTCCTCTTAGTTGCTTAACGATTAGGCTGTGAATCCCCAAATGCTTCAAGATGTTTCACACCTATATGTTTGGCTATGTCGAGACCAATCAATAACGATTGTACTCGCTACGCTATTGGTACATGGTTCGATAGCGACCGCGGCTTCGTGGTATCCGTGGTTTTGGGGAGATATCGATACTACCCCCACTCGGCTACAGCGGGGCCGTCATGGGTCGCTCTCATGTCTGGCTAAAGAACAACCGCCATACCTGCTCCTTAGAGACCGATTAGCTTCATAAGGTTCATCGTGCATGTCTTGATATAATTCGACTTTCCCTTTTAATGGGTGGTTAGCCATAAGATCACACACGCCTTGACCCTTCATCGCTTCGAGGTTTGAAGTGAATGTCGTCTTGAGATAATAACAATGCCCATCTAGCCATTCGACCATTCAACGTGCCAGGCTGGGTCATGAATACCCGTATAGGGTCAATTTTGGATATGACATGTATAGTCTGTCCCACGAGATAGTGCCGCATCTTTTGGATGGCGAAGACCAAAGCCAAACATTCCTTCTGAATGGGAGGATATCGATATTCGGCCCCCGATAGCGTCCTACTGAGGTAATAGACCGCTGTTCGTGGCCATTGTCATCGCCCCGTAGCAAAGACCGCCAACGATACTCAGAGCGGATGTAAATCGAGAAGGGCTTTCTGATTTAGGTGCAACTAACACAGGGGGATTAGAAAGATATATCTTGATCTCTTCGAATGCCTTCCGGCAATCTTCATCCCAAACGAACGATACACCTTTCTTCATGAGCTTCGAGAATGGTTGACATTTCCCCGATAAATTGGAAATGAATCTGCGAATGTAAGCCAAACGTCCTTGGAGACCACGAAGCTCCCTAAGGCTCCTAGGAGGTGGAAGTTCCTGGATAGCTTTGATCTTGTCCGGGTCGAGACGTATACCATCTGCTGTGACCACGAACCCTAGAAACTTGCCACTAGACATCCCCAGAAAAGACTTGGTTGGGTTCATCTTCAACTGATGTGCCCGCATTATCTCGAATGTTGTCTTCAAGTCATGCAAGTGATTACCTTTGTGACGACTCTTAACTACTAAATCGTCTACGTAGCTGTTCGCGGGGAAAGTTGGTTTGTTATTCATTGCTTGTTTGAACTCGTGTACAGCTTCGTTGGCCTACAACAAAATTTCAAACAAAAGAAATGCCTTTATATTTCAGGCTTACAATGAAAATGAAAATTACAACTTTCTTCCTTTTGTGAACAAACACGAGGATCTCTATTATCCCGATCCTCGCCATGGAGTTCTTTGCCCGTGTCGGACTTTTGTTCGTCCGCTGACCACCGCAATTCCGATCTGGTGTAAGCAGGGTTGCGGAACTTCTGAGGCGTAGGGGCTCGTTTCACGAAGGAAGCGAAGCGCTGAGGATCACACTCACGGCGAGAGGATCGCCATGGGATCACACTCACGGCGAGAGGATCACGAGCGGTGAGATCTACAAGGAGAAATCCAGCGCTATCCACGAGGTTAAGGCGAAGCTTAACCTAGAGGGTATCTGTAGTTCGACCGAGTTTGCTTATCTTCCGCCTATAGATCCGACGCCGATCGACTTGAGTCACGGCAAGCTCGAACCGCAAGGTCAGATCTCGCGAGGGCTCTTGAAGTCCGCCTCAAAGCCAAAGCCAAATCCTCAAATCCCGGATCTCCAAAAGTCCGAAATCCCACCAAAATCCAACCACGAACCACCAAGACCCCCTATTTATACATCTCAAGGGGGTGGCTCGACCAATGGTAGAGCCACCTCGACATGGCGAGGAGGCTCGGCCATGTTGGCCGAGCCACCTCGACCATTTGGTGAGGTCCGTTCACGTTGGTTCGAGTCATTTTTCGTCGTTTCCGGTCTTAGGGCTTGGTTTCTCGGTGATGTCACCGTTGTGTTTGAGTCCGTATCCGATCAACTTCGAACTTCGAGCGGCTCGTTTGCATCGGCGGACTAAGTACGCTTGATTCCGCCTCGCCGACGCTTGAGTTTAGCCAACTTCGCCTCGTTGAGCCGTCGTCGGGTTTTCTCCACGATCGTCGTTTATTTGGCTCGTCGCCTCACCGACTCACTTCATGGGTTCGTCGACTGGCTTTACGGCGTTTTGCGGCGTAATCCGCGTCGGCAGTTACGGTCGCGCCGTCGGATGGATCGTCGGTTATCAACCCACCGTTTACGAGTCTTGTTCGCACCGATAAGCAATTTTTAGCGCTCTGATACCCCTCCAAAGCGTCTCGGTCGATTCTTGATGAGTGCGGGATGCTTTGACATGATGAGCCCTTCACTCTTTAATTGGCGTGATAGGACTTGTGAATGACCACGGCGTTTGATCTCTCCATTCCCTTGATCTTTCCGGTGCTTTGTAGGATTCTTTGAAGGTATTGCGATCTTGCATTTTTTGTCGACCGTTGTCGAATTTCAAACTATAGCTAATTGAGTTCATTTCTTTGTTGACTTCGTGTCGGTGGATTGTCGTCCAATTGACCATCGAGGTTCCTCCGTTGATGGGAATTCTTGATGGATCGAACCGTTGATCGGTGAATCCTTCGCCGACGACGCGTTGGTTGGCGTCGCTCTTGCATTACTTCGTTGCGGTGTGTTCATCCACGGTGGGAGGTATTCTTCCCAATTGTTGATTGGTAGGCCCTGGTGAGGGATGCATGAATCGACACCGATACAAAGGGAGGAGTCCTTCGAGGTAGAGCGCTGTCCGGCCGATATAAGCCTCGCCGTAATTTTATCCCTCCTTGAGGTCCCACAGCCGAGGAAATTGAGGGTTATCGAAGTTATCCTTAAGAATATGGTAATATTCTCGGGAACTTCGTTAAGAACCGTGAATTAGTTTATACTGTAATCCTATTTGGAGTAGGGCATGGGAGAATATCCGAAGATTGAGTCCGCCTGTGCCACCTTGCCGATGATTTCACCATTTAGAGGTTAAGCTCCAAAGTCTACAAGATTTTGAAGTAGCGGGCTCGCCTCATATATCGAGGCTCGCGGCGGCTTGGCCGGATTCTTGCGTTATTCTTGGACTCGGAGTTCAAATGCAACAGGCCGTGGATCATTTGAGATCGGCCAAGGTTGAAGCTTCATCTTCCGTGGGACATTTTGGTCTTGTGTCGCCGAGAAGCGAGGATAGTAGAGCTCGAGCAGGAGCTTCAAGCGGCGAAGGAGAGCCTCGATCGCCTTGAAGCCGACGAAGGCCAACAAAGAAAAGACTCTCGCGGTCGCGTCTGAGGAACTTGAACTCGGGCGTAAGCTGGTTGACATCAAGAAGGAGATCATGAGGCCCTTAATGGCGTGAGGAGACTTTCGTGGCCGAAGCTCGTGAGGAACTTCAACAAGCTTTCCTCAATAAAGTATCGAGTTAAAGCAAAACATATTTACGTCCTCTTTTGTGCTCTATTATGATTCTTTTATTTCGCCGTAAATAATTAACCATAATACTTATAGGATTTTGGCAAACCCTCACCGCCAACGGATTTGATTAGCCTTTACCAACTACCGTTTGAATTGGGCTAGCGTGCGGATTGTCCAAACCGCTCTACACACAACGCTGTGCTAAAAGAATGAGACTCTCTTAGACTTAATGCTACGATGTTGAATCGTGAAGCCGTCTTTTATCATGGGAATAGACTACCCGCAACGCTGCGGTGAGGCGCTGGCTTTATCCCTTCTTAGGCTTCGGATGATGTACCCCAGTCGAACTCGGTGTCTTCTTCAATCGGAGAAAGACTAAACCGCAACGCTGTAAGGCGCTGACTTTAGGGTTATTGGCCAACCCGACCCTCAGCGGGTTTGATGAGCCTTTACCAACTACCGCTTGAGTTGGGCTAGCATGTAGATTATCTAAATCCGTTCTACACACAACGCTGTGCTAAAAGAATGAGACTCTCTTAGACTTAATGCTACGATGTTGAATCGTGAAGCCGTCTTTTATCATGGGAATAGACTACCCGCAACGCTGCGGTGAGGCGCTGGCTTTATCCCTTCTTAGGCTTCGGATAAAATGCCCCGTAACCCAACTCGTGTCTTCTTCAATCGGAGAAAGACTAAACCGCAACGCTGTGAGGCGCTGGCTTTATCCCTTCTTAGGCTTCGGATAAAATGCCCTTAATCAACTCGTGTCTTCTTCAATCGGAGAAAGACTAAACCGCAACGCTGTGAGGCGCTGGCTTTATCCCTTCTTAGGCTTCGATAAAATACCCCAAGATGAATCTTGGCCCCTTCTTTGACCTGAGAAGGGTTGAACCGACTAAGGTTGATTGAGGTGGGAAAGGAAGAATGTATTCTATTTCCGAGGGTGGAGAGGAAAGAGGATCTTGTCTCCTATCTCAGGGTAAGGGATGAACAAGAGAGGAAGGTTTTGTATCCTATCTCTTGCCGGTGGAGAGGAAGGTTTTGTGTCCTATCTCCGTGTGCTTACTTAATTTGAAATAAGAGAGGAAGGTTTTGTATCCTATCTCTTATTGATGGAGAGGAAGGAGGATCTTGTCTCCTATCTCAGGGTAAGGGATGAACAAGAGAGGAAGGTTTTGTGTCCTATCTCGGTGAAGGTGGGAAAGGAAGAATGTATTCTATTTCCGATGAGAAACTAAGAGTGGGATCTCCACTCAGAATCTGAGACAAGAGAGGAAGGTTTTGTGTCCTATCTCGGTGAAGGTGGGAAAGGAAGAATGTATTCTATTTCCGATGAGAAACTAAGAGTGGGATCTCCACTCCGAGAATCTGAGACAAGAGAGGAAGGTTTTGTATCCTATCTCTTGCTTCTGAAGAGGAAGGATGTGTCCTATCTCCAGGTGAAGGTGGGAAAGGAAGAATGTATTCTATTTCCCGATGAGAAACTAAGAGTGGGGTCTCCACTCCGAGAATCTTGGAAGGGTATGGATAGCTTTCTCTTTTGTAGGATTGCTAACCAGAATTTGAAAGTGGACCTCTCGTTCGTGGAAGGAATCGAGAGGGGATTTTGCTGGTGGTTGGACCAGGAAGATTTTTAGTGGGCCCACCGTCAATGAATTTGATCGGTGAGAGAATTTTGGAGGAAAACACAATAATCTAGGGTTATCCTCATGAAAATGAGTGAGATATTCTCTGAGGAACTTCCCATCAAAACGGGTTATCCTGAATGTATTAAGGATAATACTTTTTCAGAAACTTCCCATTTATCTAAGATTAATTGCCTGGCCGCCATTCTCAGGTGATATATGATATGCACCGTTTGAATAGACCGTGTCTATTATAAACGGTCCTTCCCATTTGGGTTCGAATTTACCTTTCTTTTTAGAGGTGAGGATTATCGGCCGTCTAGCAGCGAGGACGAGATCTCCCTCCTTAAAGGTTCTCTGTCGAACTTTCTTGTTGAAAGCCCTCGACATCCTAGCTTGATAGAACTCAATGCATTGTTGAGCCTCCAGGCGCTTCTCATCTAACATCTCAAGCTCTTCGAGACGTTTTTGATGTTGTTCTTCTGTCATCTCGCTGCAAGGGCGACGCCAAGTGACGGAATCGATTTCCAACGGAGAATTGCTTCACACCCATAGACCGTAGAGTACGGTAGCTCCCCGCCGGCGACGCATGCTGCAGCGATATGCCCAGAGTGCTTCTCCGAAGTTTATCATCCCAGCCTCGCTTATTATTCTTCACAAGCTTCACAAAATCTTGATGATCATCTTGTTGAACGCCTAACCCATTCGCCGGATTATAGGTCGCCGACGACATCTTGTATCTTGAATTTTTCGCAAAACCCGATGAAGGAATTGCCGATAAATTGGGGACCGCTGTCATGCACGATCCGTTTGGGACACCATGTCGATAGATGACATGGTGTTTGATGAATCGATGGCGGTTTTCGCCTTGACCTCTTTTAGTGGGATTGCTTCACCACTTGGAGAAGTAGTCGGTGATCGCTAGAATAAACCGATCTCCTTTAACCGACGGAGGAAAAATGGGACCTACAACGCCCATTCTCCATGTCTCAATGGCCGATGTGGTCGGCGGATGTACCGCCCGCGGCCGATGCATATAATTCACGGAATTTGACACGCATGGCATTTCGGCGTGCTCAAGCTGCGTCATTAATCATCGTGGGCCAAAAGTAGCCCATTCTCCCGATTCGCCAGAGCTTGGGACCAGCCGGCAAGACTACATTCACCTTCGTGTGCTTCCCGAAGGACCTCTTACGCCTCTTTGTTTGAGAGGCATCGGAGTAAAGACCATCGTACCCCGGCGATATAGCATCACGGGTTTACGTGTCGTAAAGAATCTTGAGCTCTTCACGGATTGACTCTCTCCTTCACTTCTTACGGTAGAATACCATGTAAGACGAATCGATGATAGGAAAGCCAATCTCGGCTCCAACTTGGTTTGGGTTGCATGTACTTCTTTGGTAACTACCCCTTACCTTCTTGTGCCTCATCGTATAATGGTACGAAGAGTTGGTGAGTCCCGACCGTAACTAGTTGCTCGGTCTCTAAGGTTGTGCTAACGACACGCCTAACGCCAGCATCTGCTGAGCTGGAGGCGTGGATATATTCGATGAAGAATTCTTCAATGAGTCCGCCATTTCAACAGCCTATCCGATGATAGGGGATTAGATCCGATTCCTCGACTTCAGAGTCACCACGAACTGCTTAACTATCGGGCCAGAATCTCCATACGCCGAGATATTCGACCCCGGCTCTTTGGCGAAGCTAAGTCCGATAAGTAGCGTTGTATTCGCTACGCTATTGGAACAGGTTCGTGAGTGAATAAGCACGGGGCATGACATGATTCCTGGGAAATCAAGACAACTCGACTCCAAATGAGATTTTAGAACGTCCGGGGGTACTTGCTACATTAGTGGCCCGAGAAGCTCCGTCAAAATACAATCGCCATATTTGTTGGTGCGACGTAGTGTTGACTTCCTGGACTTCATCAGGAAGATCATCATATAGCTCAAGCGCATCCGTTGTGGTGGCGACCAAGAGATCACAAATCGCTTGTCCTTTGACTGACTTCTGTTGTTTGAAGTGCAAGTCATATTGGGACAAGAGTAAGGCCCATTTCGCCAGACGCCAACTCATTGAGGCCGGCTGGGTCATAAATATTCGGACCGGATTTACATTAGAGATAACATAAATCGCCCGTCCGACTAAATAGTGCGCATTTTACGAATCGCGAACACTAATGCAAGGCACCGCCACCATTGGATATCGAGACTCAAAGACCACTAATGTTCGCCGTAATACATCGCTGCTCGCGGACCGCCGCCGCCCCGCGGAGTAAGGCGCTTAACGAGTGATCCGTTGCCTTGACGTAGATCAGGAACGGTTTTCCCGACTGCGGTGCAACAAGAACAGGAGGTTTAGCGAGATACAATTTTATCTCTTCAAACGCCGACATGCGCCGCCCCAAATAAACGACACTCTTCTTATTCAATTTTGAGAATGGTTGGCACTTCCCGGATAGGTTCGATATGAACCGCCGGATGTACGCCAATCGCCTCTTGTAACCCCCGAAGTTCTCTCGCATTTCTGGTCGCAATTTTGAATCGCCTTCACTTTGTCGGGATCGGCGTGGATTCCTTTGTCGGTGACGACGGCCAAGGAACTTGCCACCGACATCCCAAGGAAGGATTTGGCGGGGTTCATCTTTAGTCGATGAGTCCGCATGAGTTCAATACCGCTCTAAGATCTTTGACGGATCTCCTTTGTCACGCTTTTCACGCACCAAATCGCCGACGTAGCATTCGACCGTTTTCGAAGATGATCTGGAAAATCTCGTCATTACTCTACGGTATGTTGTAGGCATTTTGAGGCCGAACGGCATGACCGTAGCAATATATGCCGATGGGCGCTCAACTGTGTTTAGGCCATCCGCATCTTGATTTGATTATACCCAAAAGCCATCCATAAAGGACATCCTCTCGAATCCACATGTATTGTCAACTATGACGCCGGTGATTGGAAGAGGGAAATCATCCTTCGGGTGCAAATTCTAGGTCTCAGAGTCGCATACTGCATCCTAATCGAACCATTCTTCTTCATGACCGACTATATTCGCCACCCAATCCGGATGTTGAATTTCCTCGATGAATCCGATTCTATGAGTTTCTTCACTTAAATCGGCGATTGCACGCAAGATTTGTGGATCTAAACCGCCTTTGTGGTTGCTTGACAGTTTGACATCCACCTTGATGTTGAGGCGATGTGTCGCTACATTAGGGTCGAAGTCCCGCATGTCCTCATAACTCCAAGCTAATACATCGATATACTCCCCGATTAGGGCTTATCAACTCTTCTTTCTCTTCCGAGGGAAGAGTATTGCTGATGTTTATGAGCTTAGGATGCTCCTCATCACCCATATTAACCTCGACTACCTCGCCCTTAGTGGGGGTTCTCTTTGTTGAATCTATCCCAAACCGCTCGAGTTGATGGATCCATGGGTCTTCCCATGTTGGCATATCTTCATCACCCTCAATAGTAGCAGGATCGACCGTAGCCATATTTGACATCAAAGCCTTGAAAGCTTCTCCGGTGGTCGCGTAATCCCAAGCCAAGAATCGCATTTAATGTCCGCCTCCCTCATCGTGGATTATCATCAATTAGCCATGAGCATTCATCTTCCGAGGAGGATTCAGATCCCAATCCCCTTCTAAATGCATAGTAGTTATCCGCTTCCCTTTTGGGACATATGCGCTTTAGGAGGGACTCGAGGACCTCACCAAACATAGACCTTCTCCTTGTGTCAAGTCGCACTCCCACT
The DNA here is from genome assembly GCA_012295165.1 of Asparagus setaceus. Taxonomy (NCBI): domain Eukaryota; kingdom Viridiplantae; phylum Streptophyta; class Magnoliopsida; order Asparagales; family Asparagaceae; genus Asparagus; species Asparagus setaceus. The sequence goes on from CM022702.1 coordinate 75,646,615, forward strand.
TCTTCATGATACCCGGTGTCTACGGACTATATCTGAATGTGTTGAGGATAGGCCCGTTGTCATCTTCATCTTGATTCGTTGGGCGCATCTCCTTTTAGTAAACCAAGTCTTTTCACTACTTGATCTTCGTGGGATGACGAGTGTTGTCCCAAAGGAGTCTTGGAATTGCTTTTGTGTAAAGCAAGAAGACCGAAGTTGGTAAGTGCAACTCGATCGTTGTATAAACTTGCCATTACATCATTCAAAGACAAAGGGTACTCTAAATCGCCATTTATTGATTCATCGGTAATTTGCCAATTACAATGTTCATCCGACGATTCTTCATCGTCAAGATTGATTACAAGGGGTACAATGTCATTTAAAACAAAACCACCACTATAATCAAGCCCGGCCTCGGTATCAGCTTCTTCACTGTCCTGCCTTGGGCCGATGATTCGCCGACTCATTACCGTAGAGGAGGGAATCAAGAAAATAATTCTCCATCCCCTTAAACGGCCGCTTGTCCGCACCACCGCCTTGACTCATTATTCGTGGTCTACATATTTGAGACATCGATGAAGAGTAGATGGGACTATAACGCTACCGCGGATCCAAGGTCGACCCAACAATAAGTTATAGGAAGTCTGCGTCAATCACATAGCGGTGACTTGGGACTTTAAATCCCCATTTGGCACTTTATCCGATCTTACCAAGCGCCGAGACCGCTGGTGTTAAACCCATAGATCATTGTGCTGTTGATGCGGCTTATTGGCGGGGATTCAAGGTGATACATGAGGCGCAGGGCATAATGCTCCTGTGGAACCGGATCGACTTGGATCGGTTAACTTCACTAGAGCCAATATACGGTGAAGTATAGCGCCGATCGTGCTTGGAATCTCGTCGCATATCCTCCTTTGTAAAAGTAATGCAGGGAAGTGCTTGGTTGCCAAGTTGCATTGTTGTGCGATTCTTCCTAATCGGCTTGATCCGAGTGAGAAACACTTCGTGAGTCACCGAGCTTCTTGTAGAGCTTCGGGTTTCCTTTGACAATCGGAGCAACTCATAGAGAGTTATTCGCCGGATGTTCGCTAACCGGGCCATGACGTCAAACGGTATGGAGAGCCCGATGTTCCGGCCTATCCTCACAATCGGGCGATTGAATCGACCGCCGAGTTGAGCTTCTGGACTGGTGTTTCTCCTTTGCTTCACCGCTTTTCTCTCAGACGAGTGAGAGGAGTCGGTCACCCCCACCGATAGTGTCTTAGCGTTTGTATTTGGAGCCTCCTGATATTTGTAGCTATATTAGTGTCGCTCCTAGTAGCGAACTTGATCTCCTCTTCGAGAAATTGGAAGGTGACTACTTTTTCATCATTCTTCTCTCGAATTGCCGGGCAAAGATGGCATAGCTTGCCTTTTCCCTTGGACTTCTTTATGGCCGAGGATGTAGTCCATCGATCGCCTTCCAAAGAAGTCGTGGTGGACCCAAAGGATTTCTCCGCTTGTCGCCGTGGTGCAGACGAGCCCCTTCTCACGCTGCCCGTGAGGATCTTCATTCACCATCTTCATTCCTACCTTCACAATCGGGCGCCGGTTGGAACCAATCCAAGGAACTGATCCAAGCTTATAGAGACCGTGATTTGCTCCCACCTTCTTCTCTTTAGAGGGTTTTGGTGTAATGACTCCAACATCGATCAAGGCTGAATCTTGTCCTTGAGATGGTAGCGTAACTTTGTAGGATGGTGTACCGCTGCAAGCAAGCGATTTTAGGATCCGTGAACCTTGTTTGCCTCCTCTTGGTTTACAATGGGGAACCGGATTTTGTTGTTTTCCGTAAGGTATTTGAAGATGCGGAACTTCCTCGTCCTTGAGCGAGTAAGTTTTGGGAAACCTCGAACCGGATGGTTTCGGTTCTCGAGCTTGTTGGCCATTGAGGCTATGATTGCCGTGGTGCACGCTGTTGCGACCGCCGCTGTGGTTGCAGCCGAACGCTTGATTAGCGCCTACAGACTTTGCCGGCGCTTTACCTTTGCCACGGGGACAAAGTTACGCTTGTGAGCATCGACCATAGGTGACCTCTCTCGCTTTCTTCCTCCTCGGGAATCGCTTCGGCTTGCTCTCCACGTATCCTTAAATCTTTCCGGGTCTCGGGCGGTGCGGTTCCATTGCTTCCAACACGCCCAATGACAAGTTGCTATGACAAGTTTGAGAATGAACTTCTCGTTATCGGGTCTCGGCAATTCATTGCCTTATTTCAACCTCTTGACGGTTATCCATCGCTTCCCCGCTTCGCTTTCTCGTCCAACAAAGACCCGATGGATACCTCGGTGTCATCGTCGAAGAAATTGGTGAGAAACATGGCTCCATATCATCCCAGCCTATTAACGCCCTCGGTTTGAGACGGCGGTACCAATCAAGGCAGCCCACGAAGGGTGCCAGCGAATGACCGAACCATCAAGGGCTCAAGGTCGAGATAACACCTAGATGAGACTTGAAGTAGATCAAGTCTTTGAGTGGGCGATCCCTTCCCGTCAAGCGGTGTAAAGTTGATGAGGTTGAATTTTGTCGATACGGATTGATTCCCACTCCCTTGGGTAAGGACATGGTATACCCGTTTTCTTTACCTCTTGAGCGGAAATCAAAGTATTGATTTTGCTCTCGAGGTCTTTATTTTCTCATTTTCCCCTCGTCTCCGTTCGGGTAAACTTGGGGAGGAATGACGGTGTTATCGCTAGCATTTTGCCGAAAGCAAAGACGATCACCTACGCTTTGGCCTCCTTCCCTGTCCGTGTCGCTATCATTAAGTTGACATTATTGCGACGACTTGGCTCGCCTTGGCGGTTCATTATCGCTGGATCTGTTGGTCATGCATTGCTCTCATCTGGCTGCATGGCGGTTCCATTCAAGCTTAAAGTTGTCCTTTTGCTTGGTTAGGCCTCTTCAAGCATCCGGGACACTTGATCCGCTGATCATGAACGCCGCGAGGTTGTCCTATCTTTGAAAATTGTATTATCGAAGCCATTGCGGAGCCGACATCCGACACTTCATCATCTCGAGGGTAATCCATACGCATCTTGCGATAATTGTCGTTTAACAGCCCGACCGCAATCGAAGCCATTCGCTATGATGCCTCGAACGCGACGCGACGACGCCCTCTCGCTGGTCATATTGATGGTAACACTTTCGGCAATTCATGCCACGAAGCCCATCTTTTCTTCTGAGGCGTCTTGACTTGGGTTCGGGCATTCTCGTGCCGAGCCTATCAAAGACCGACGCTTTTCCGACTCGTTTAGCGCAGCTTGCACTCGATAACACCGCCTTTGATCGGGCTTCGAGCACAAACAAGGCATGTTTGATTAAGGCGTTCCTCTTCGGGATTTACTTGTACCCCAAAGACGATAGTACAACTTCGTCGGTATGAATACCGAGCAACCTATCGTGTGTTGGCACGACTTCGTGTATAACGCTGTCATCGCCGATGAGAGCCGCCTCCTTCCGAGAACAAATAGGCCTTTCATAAGTCACTGGCCACGACGCATCGCGAAAGTGTGAATTGACGCTCTCTGACTTCGATTTGAAGCCCGGCAAGCAGCCGCAGTTTCTTCTTGTCTTTGTGGGTGCGACTCCCGTGTCGGGAGTGACCCGTGATTCCTTTAGCGACCTAGGCGATCCTTAACGGGAAGCCCGCCGGTCGTGGCGTAGAGTTGGCTTCACGGAATTTGGGTGCGCATAACGGAGGTAACTTCGGCCGATGCCACTTTTGTTGAAGTGCTCACAATTTCGATTTGAGCACGGAGCAGAGTTGGCTCGGCCGCAGAGCTAGGCTTGATGCCGGGTTCGCCGGTTGAAGCCTCGACGACTTGGGCTTCCAAGCTAGCCGATTTGTCGACGACTTCGGGCCGCCCGCTTCAACTCGCGGGCTTGTTGCACCAAAGCCCGTGGTTGCGCTGAGGAGCTGGCGGCGCTCGATAATGCTCTAAGCGTGGAACGATTCCGCTTGACTCGACCCATTCATTCGCCGCCGCCCGAGGAATCGGCTACGATCTCGTGACTTCAACCTCTCGAGTCAACTTGGATCTTAGATCCGCCATAGCGACCCCATCCGCTGATTCTTTTGCTCGGCTAATTGTTTCGCCAGCGCCGACGCCGCCTCGACGGGCTCTCTTGAGAGAGTCACGACGCCATTGGCGGAATCGACCCCGTGGGTTCTCAAGGTTTGGCCGTTGTTAGCCGGGAACCACCGCTGCCCGCAGCCTTGACAGTGGTGGATTTTCTTGCCTCCGCGATTCGAGGCCGATGGGTCTTCCTTGCGGCGGAGACCCTCTTGGACTTATGGGGAACCGGATCTCGACGAGGAGGAGATGTATTCTTCATACTTTTCTCGGGTCAATTCAACTCGACCTCCTCGATGACCGGATCGGATCCGCTGTTATGACACGACGGCTTCTTTGTTGAAGCCGCTGCTCCCACCGTGGTCGCCTTGTTCAAGGAAAGTTGGTTTGTTATTTATTGCTTGTTTGAACTTCGTTATGCGGCCGTTGGCCTACAACAAAATTTCAAACAAAAGAAATGCCTTTATATTTCAGCTTACAATGAAAACGAAAATTACAACTTTCTTCCTTTTGTGAACAAACACGAGGATCTCTATTATCCGGATCCTCGCTATGGGTTCTTTGCCCGTGTCGGACTTTTGTTCGTCTGCTGACCACCGCAATTCGATCCCGTGTAAACCCGTTCGAACTACAGACGAGGGGCTCGCTTCACGAAGGAAACGGCTACCGAGGGGATCACACTCACGAAGGAGAGGATCGCCATGGGATCACACTCACGAAGGAGAGGATCACGAGCGGTGAGATCTACAAGGAGAAATCACAGCGATATCCCCGAGGTTAAGACGGCTTAACCTAGAGGGTATCTCAGAGTTCGACCCGAAGTTTGCTTATCTTCCGCCTATAGATCTGGACGCCGACCGACTTGAGCTCGCCGGTGCTCGGAACCGTGCGTCGTAGATCTCGCGAGGGCTCTTCAGAAGTCCGCCTCAAAGCCAAAGCCAAATCCTCAAATCCCAGATCTCCAAAAGTCCGAAATCCCACCAAAAATCCAACCCTGAACCACCAAGACCCCCCTATTTATACATCTCAAGGGGTGGCTCTACCACTGCCGAGGAGGCTCGCCTTTGTCGAGGAGGCTCGGCCATGTTTGCCGAGCCACCTGCCTTGGCCGAGGTACCTCGCCAAGTTGGCCGAGCCACCTCGCCATTTGGCCGAGGTCCCGCTTACGCTGGTTCGAAGCCATTTTTCCGCCGCTTCCGTCTTCCGCTTGGTTTTTCTCCTGATGTCGCCGTTGTGTTTGAGTCCGTATCCGATCAACTTCCGTGAGCTCGAACGCTCGCTTGCATCGACGGACTAAGTACGCTTGATTCCGCCTCGCCGACGCTTGAGTTTAGCCAACTCGCCTCGCTGAGCTTCGCTGCCGGTTTTCCACGACGCTGCCGTTGCTCAGACGCTTCACCGACTCACTTCATGGGTTCGCCGACTCGCTTTACGCTGCTTTATACAGAATCACGCCGACGGCTGCTCGGGTCGCCGTCGGATGGATCGTCGGTTATCAACCCACCGCTTACGAAGTCTTGTTCGCACCGATAAGCAATTTTAACGCCACAAGAGCATTCCACCGCTTTTCGTAAATGTTTTGGAAAATAGTGGTCATGGCACGTTGGTATGTAGCCCAGCGTTCTTCAAGCCGAAAGGCATAATCAGATAACAAGATATTCCAGACGGTGTTCGAAAGCGGTGCTTTTCGCCATCGATGCATTTTGATCCGATTGTACCTCGAGAAGCCATCCATAAAGACATCCTCGAATCCACATGTGTTGTCGGCGATAATGTCCGTAATTGGTAGAGGGAAATCGCCTTTCGGACATGCCGCATTTATGTCTCGGTAATCAACGCCGCGGTCGGATCTGTCCGCTTTTCTTTACCACGGGTACTATATTTGCTACCCGGTCGGGATCTTTGCACTTCGGATGAAACTCGCTTTGATCAACTTCTCGATTTCTTTCTCGATGGCTTTCATGACCTGAGGGAAAATCGTCGTTGTTGTTGTTTAACGTGTTTAGCTCCCGGCTTAATGTTAAGGCGATGCATGGCCACTTGAGGGTCTAAACCGGCATATCTTCATAACTCCATGCTAAGACATCGATATATTCTGTACCAAAGCGATAAGGCTCTCCTTTTCTTCACCACAAACTATCGCTATGAATATGGGTTTTGGATTAGATTCGCCCCCATATTTATTTGGATTATTTTGTCATCGATGGGTGGTTCCGTTGTTCAAAGCGATGTTCCCATTGCATTCCCAAATGTTGACTCATTGGATCTTCCAATAGCGTAAGAGATCATCTTCTTGGATCTCTATTGATCACCGAGGTCATATTGACCATCAAGGACTTAAATTCATGTCCTATAATCGACGCCGTAATCCCGTGAAGTTGCTTCGTAAGATGAGTGATCGACTCACCCTCGGTCATAACATGCCATGAGTACGGCGATTCATATCCCAACCCTTTACGAAGTTTTATGATAGTAATCATCGGTGGCCTTAGGGACATAGCGGTCGGATCGGCGTTTTGATACCTTTTCCGTAGTTTAGCCCTTCTTTGTGAAGGAAGTCATATCCCATTTTCTTCATCGGATGTTGCGTCGTGAAATATGAAAATTGGGGTTCTTTTTCTTTGCTTGGGGTTGTTCCACCTCGGCTTGCAATGGTTTGTTGACTGCCCAAAGATAATGTCTTTTCGACCATTATTAGGGACGGTATCACAAAACCGCTTGTGAAGAATTAAAGTGCCTTTGAGTTGTCATAAATGACGATCGAATGGGCATGTGTATGCAGTTCAAAGATACAACCGTGGAAGAATTTCGACATCGTCAAGATGACTTTTAACACGATGCGTAAGCTAAATCATAATTTTCATTAAAATCGACTATGTCGTCATCGGGATCATTGGATCGATTACAAAGGGTTTTACATCATTGAAAACAACACCTTGTTCGGACTCTATGTCGACTTCATTTCATTTGTCATAGTCCTCGACCGTGGTTCATCGGTTTGGCCTTCCTCAAGGTAGTGGGCGAGAATCAGTAAAATAATTCTCCACACCTTTGAATGGTTGCCTTTCGCGACCAATGTTTTAACCATCCCTTCTTCATCTACATACTTCATGCATTGATGCAACGTAGATGGGACGATCAAATTTTCATGGATCCGTGGTCCACCCAAGAGCAAATTGTAAGATGTATCCGCCGATGACATAGCGGTAACATCGTCTTCAAGTCTCCTATTTGGCATTTGAGTTTGATCTTACCTAAGGGACGAGAATTTGTAGCATTGAAGCCGTAGATGGTAGTCGGTTGTTGCTAACCGTGCCGTATCCCAAGATGTTGTATAATTCTCAATGGGATGATACTCAATGCATCCCGTCAACTTGAGCTCGGTTGATTCGGACAGATCCGATATAGCCGATGAAGTACAACGCCTATCGTGCTTTGGGTTCTTCACTTGCATGTCCTCTGATGAAAAAGTAATGCAAGGTATTGGCCCTTTGAAGACCTGATGACATTGGGCACAAACTTCTGATGTCCTTTCTGGGAAATGAGCGAGGAACGCTTCATTATCCGCCAACGCTTCTCGCAGAGCTTCTCTGGTAGATTGAGAGAGACGCAAGAGCTCAAATAAAGTAATTCTCGTCGGGATGTTGGAGAGTTGGGCTAACACGTCGAACTGGAAAGGAGCCTTCGAAGTTTCAGGCATGTCTTTCCTGAGTACTTTGTTGTAGCGGATCTCCCTTGTCTTGGACCCACCAACTGGCTCCTTTGCTACTACATCGGCGCTACTGGGTACTCCCTTAGGAACTCTTTTCCGCCTCGAGTGGCCAACGCTGGTACAGGACGTGCGACCGGGGCGGTTTGTTGCTCGGTAGAGTCATTGACTCGCTCCTTTTCCGGCGCAGCAGAGGTGGCGTTACAAGACTTCCCTTTCGACTTTGAAGAAGTCCATTGTTCATCTTGTGCTTCCCGCCGCTGGAGATCAAAGTTCACAACTTTGGCTTCTTCTTGATGGATCGGTTTTACACCGTCCTGCACTTGAAATTTCGCAAAATCGCCAAATTGGAGGGCGACCATGTTTGCAGACACCTTCTTTTGATCCTCCCGCAGAGTCATAACACCTGCTTCTAGCAAGACCTGGATCTTGTCCTTCAATATATAACATGAGCCCGTCGGATGGTGTACCATTCGATGGTACATGCAGTATTTTGGATCATCCGTCCTTGAAGCTTCCTCCGGCTTCTTTATTTCCGGAAGCGTGATCTTGTTCATTTTAAGTAAAGTTTTGAGAATTGGGATAACCTGGTCATCCTTAAAATCATACTTCTTCGAGGGCGGTGTCGAAGCGTTTGATTTCTGCTTGAAGGATCTTGAAGTAGGTTGGGCTTCCACAGCTAAAGTCTCCTTCCCCTTCGATTGCTTTTGAGGAGTAAAATTATTCTGGTTACCCCCTTTTTTAGGACGAGAGTCCTGAGGTTCCTCTGCCTCGATCCTCTTAATCATGTTTTCAACTTGTTCGCCTTGCCTCACCAATTCTTTCCAAGAGTATGCCTCAACTGCACCCATCTTAGAAAGTATGTTGATCGAGAGGTTGGCTCTGCACATCCCGATGAATGTCGCTTCCGAGGCCTGGTCCCGGGAGTGCAAAGACAGATTCCGGAATCGCTTGACGAACGTGCTGACAGACTCCGTCTTTTTTTGCTTTTCGACCAGCAAAGTGGCCATAGACACCTCAGTGTCATCATCGAAAAATCGGGCCATAAAGAGTCTTTGCAGATCTTTCCAAGAGTTGATAGAACCAGGCTCTAACCTTCGGAACCACTCGAAGGCGACTCCCTTAAGAGTGCTAATGAATAATCGGGTCATAATAGGATCATTACCCGTTATATGCCCGGTTTGCGCTTGGAAGTAGTAGATGTCTTTGTGGCGGAGAACTTTTTCCGCCGAACCGCACTGCATTAAGCGCTTGAATTTCGAGGATATGGGACATCGCCCCATTCTATAGGATATGGCCTCGCCACCCCAAATTCTTAGATTGTCCTTGGAGTTTGAGCATCCGGTTGCTTTTGGAAATCCCGCAATACATGATCTTGCTCTTTGTACGCTGGTTCGATTCGCCGATGACATCGAATGGACATCGTGATTCCTCTCGTAGTCTTCTTGCTTCGATTTGATCCTCCTTCGTCCATTTTCTTCTTGCCCACAAGTTTCTCCATCATCATCTCTAAACGCCTGATAGATTCTTGTTGTGCAAGAATAGTAGCTTGTTGCTCTTCTATTCTTCGTGTCATCTCTTCCTCTCGTTCGGCCATGAGGACATCGCCCGGTCACCAAATCGCTGTTCGGTTGAGACGTAGCAATGCCGAGTTCTCATGTTCTTCGTATACCCTACCAATTGGCTATAGTCAAACGGGATTGACGCCCGCACGTAAGACGGTGCTTCTATAGGCCTTGGCTATTGATTAACGACTCGTAACCCCGGGAATATTCGGTCGACGACCGACTTCCGTTGGGGTCTTGCTCCTGCCTCTCCCAACCATGTTGATAGTCACTCCATGACCATCGCGGGCTGCCCGCTTTTTATGGTGGAATCGCCTTCGTCTGGTTGACGGATCAGACAACCGCTCAAAAACTGGAAGCTGATGCGTCGATGAACATTGGGCAGACGCCGAAATAAGCTTCTCACAAAGAACAATGAGATTGCATATGACTAGCATCACGCTTATGCAGTGAGGTATCACGAAGATCAATAGTGGGTGTACCCCCAATTGATTCTGGAAGACGAGCCTCATATGAGAGAGGCTTCCTGGATTGAGTTTGGCGAGCCTGGCGAGGTTGCCATTTCCTTTGATTTTGACGGCGAGGTTCGCCATTCAAACGAGGTTCGCCACCAAGGGGACCTCACGATGTAGGCGAGGTTCGCCACCAAGGGGACCTCACGATGTAGGCGAGGTTCGCCATTCAAACGAGGTTCGCCACCAAGGGGACCTCACGATGTAGGCGAGGTTCGCCATTCAAACGAGGTTCGCCACCAAGGGGACCTCACGATGTAGGCGAGGTTCGCCACTTGGACGCAGGCTCGCTCCTTTTGAGGGGACCTCGCTGTAGGCGCAGGTTCGCCATTCAAACGAGGTTCGCCATTCAAACGAGGTTCGCCACTTGGACGCAGGCTCGCTCCTTTTGAGGGGACCTCGCGTTGTGGCGAGGTTCGCCACCAAGGGGACCTCACGATGTAGGCGAGGTTCGCCACTTGGGCTAGGCTCGCAGCAGAGCGACGCTCGCCTTGTAGACGAGGTTCGCCACTTGGGCTAGGCTCGCAGCAGGAGCGACGTTCGTCTTGTAGACGAGGTTCGCAGTTGGGGCGACCTTCGTCTTGTTTTGAATGAACCCCCTGATGATGACGAGGTTCGTTTATTTTCTTCGGACGATAGTGGAATCCGTCCAACGAGACCAAAGCTCGAGCACGCCGGGCGAAGCTTGGTTCTCACACGACGCTGTCCGCACGTCTCGAGAGTGGACCATTAGAAGGTCCGGTCTTCTCACAGGCAGAGCGAGGCTCGCCAGAAGCCAAAACTTGGCTAACATCATCCAAAGTGGACTTGGATTGCTTAACAACCCATTTCTTAGCCCGCTGGTTGACTTTTGAAGCCTTGTCTTTGAGAGACAGAGGCTGATTGTCGAGGTTCACTCGAGAGGATTCAGCAGAAGCCACGGGGGCTGAAGTCTCATACGAGACTCGGCGACACTTGCGTGTCTTCACTGGGCTAGATGCCCCAGAGGAAAGAAATTCCTCGTACTTACTTTGATCAAATTCGATGACCAAGGTTTGAACCTCGGTTCCAACCGCAACCTTGTCTGATTGCGCCACCACCAGTTCGTCGGAATGAACGGTTGCTCCCACTGTGGTCGCCATCTTCTGTAGAGTCGAAAAAGTTTTGTTTGATTGACTTTGAGAAAAAGATTACAATCACACTCTCTCGATTACAGAGGAAGAGGAGGTTGATTTGACTCCTCTTTGTATGGGTTCTTGGTGGCGAAGAAGGCTTCACTCAATGCTCACGAGATCCGCTCGCTGACGACGCGACAAGGTTGTTGATGATTGATGAGGAACTCAATCTCTCTGGCGCAAGTCTTTGGGTTTTCAAAAGTTCAAAAGTCCCTTCCTAATAGCCGCCACGGCTATTTATTGGGCTTTAAGCATGTAACCATCATGCTAAAATTGTGGAGACGGGTTAGTGGGTATAACCGATGCCCACCATTTAACCCACGGGTTATCGTGGCTTTAGTGGCCTTCGTGGTCGCTGGCTTTGCTGTTATGGCGAAGCCGAGCTTCGCTAAATGACGAAGTTTCGCTCTTCATTGATCGGCCGAACCGAGGTTCGCTACTCGAGTGAACTTCGGTTTGATAACGAAGCCACAAGGCTTAACCTCTACCGGATGCATTTTGGTTGGATAACGAAGTTTCACGTAGGTGAACCTCGTATGAAATGGTTGGTTTTAAGCCACGCTACCGACGAATCTCGCTGAATGTCGAGGCTCACTACCGTAGGCGAACCTCGGTTAAATGTCGAGGTTCACCGCTGCACGCCAACCTCGGTTGAATGGCGAGGTTCACCGCTGCACGCCAACCTCGGTTGAATGGCGAGGTTCACCGCTGCACGCCAACCTCGGTTGAATGGCGAGGTTCACCGCTGCACGCCAACCTCGGTTGAATGTCGAGGTTCACCGCCGCACGCCAACCTCGGTTGAATGGCGAAGTTTCACCGCCGCACGCCAACCTCGGTTGAATGTCGAGGTTCACCGCCGCACGCCAACCTCGGTTGAATGGCGCAGGTTCACCGCCGCACGCCAACCTCGGTTGAATGTCGAGGTTCACCGCTGCACGCCAACCTCGGTTGAATGGCGAGGTTCACCGCTGCACGCCAACCTCGGTTGAATGGCGAGGTTCACCGCTGCACGCCAACCTCGGTTGAATGGCGAGGTTCACCGCTGCACGCCAACCTCGGTTGAATGGCGAGGTTCACCGCTGCACGCCAACCTCGGTTGAATGGCGAGGTTCACCGCTGCACGCCAACCTCGGTTGAATGGCGAGGTTCACCGCTGCACGCCAACCTCGGTTGAATGTCGAGGCTCACTCGTGGCGAACCTCGGTTGAATGGCGAGGTTCACCGCTGCACGCCAACCTCGGTTGAATGGCGAGGTTCACCGCTGCACGCCAACCTCGGTTGAATGGCGCAGGTTCACCGCTGCACGCCAACCTCGGTTGAATGGCGCAGGTTCACCGCTGCACGCCAACCTCGGTTGAATGGCGAGTTTCGCTGGCATGCGAACCTCGGTTAAATGTCGAGGTTCACCGCTGCACGCCAACCTCGGTTGAATGGCGAGGTTCGCTGGCATGCGAACCTCGGTTAAATGTCGAGGTTCACCGCTGCACGCCAACCTCGGTTGAATGGCGAGTTTCGCTGGCATGCGAACCTCGGTTAAATGTCGAGGTTCACCGCTGCACGCCAACCTCGGTTGAATGGCGAGGTTCACCGCTGCACGCCAACCTCGGTTGAATGTCGAGGTTCACCGCTGCACGCCAACCTCGGTTGAATGTCGAGGTTCACCGCTGCACGCCAACCTCGGTTGAATGTCGAGGTTCACCGCTGCACGCCAACCTCGGTTGAATGTCGAGGTTCACCGCTGCACGCCAACCTCGGTTGAATGTCGAGGTTCACCGCCGCACGCCAACCTCGGTTGAATGGCGAGGTTCGCTGGCATGCGAACCTCGGTTGAATGTCGAGGTTCGCTGGCATGCGAACCTCGGTTGAATGTCGAGGCTCACTCGTGGCGAACCTCGGTTGAATGGCGAGGTTCACCGCTGCACGCCAACCTCGGTTGAATGTCGAGGCTCACTCGTGGCGAACCTCGGTTAAATGTCGAGGTTCACCGCTGCACGCCAACCTCGGTTGAATGTCGAGGTTCACCGCTGCACGCCAACCTCGGTTGAATGGCGAGGTTCACCGCTGCACGCCAACCTCGGTTGAATGGCGAGGTTCACCGCTGCACGCCAACCTCGGTTGAATGTCGAGGTTCACCGCTGCACGCCAACCTCGGTTGAATGTCGAGGTTCACCGCCGCACGCCAACCTCGGTTGAATGTCGAGGTTCGCTGGCATGCGAACCTCGGTTGAATGGCGAGGTTCACCGCTGCACGCCAACCTCGGTTGAATGTCGAGGTTCACCGCCGCACGCCAACCTCGGTTGAATGGCGCAGGTTCACCGCTGCACGCCAACCTCGGTTGAATGGCGAGGTTCACCGCTGCACGCCAACCTCGGTTGAATGTCGAGGTTCACCGCTGCACGCCAACCTCGGTTGAATGGCGAGGTTCACCGCTGCACGCCAACCTCGGTTGAATGGCGCAGGTTCACCGCTGCACGCCAACCTCGGTTGAATGTCGAGGTTCACCGCCGCACGCCAACCTCGGTTGAATGTCGAGGTTCACCGCTGCACGCCAACCTCGGTTGAATGTCGAGGTTCACCGCTGCACGCCAACCTCGGTTGAATGTCGAGGTTCACCGCTGCACGCCAACCTCGGTTGAATGGCGCAGGTTCACCGCTGCACGCCAACCTCGGTTGAATGGCGAGGTTCACCGCTGCACGCCAACCTCGGTTGAATGTCGAGGTTCACCGCTGCACGCCAACCTCGGTTGAATGTCGAGGTTCACCGCTGCACGCCAACCTCGGTTGAATGTCGAGGTTCACCGCCGCACGCCAACCTCGGTTGAATGGCGAGGTTCACCGCTGCACGCCAACCTCGGTTGAATGTCGAGGTTCGCTGGCATGCGAACCTCGGTTAAATGTCGAGGTTCACCGCCGCACGCCAACCTCGGTTGAATGTCGAGGTTCACCGCTGCACGCCAACCTCGGTTGAATGTCGAGGTTCACCGCTGCACGCCAACCTCGGTTGAATGTCGAGGTTCACCGCTGCACGCCAACCTCGGTTGAATGTCGAGGTTCACCGCTGCACGCCAACCTCGGTTGAATGTCGAGGTTCACCGCTGCACGCCAACCTCGGTTGAATGTCGAGGTTCACCGCTGCACGCCAACCTCGGTTGAATGGCGAGGTTCGCTGGCATGCGAACCTCGGTTGAATGGCGCAGGTTCACCGCTGCACGCCAACCTCGGTTGAATGGCGAGGTTCACCGCCGCACGCCAACCTCGGTTGAATGGCGAGGTTCGCTGGCATGCGAACCTCGGTTAAATGTCGAGGTTCACCGCCGCACGCCAACCTCGGTTGAATGGCGCAGGTTCACCGCTGCACGCCAACCTCGGTTGAATGTCGAGGTTCACCGCTGCACGCCAACCTCGGTTGAATGTCGAGGTTCACCGCTGCACGCCAACCTCGGTTGAATGGCGCAGGTTCACCGCTGCACGCCAACCTCGGTTGAATGTCGAGGTTCACCGCTGCACGCCAACCTCGGTTGAATGTAGTGCAACCTTCAGAGATCTCAAGACCTACTTGAGCACCAAGCCGCTGCTGAGCCAACCTAGAGAAGGAGAGACCTTGTATCTATACTTAGCCATCTCTCCTAAAGCCGTCAGCTCTATTCTGATTCGGGAGGAGGAAAATACCCAGAAGCCGGTGTACTATGTCAGCAGAATCTTGAAGGCGGGTGAACTCAATTATCCCCTCATAGAGAAAGCTTCCTTCATCCTCGTCACCACAGCTAGGAGGCTTCGCCCCTACTTTCAAGCGCACTCCATAATTGTGGGGACGAGCTTGCCTTTGAAGAAGGCACTCGGCAGTCCCACCACTTCAGGAAGAATGGTCGCCTGGTCGGTCGAGCTCAGCGAGCATGATGTATAGTTTGAGCCAAGGACAACCATTAAGGCCCAAGTCCTGGCCGACTTCCTCATCGAGTCGACCTCACCAGATGACGAACCAGCCGCGCTATTGCCGCCAACTCAGAAGGAGCCTTCGACATCTCAAGCAGTCAAGGCCCCCGTTCCTCGGACACGCCACACCATCGGATATGATTCACCAGAGTTTGCCTCCTGGTGGTTGTTGAAGGTGGACGGGTCCTCCCGTGGCCGGCAATGAGCAGAGTGGTCTCAAGCCCCGATGTGTCGACGACGAGCACCATCACCTTTGATTTCTCTGCCTCAAACAACGAGGTCGAATAAGAAGCACTTCTGGCAGGTCTTGGAGCCGCCTTAGTTGTAAAGGCCGAGTGACTCTATGTTTTGGCTGACTCCCAACTCGTCGTCCATCAGGTGAATGGAGAGTATGCGACCAAAGATTCAAGAATGGCCCTATATATGAATGCAGTTAAAGAGCTGTTAGCCAACTTTGCTGATTTCAGGATAGCCCAGGTCCATCGCGCTCTCAATGCTCGGGCGGATGCTCTATCCAAACTTGGATCGACCAGCTCGAGAAGTAGTTCGGGGCCCATCTACACAGATACTCTCAAGCGTCCCAGCATTACGAAGACATTAGAAGCTGTCATGCATAGGCTTCATCTGCATTGGCGATACCCCCAAAACTGAGAAAACGCGGTCGAGGAAGGGGTGTAGAGGTAGACGCAAGCCGTACTCCAGATGTCTAATGTACAACGGGTGCGGACCCGTATCATGATCGTAAATCGCCTATGACCTCATCAGCGCCGTCAGCGTATAGCCACTGGGGATGTCAAATCTCTCTCGAAGAGTCCTCAACTGTGGCAGCGTCACTTTTGAATGAAGCTCTGCCAGCAATTCCTATCTAGCGTTGAGAGCCTGAGATGCCATTAGTGCTAATCTGAGAAAATCACCGGAGAAAGGGGAACGATCAGATTTCTTTGGATTTGGAAGATTTTGCAGAGATAACGGTCTTCTCTCTCCTCTCAGTGACCGTATTTATAGGCATCTACGTCAACAGCTGTCAAGATCATAACGGTCAAATCGGTTCCAGACCAACGATCCGGATTGATTTCGAAAGCCGAAGCACCCTCACCTCAATCGAGACAAGGCACGTCTGCCTTAAGTAGCCCGCAATCGAGCATAGAACACGAAGCGACAATAGTCAAAGGATGTGCGCTGATGTCAGCCACATCGCATCTGAAGAGCCTTCTCAGTTCCCCTCATTAGTGCGCACTAGGACTCGACCAGTCCACAATCTCATTTCAATCGGACCCGGCCCAAGCTGACTCCAAGTGAAAGGGGCCAACTATTATGGTGCTTCAATTACTAAGTATTAATCTCCAATCAGTAGCAGATAAGTATCCCGCATTAAACAGCTAATAGAACCAATTCGACACCTCCGGATAGCCAAAATCTCCAGCATGGCCGACTCGACGGGTCAACATCTCACAAAGCCGGCTCAAAAGGTGGTACATGTCGGCCTTCTTGGTAGGCCGACTTAACGAGCGGCCCATTCGACCATCTCTTTGCCCGACTTCTTGCGAAAGACGGCTCAAAAGGCATTACTTCCCCGCCCTCTACCTGGAGTAGGAAGACGACGGCATACCTCTAGGCCCCCATTGACAGCTCATCGCCATCACATTAAATATATGATCAGAAGCATTATTTCTCTGTCCCCGAAGATCTTTATGCCACATCGGACCACGTCGGCACCCCATGCCTCTAGTCACTTCACATTAAATGTTGAAGTGACTCCTTCCACTCGCCACCGACACCAGAAGCAAATGTCGACTCACCGCCAACCCATACTCTACCAAAGTTACCAAACCACCCTCTATTACCAGAATAAGGGACTATTCCATACAGCAGGGTAAGCAATTTCCAAGCAAATATTTTTTGCCCACTAAGAACTTCTTCAGTTCTTCACTTTTTTCCCCACTCAAGCAAGTTACTGACTTCATCGTCGGAGGAACAATCGGGGAACCAACCCCGGCCTCTTACGAGCTCTTGCATGTGCAGGGAAGAACAGCTGGCTAATTCGAGAACCAGATATTCAGAGAAGTTAGCGGACCCTCATCTCCTCAATTCATAACGAAGTGACTGTGTGATTCCCAACATCAATACACTTAATTATAAAATCATTATAATAAAACTAGAAAGGATTAGCTTCCAGGTGTTAGGCTAGCATAAACTTAACTTTTTGTTGCTTTAGAAGGACCGGATTAAGACTGAAAACAATTTTTTCAAAAAATACAAGAATCCAACAAGGCTGCATACTACAATAGTATTGGTAGATATATGGTGGAGTTATCAATCAAATGAAAGATATCCCTGCTAAAACCCTAGATGCCCCTCTTATGAAGTAAACAATTCATCACGCAATTATGGTAACCTGTAGTTAAAATGACAAACCAAACAGAATTAGTCAAATAATTGTAACTGTTGTAAACATCATTATACAACCACTTTGAGCCTATCTGAGCTTTGAAAATTAAAACTGTAGGTTTGAAACTTTCAACAATATGATTTCGATGATCTCATCCAACAATTAATAGACTCATTTTGTCACAATCAGGTTAACATCAAGCCACAATTTTCTTCATTGTCTTAACTGGTCAATTGCTTGATGAAATCAACCACTAATCAAGCCACAATAATTAGTAGTAAAATCAACCGCTAATCAAGCTCGAAAAATCGACCGCAATTGCTGGAAAAATCAAAACATAAACAAATAGTAGTAAAATCAACTGCAATAGCTCGGAAAATCAGTAGGGTTTAGGGGTTTATTTTTATTACCTCAATAGCTCGGAAAATCAACCGCCCAAACACTGATCTCGAAAAATCCCCAAACCAACTGCTAAATCGACCCTACACCGCAAGAACACCGACTAACTTCGAGCTCGCTGGCACTTAAGAATGGCGTCAATAGGTGAGGACGAGAGTTGGAGAAGAGGAAAAGGCGCTAAAAATCGCGGCGGGATACGGGTTTTGGGGGCGGGAACGAGAGTGGAAACCCTAGAAAATTTCCGGGCTATTGCGGCCACGAGAAAATTGAAATGGGGAGGAAATTGGGTACGGGTGTTATTTTAGTAGTTTAATAATAGAGTTGTCAGATTTCTTGACAATTTCATCACATTTTGAGTGTAAGTTGATTTCTATAAAATGGGGTACTTTTTCTTACTTTATAGAAAACTTTTCTATAAAACTTTTTTGAACCAAACACAGTTTACAGAAATCTACAGAAAAATTTTATTTACAAAACTGCCACTATCGGCCCTTTTCTATAAAGTTTTCTAGAAAAGCAGTGAACCAAACACCCCCAAAGAGAGCGCCCACATTTTAACTATTAATTAAGAGGGTTGCTTCGGTGCTCCATAAATAGGGTTTTAATTAAACTTTATTTAATTTAATTTTTAAATAAAATAAAATTAGTAATTAAAAAATTTTCACCGAAAGCTACAACTAATTTGGCTAAAATATTACCCGTAACTTACGTACAATGTATAATATTGTTTTATACAACGGATGACTTATACGTACAATGTATAATATTAATTCTTACAAATTATAACTCTAATTTCAAGTACCTAAAAATTAAAAATATTGGTTGCGTGCAAATTTTCTTGACCAACTAGGTGAAGTATGTATTCATCGTAAGCTCAAAAGTTTAGATTATCGAATCAACTAAAACGATTGACCTCCTCAAATCTCGCCTCTATTCGTATGAGACTATAATTTTGTCTACTAATTAACCTAGCCTCCGTATAAACTTTTCAATGAAAATAAACAATTCCGCATACCAAAGGGAGTGGTCAGGTTAATCCATGTACATGTAAATACTGCAAATTAATCTGTAAGAAGTTATCTCTCATTTTCATAACTTTTAATTAACTACATCAGATTGCTATCTAAAACATTTATTTGCATACATTAGCCTTACCAACTACACGTTTACTTAATTAACCCTAAAGAATGTATCAACAGAACGCGTTAAAAAAAAAAGGTAAAAAAAAAAAAGAATGTATCAACAGAAGAGGTCAATTTACGGGTCCAGATCCTCTGCGGCCCAAATTTTAGAGAATCTCTACAATCGGGCCCCACAACTAAGTCTTAACAAATGAGATACAGACATGTGGATGAAGCTTTTAAAGAATTGTGGGTGATATTTACAGGTTAGTACTCACGATTAATAGGCAAAGTTAACACCGCTCGCACGCTTGAGTTTTTTTTTTCTTTTTTAAGAAATATAAAAAAGAAAAATGAAGTTGAGGTCTCTTTTCTTTAGACGTGAGTTCCTGCTCATAAATATAGTCATCAATGGATTCCTTTATTGACAAGATTCTCTTAGGTGGTGTTAGTCAATTGGAACTTTTAATAAAACTAGTACATAGGCACGTGCGTTGCACGTGCTTTTTATTATAACTACTGATTTTTAGAGGGCTATTTGTAATTCTAAGATTTTGAATCTACTATTTGTAGATTTGAAATATTCACATATTTTTTTATAACTTTTAAATTTTTGAGGGTGTTTATTACAAATTTGAAAGTTTTGGGTGTTTTTTTACAAAATCTAAAATTTAAGGGGGCCACTTTGAATTCTGATTATCGGTATAGGTTTAAAATTTTCAAGCTTTAAATTTTAGGGGGCTCTTGCAATTTATAGATTTTATTTTAGGTTTGAAATTTTCAAGCTTTTTCTATAAGTTTTAAATTTTTGAGCAGCTTTGTGGTGTGCTTTTCACAATTAAAATTTTTATTGGTTTCGTTTGAAACTCTAATTTTTTGGAAATTTATAATTTTATGATTTTTTTAAAGTATTTATAGTTTTAGGGTGTTTTCGTAAATTCTAAATCTTTGGGGTTGTTTGTTTCTCCTTGAATTTCATTGTAATGTTTCAGATATGAAATCTTCAATTTATTTTTAAACTTACTTTTGAGGGTGTTGGAGTAAATTTTAAAATTTTGAGGGTGTTTGTTGCAAATTTAAAAGTTTTGGTGTTTTTGTAAAATTTAAAATTTTAGGGGCTGCTTGTAATTTATCGATTTTCAGCGTAGGTTTGAAATTTTCAAGCTTTTTCTGTAAGTATAAAATTATTGAGGGTGTTGGTTGTAATTTTAAAAAGGTAAAGGCGTTTTCTATAAATCTGATATATAGAGACTAAGGGGCAAAGTTGTCCAAGTAAAGTTACGCAAAAAAAGCACAGGAGTTGCGGTAAGTATTGGTTTTTAGGGGACTATTTGTAAATATTGACATTTTCTTATTAATTTTAAAATTTTGAGGGTGTTTATTGCAAATTTAAAAGTTTCTCTTGATTTTAGCGGGCTATTTATAATTCTAAGATTTTGAATGTACTTTTGAATCTTTGAGGGTGTTTATTACAAATTTAAAAGTTTTGGGTGTTTTTGTAAAATTTAAAATTTTAGGGGTTACTTGGAATTTATAGATTATCGGTGTAAGTGTGAAATTTTGAAGCTTTAAATTTTTAGGGACTTCTTGCAATTTATATATTTTCATTGTAGGTTTGAAAATTTTAATGATTTTTCTATAAGTTTTAAATTTTGAGCTTGTTTTTGCTAAATTTAAAAGTTTTGTGGTGTGTTTTTCGGTTAAACTTTTATTGGTTTCGTTTGAAACTCTTATTTTTATAAATTTATAATTTTATGATTTTTTTAAAGTATTTATAGTTTTAGGGTGTTTTCGTAAATTCTAAATCTTTGGGGTTGTTTGTTTCTCCTTGAATTTCATTGTAATGTTTCAGATATGAAATCTTCAATTTATTTTTAAACTTACTTTTGAGGGTGTTGGAGTAAATTTTAAAATTTTGAGGGTGTTTGTTGCAAATTTAAAAGTTTTGGTGTTTTTGTAAAATTTAAAATTTTAGGGGCTGCTTGTAATTTATCGATTTTCAGCGTAGGTTTGAAATTTTCAAGCTTTTTCTGTAAGTATAAAATTATTGAGGGTGTTGGTTGTAATTTTAAAAGGTAAAGCGTTTTCTATAAATCGATATATAGAGACTAAGGGGCAAAGTTGTCCAAGTAAAGTTACATAAAAAGCACAGGAGTTGCGGTAAGTATTGGTTTTAGGGGACTATTTGTAAATATTGACATTTTCTTATTAATTTTAAAATTTTGAGGGTGTTTATTGCAAATTTAAAAGTTTCTCTTGATTTTAGCGGGCTATTTATAATTCTAAGATTTTGAATGTACTTTTGAATCTTTGAGGGTGTTTATTACAAATTTAAAAGTTTTGGGTGTTTTTGTAAAATTTAAAATTTTAGGGGTTACTTGGAATTTATAGATTATCGGTGTAAGTGTGAAATTTTGAAGCTTTAAATTTTAGGGACTTCTTGCAATTTATATATTTTCATTGTAGGTTTGAAAATTTTAATGATTTTTCTATAAGTTTTAAATTTTGAGCTTGTTTTTGCTAAATTTAAAAGTTTTGTGGTGTGTTTTTCGGTTAAACTTTTATTGGTTTCGTTTGAAACTCTTATTTTTATAAATTTATAATTTTTATATTTTTTACAAGTATTTACAGCTTTAGGATGTTTTCTCAGAATTCTAAATCTTTGGGGTTGTTTGCATCTTCTTGAATTTCATTGTAATGTTTGAATGAAATCTTCAGTTTACTTTTAAACTTAGTTTTGAGGGTCTTTGGGATAAATTTTAAGTTTTGAGGGTGTTTGTTGCAAATTTAAAAGTTTTGGGTGTTTTTTTGAATATAAAATTTTAGGGGCTGCTTGTAATTTATAAATTTTCAGTGTAGATTTGATGCTTGTAATTTATAGATTTTAGTGTAGGTTTGAAATTTTCAAGCATTTTCTGTGAGTTTTAAATTTTGAGCTTGTTTTTGCTAAATTTGAAAAGTTTTGTATTGTTTTTTCAAAGTTAAAACTTTTATTGGGATGTTGGTTTTCGCTTTATTGGTTTCGTTTGAAACTCTTATTTTTATAAATTTATAATTTTATGGTGGTTTTGCAAGTATTTATAGTTTTAGGGTGTTTTCGTAAATTCTAAATCTTTGGGGTTGTTTGTATCTTCTTGAATTTCATTGTAATGTTCAGATTTGAAATCTTAGTTTATTTTTAAACTTAGTTTTAGGGTGTTGGGGTAAATTTTGAAATTTTGAGGATTTTTGTTGCAAATTTGAAAAGTTTTGGGTGTTTTTCTGAGAATCTAAAATTTTAGGGGCTGCTTGCAATTTATAGATTTTCAGTGTAGGTTTGAAATTTTAAGCTTTTTTGTAAGTATTAAAATTTTGAGCTTATTTTTCTTAAATTTTAAAAGTTTTGGGTGTTTTTGCAACGTTAAAACTTTTTAGGGGATGTTTTTGTAAATTATAAATTTTTGGGGTTGTTTATATCTCCTTGAATTTATTTTAGATATGAAATCTCCTTGAATTTGATATTGGTTGTAATTTTAATAAGTTAAAGGTGTTTTCTATAAATGTGTTAATTTAAAGGTGTTTTGTGGCGGTGAGCGATTGAGATAGAGATAGAGATATAGAGATATATATAGTAAGTAGGCACGTGCGTTGCATGTGTTTGCTTCATATGTGAGTGGAAACTTCGGGGCAAAGGCTGTCAAAGTAAAGTTACGCAAAAAGTACAATAGTTGTGGTAACTATTGATTTTACTGGCTATATGTAAATATTCACATATATTTCTATAAATTTTGAATTTTGAGGGTGTTTGTTGCAAATTTAAAACTTTGGGTGTTTTTCTGAGAATCTAAAATTTTAGGGGATGCTTGTAATTTATAGATTTTAGTGTAGGTTTGAAAATTTTAAGCTTTTTTGTAAGTATTAAAATTTTGAGCTTAGTTTTGCTAATTTTGAAAAGTTTTGTATTGTTTTTTCAAAGTTAAAACTTTTCGGGGATGTTGATTTTCAGGTTTATTGGTTTACGTTTAAAACTCTTATTTTTTGTAAATTTATAATTTTATGGTGTTTTTACAAGTATTTATAGTTTTGGGTGTTTTCTCAGAATTCTAAATCTTTTGGGGATGTTTGTATCTTCGAAATTTCATTGAAATGTTTCAGATCTGAAATCTTAAGTTTATTTTTAAACTTAGTTTTTCAGTGTAGTGGTAAATTTTAAAATTTTGAGGGTGTTTGTTGCAAATTTGAAAGTTTTGGGTATTTTTGCAGAATCTAAAATTTTAGGTGGCTGGTTGCAATTTATAGATTTTAGTGTATGTTTTAAATTTTCAAGCTTTTTCTGTAAGTATTAAAAATTTTGAGCTTAGTTTTGCTAATTTTGAAAGTTTTGTATTGTTTTTTTCAAAGTTAAAACTTTTAGGGGATGTTTTTATAAATTATAATTTTTGGGGTTGTTTATATCTCTTTGAATTTGTTTTAGATATGAAATCTCCTTGAATTTGATGTTGGTTGTAATTAAAAAGTTAAGCGTGTTTTCCATAAATGTGTTAAGTTAAAAGGTGTTTTGTGAAAAGCGATGAACAAAGAAAATGTGAACAGTGATCTCAGGCGAAAATGAACAGTAAAAAGTGAACAGTAACACCTCTAGGCCTTTTATATATAGAGGAAATTAGGATAATTATTAAAGTGGGATAATTTTATGAAAGTAGGATATTTTAGTAGGATAATGAAGGATAATTTTTAGGTTGGATAAACTTGGTAAAATGATGTGGAATAAATTGATAGAATCAAAAGGTTATAATTTATGTATTTTTATGATATAATATCTTAATTTATATATTTATTATTTGTGAAAAAGAAAATGATAGTTCAAGTCTTAAGAATATAGTATGAGATTGTAAGAAGTGCATTATTAAATGGAGAAAATTAAGAAACCATGGTACTATGCAATCACATTCATATATTATTTAACTAGTTCAATAGTTCATGTCAAATGTAACTTGTGTCATCTAGATTCAAATCAAATATTAACATTTATTAAAAAATAAGCATGTATTTAGCAATTATAAATAAGCATAGCTTTGTAATATACAAGAGAGCAAAATTGTTCTAGTTTAGTTCTACTCTAAAAGTGGGATAAATTGAAACTAGAACTGACCTTCTCTATATAGCATGGAGAAAAAGTGGGATAATTTTTACAATTATCCCACTCTACTTTTGTACTAGCTCTAATTGAATAACACTTTAAAACTTTATCGGTAAAAATTCTAATTGATTAACACCATATAAATTTTTCCTACAAATTATCTCAGTTCTAGTTTATAGTTCCGTTTGACAACCCCCAGCACTACTCTTATTACAATTATTTATTATTTATTCTCAATTAATATAAATTACCAATTCAGCACTCGAATTATCCAAATAATTCTTGCAAAGGAGATTAAACATTCACATAAAACTTTAAATATCATTGACAAGAAACTCAACACAAGATAATATGATGTTCAAGATAATACGAAATGCCACATCTTTAAACAAAGTTGTAGCCTCAGATGTATTTTTTTTATAAAAGAAATAAAAGTTATTAAAATATAACATGCTTCTGATTTAATCACTAATTCTTCATTATGTGATGCTAGGGAAGTAATTTGTCAACTCTTCAGATTCATCTTCACTAAATAGTAGGTGCAAAACCCGTTTATCTTTCATTATCCTTATCTCCTGTAAATATATAAAAATACATCAATAAGTAAAATTAATTGTAATCATATAACTTAAAAATTCATTGAGAAGTTGTTGAAAAATATCAAATACGACCTGAGGTGTCTCCATGATGATGTAATTATTGGTCATTACCAACGATCATATTCTGATGTATGTCAATTATTCCAAGGTCCTTCCCAAAACAACATCTCAGAATTATTAGAATAATTTTATGACAAAGTTAAATAAAAATTCAAGTTATGTAAAGCATTTGCAACATTTTAGTACCTTATTTAAGATAAAGAAGTCCTTATGATGAC
This sequence comes from Asparagus setaceus, assembly GCA_012295165.1. NCBI lineage: Eukaryota > Viridiplantae > Streptophyta > Magnoliopsida > Asparagales > Asparagaceae > Asparagus > Asparagus setaceus. Next base: position 75,671,483 of record CM022702.1, read on the forward strand.
TTAGGACTGAGTCGGAGAACATTGCTTCCTATAGTAGTAAATTGAACAATAAAATACATTGCTTCCTATAGTAGTAAACAAAAATCAAAAGCTCCAAGATGCTTCATATAGTCAAGAAAGTTGCTCAAGGATGGAAATGGATCTCTAATGCCTCTACTAATGGAAAAGGAAGAATTTAGATTCTATGGGACTCTAATATACTAGATATAGCATGTGTATCATTGTCTGATCAATGTATAACATGTCTAGCTAAATATCTGGATGGTAGAATTACATGTTACATCTCATCTATCTATGCTTTTAATACAATGGACAAAAGGATTAGTCTGTGGAATGAGATTACTGCTTTCAAGAATAATGTCTCTATTCCTTGGTTGCTTATGGGAGATTTTAATTCAATTCTTTCTGGGGATGAAAAATTGGGAGGTTCACTAGTAACAGAAAATGAAGTTGAAGATTTTCAAAGATGTATTGATGCATGTCAGCTCACTCAATTGAAAACTACAGGTTGGTTTTACACTTGGACAAATAAGCAAGAACAACCTTCTAGAGTCTGGAGTAAACTGGATAGGGGCCTGGTGAATGAGGAATGGATAAATCTACATACTATTAGCCAAATTGAATTTCTAAATCCTAGCTTCTCTGATCACTCCCCAAGTCTGGTCACTATTTTTGAAGATATTTCTCATGGCAAGAAGCCTTTCAGATTCTTTAAAATGTGGACAAATCATCCAAAATTTCTACAAATAATCAAGGAGGTATGGCAGCAACAAATTTCTGGTTACAAAATGTTTTCTATATGTTCTAAGCTAAAAACCCTCAAACCTGCTCTAAAGGAACTCAATGCTAGACATTTTCATAATATCAATGAGCAGGTTAAAAGAGCTAAATTTGAACTTGATTCTGTTCAATCTCAGCTTCAGAATGACCTATTCAATTCAAATCTCATTGCTAAAGAGAAAAATTGTCTGAGAGAATATTACAAACTTCTCAACTTTGAGTACTCATATTATCAGCATAAAACAAGAATCATATGGGATTACATGGAGATAGATGTACAGCTATATTTCACTCAGCTATGCAGGCTCAAAGGCACCACAGCAAAGTCCTAGTATTATACAACTCTGCTGGAACCAGGATTACTGATAATGATAGCATTGTTGAGGAATTTATCTCCTTCTTTAAGAACCTCGTGGGCACTTCTACTCAAGTATCTCCTCTTAATGAAGACATTGCTAGGAATGGGCCCTGTTTGTCTTATGATCAAGCCAAGAATCTGGAGAAAATTGTGACTATTGAAGAGGTTAAATCTGTAATCTTTTCTATGGCTGATGATAGTGCCCTTGGTCCTGATGGTTATAGTGCATCCTTCTATAAGCAAGCTTGGCTAATTATCAAGGATGAAATATTCCAAGCAGTTGAGCAGTTTTTCTATTCTGGCAAACTTCTAGGTATGGCCAACATAACTTCTCTTACATTGATTCCTAAAATCAAATGTCCTAAGTATTCATCTGACTTCAGACCTATTGCATGTTGCAATTGCTTGTATAAAATTATTTCTAAGATTCTTACTGCTAGAATTCAGCATGTTATGGGGTTTTTAATCAATGAAGCTCAAAGTGCCTTTGTTAAAGGGAGACTAATCTCAAATAACATTATGTTAGCACATGAGCTCATTAAGCATTATGGTAGGAAGAACTTATCTCCTAGGTGTATGCTTAATATTGACATTAGGAAGGCATTTGATACAATCAGTTGGGACTTCATTAAATCTATGCTTCATTGCCTGGTATTTCCTGTGAAAATGATCAACTGGATCTTTGCTTGCATCTCCACGCCAGCTTATTCAATCTCTATCAATGGATCTTTGCATGGCTATTTTAAGGGGAAACGAGGTCTTAGGCAGGGGGATCCACTATCCCCATATCTCTTTGTCATTGGCATGGAATATCTATCTAGGAGCCTAAGTCTCTTGAAGAATGACCCTAATTTCAAACACCATCCAAAATGTGCTCCTTTAAATCTTACTCATCTCACATTTGCTGATGATTTACTTCTGTTTAGTAGAGGTGATCTTCACTCCATCAGATTGTTATATCAAACTCTACAAGATTTCAGTTTGATATCTTGTTTACACTCCAACCCAGATAAATCATCTATTTTCCTTAGAGGTGTGGATGATGTATTAAAGAGTGTCATATGCACTGAGCTGGGTATTCATGAAGGAACTTTACCAATAAAATATCTTGGTGTTCCTCTCATTAACAAAAGATTGTCATATATGGACTGTTCATCCCTTATTGTTAAAGTGGCCAACCAGCTTCAGAGATGGTCTATGCACAGGAATCTTTCCTATGCTGGCAGGATTCAATTGATAAAAAGTGTAATTATTGGTATACAAACTTTCAGGGCAACCAGCTATATTCTCCCTAAACGAGTTCTTGAAAAAATTGATGAACTCTCAATGAAATTTCTATGGGGGAGCACAGAAGAAAAGAGGAAAATTGCTCTTGTTGCGTGGAATCAAATTTGTGCTGACCAGAAACAAGGAGGATTGGGCATATACTCATTTGTTATATGGAATTATGCTGCTGCCATTAAAACTCTATGGTATATCCATGAGAAAAAAGACATTCTATGGATTAGATGGATTCATGGTACATATCTAAGAAATAGAGATATTTGGAATGTGGAAAAGAAAAATGGAGACTCATGGATGTGGAAACAACTCCTTAAAGTGAGGGATTATGCTTTAGCTCATTTTGGTGGATTGCACAACTTACAGGACACTGTTCGTGCATGTTGTGCACAAGGAAAGCTCAAAATTTCAATACTGTATAAAGCCATATCTCCTTCCACCCCTACTATTAACTGGTGTAATACTGTCTGGGGTTCTCTGAATCAGCCTAAGCACTCTGTTGCTTTGTGGATTGTTTTTCAAGGTCGGCTGCTTACTCAGGACAGACTGTGCAAGATGGGACTGATTTCATCAAACACTTTTATACTCTGTTCTACAAATGCCTAGGAGAGTCACAAACACCTCTTCTTTGAATGCTAATTCTCAATGATAATATGAAATAAAGCAATGGACTGGCTGGGGTTCCGTAGTAAATTCAATGACTGGAATTCTATCAGTAACTGGTATTCTAGTTTAAGAGGGAAAGGCTACATAAAACAGATTAAGAGAGCTGCTCTCTCAGCTTCAGTTTACTATATCTGGCAAGAAAGGAATCTGAGAATATTTGAGAAGAAGAATCGCTCTGCTGATCAAGTGTTTAGAGCAATTAAAATTGCATTACTCTCGGTTGTGCTTAACAGAGCCATCCCGGCTGAATATGAGCAATGGGTATTTACATTATAGTTTGAATTTTTTGAAATTGTTGTAAGTTTGATCTCTCAGGTTTTGAGATTTTGGAATCATTGTAATTTTGATGTATGTAAACTGTTCATATGATTAATGAAAGTACAAGATTTTTCATTGATCAAAAAAAGAATTATTTAACAAAATATTGTAAAATAATACAAATAAGAAGAAATATACCTAGAGCAATTGGCTCATAGTTGGTACTATTTGTTGGTGCATGCTCATGCTAGAATTTGCAAATTGAGAAGGGAATAATGCGAGCTGCACATTAGGAATATTTACTGTTTCCCCTCTACTTATGTGAAAATTGTAGTTTTGACTAAGAGCCTATGACTCATATTCACAATGCCTACTTGGATTTGATTCTCGATCTATCAGTTGAAAGAATTTGGGCTTTTTGAACTTCTGTTACTCATCTCTGAGATCTAAGCATGTGTGATTTTCTGGGACTTACGACATCATGACTATGTTTTAATTCAACTTTGATGACCTTATATTTGCCATATGCATGTAACTTTATTTGCATGTGTGCTTTGCAACCCGTTCTTGTAATTGATTTATGACGAAGCACATTGATGTCTCTTTTATCCTTATGCCAAAATCCCTCTTTTGCTCAAAAAATATTTCTAAAACACACTATTAATTCCATTGGAGTTCTTTACTTGATTTTTTCGGATACTGAAACCAGCTTCTTGACCATAGTCATTATAAAAAGCATATGCAACCTCTTCACTTTCAAATTCCATGCCAACCTTCAGATCTTTCTCTAGCACCTCAGCATTTTTCTTTGGAGTTTGGATCTGTGTTATGTCATCTGAGGATTGCTCGGAAATAATTAATTCCATATGGTTATGTGCATGTTCATTATTAGATAAATTATTCCCATGTATTGACCTGTGAAAGTAGTTTAAAAACAATGTGTGAGCACTACATATGATGAAGTAAGCAATAAGAACTTAGTGAATAAAAAGCTTTCAAAATAAATTCAGTATCAACTCATAGAATATGAAATAATTCAAAAAAATCATTATTTACTGAGTATAAAATGATTACTATTATAAAATTTTACTCGACATAGTCGTTTCCATATTAAAACTGAGAATGAATAAAATTCTGAGGCACCATTTGTTTCAACACCATGAACTTTTAGCATTTTGCAGCAAACCCCCCATGAACTTTCAAAATCACATTAAACCCTCATGGACTTTAAAAATCTCAGTAAATCCCCCATGGACTTTCAAAATTGTAGAAAACCCTAATATGTTTCCACATTTTGTAGAAAACCCCCATAAATTAGAACCACGAAACAGCATAAAAATACATTTTGAAAGTAGTTGGGGTTCAGGGTAATTTATCCAAAAGATATTCAGGATTTTCTGCAAAAGTTATTGGGGTCTTTAGTGTGATTTTGAAAGTTCATAAAGTTTAGTGTAATTTACCCTTTCTAAAATTAATAAAATATTTCATGTATATCATCTTAGCTCTGTGTTCCTGCATGAGGTGTATCAACAATAATACATGCTTCATGATCATTTGAAGAATTAGATGGCAATTGAGCTATGGAAATAGAAGAATCTTTATCCATGCTGATTTCTTTTTTGCCCACTTGAGATTCTTTTCCCTGAAGAAAACTAGAATTTTGCCCGAAAATAAAGAACTCACCTCTAAAGATTTTTTTGGAACAAAGATCGAAGATTAAAAAAATGGCTTCTGAGATTTTTTTGGGTGAAAAGGGACCAAAGATGATATATTTTTTTCCAGGAGACGATCAGACTTCTTTGATAAGAAAACTTAACGGCGGTGTTATCTATCTCCAAGCTTCATCCACATGTCTCTATCTTATTTGTTAAAAGTTAGTTGTGGGGCCCGATTGTAGAGGTTCTCTACAATTTGGGCTGTAGAGGATCCGGACCCTCAATTTACCTAGTCTTTGCTCGTAATATCTCATACTACCCTTATAAGTAGCAATACATATGTGCCCAAAATCTTCATCAAGCATTAAAAATAAACCTCTCTCTCTCTCTCTCTCTCTCTCTCTCTCTCTCTCTCTCTCTCTCTCTCTCTCTCTCTCTCTCTCTCTCTCTCTCTCAGATATAACTAGCTAGAAGTAAGATGATGAGTGTTAAGGTTGAAGGAATGAGCTTGTTTTCTATTGCTTTCTTAATCCTTGCTTCGGGATCAATGGCTAACCCATTGGAGGTTGGTTTTTATCGGCACACATGCCCATCGGCGGAGTCTATCGTGAGGCAGACCGTGAGCGATGCGGTAGCCAAGGATCCAGGGCTGCTTCCCGCAATCATCAGGATGCATTTTCATGACTGCTTTGTTAGGGTATAGCCACACAATTTTCTTTTAGCCAGCTAGTTAATTTATAGATAAGATCCTCATTAATTATATGTGTGACTTTTCATCGAGTACTTAAAAGATCACCAAGCAATTATATGACCTTTTCATATTGTTATGAATTAAATACCTGATAATATGAACTTAATTACTTTCTTTCATATTTTCCTACTATATATCAAATAAAACATGTACACATGTTCTAGCCAGAAACTAGCTAGTTTCGGTTGTTGGAACTGTCTCACACGGATATATTTAGCCAGTTTGCATGAGCCAACTGAATATTTATATATTTGTTTTTCCGAATGCATGATACATGCAACTTATTTCTACTATTTTGAACCAAGTAAGAAGTGTTAGGTTACCGTTAAAAAATCATTACCAAACATGAAGTAACACAATCTTAATTATTTACTTACATTTCTTATCACTACTTACAACGCATCACGCTTCTTACAGGGCTGTGACGCTTCCATCCTCCTAGACTCAACCCCGGACAACAGAGCCGAGAAAGAATCACCGGTCAACAACCCCAGCCTCCGCGGCTACGACCTCATCGATGCCGCCAAGACCTGCCTCGAATCCGCCTGCCCCGGCACCGTCTCCTGCGCTGACATCATCGCCTTCGCCGCCCGCGACAGTGTCGACATCTCCTCCTCCGGCAAAATCACCTACTCTGTCCCTGCCGGTCGACGTGATGGCCGCGACTCCGTCGAGGCCGAGGTCATCCAAAACCTCCCTCCACCGACGTTCAACGCTGAGCAACTCATATCCAACTTCGCCAACAAAGGCCTGACTCTCGACGAGATGGTCACTCTCTCTGGCGCTCACTCGACCGGGGTCGCCCACTGTTCGTCGTTTGCGGCCGACAGGCGGTATAAGTCCCCCGACCCGTCGAATATCGATCCAGCGTTTGCTGAACAGTTGAAGTGTCAGTGTCCGAGGGGCGATAATGCCGGTGATCCGACGGTTGTTCTTGATATTCAGACGCCGGAAAAGTTGGATAATGCATACTATTTGAATTTGGTGAAGAAGAGGGGAGTGCTGGGGTCGGACCAGACTCTGTGGACTAGTCGGTCGACGGCTGGGTTTGTAGCGAGGAATGAGAAGGATGCGGAGGGATGGGCCGCTAAGTTTGCAACGGCGATGGTGAGGATGGGAGGTATTGAGGTGATGACTGGGGAGCAAGGGGAGGTTAGGGAGAGGTGCAGGGTTATTAATTAATTGAAATTTGCTTGGCGTTACAAATATGGGTATGGATCCTCTACACTATAAAAAAAAACAGTAGTGATATTGTGTATGTATATAGGAGTATATAATAAAGGAGTACAAATTTTAAGTGAGGACAGTTGTGAGGTATTAAGGGAGGACAGTTTTGAGATTTTTAACTGTCTACATTATATAGTTCAAAACAGCCCCTCAGATTTGCGTTCGAGATAAAACCAGAAGAGATGGGACCTTGTATCTTGTTATTTACGAAATAAGACAGAAGTGTTGGTTTGATGCATGTAATTTCTTGTAGATATTTAGATGGTTGGATATTGTAATTGATGAGTTTTGTGATGTTGTTATGATTTACTCTGCAAATTGTTGATCAAATTGTCATTATAAATACATTGTAGTTAATGTTTGGGGTATTTGTGGTGTGCTTGTTTCTTTTTCAAGCGTGAGTGCATGTGCTGAGGAGGAACAGCAAAGTTCAGTTCACGAATGAATTTATTCAAAGTTATTAGTATTACAATTATGAATTGCCTTCCATCAAACTGTTGATTTCTAGGAAATAACATAACAAAGCAATTTTACCTCTTAAACTTAACTCAGATAGCATGACATATATTGTAGTTTAGCCTTTCTTTTTTTTTTTTTTTTGGGTGCTAAATGGCACTTAAATACCATATTGTTTCACCACCTTTACACATAAATATCATAAGTTGTAAAAAATAGCACATAAAGCTATGTAGACCAAAGTTTTTTTATTTTATTTTATTTATTTATTTAAGTATTCTGTTGTGTTTTGTTGGCCAAGAGGCAGGGAAGCTTCTAAGAGTTGAGGTCATTTAGATACTCTGTTTTGGGGTTGTTCTTTTTATACTTCCTTAATCTTTATGTTCTTTTGATTTTAGGGGATTCCATCTTCGACTAGGAATTATATGTACAGAGTGGGTGATGGCTATGGTCCTCTCCTCTCTCTCATATTTTTTCTTGTTTAAGTTGAGATCTTATTAAATACTTTGAACTAGCCGATCAAGGGAGTATCTTCTTTTTTTTTCTGCAAATATTTGCTATATATGTATATAATACATTTGAATAGGACATCTTGAGCTATTTTTAATTCTAAAAACATTACTGGCATTATAAAAAGGAGACATTGTGAACCCTAAATTTTAAATAATTGAACTAAATTAATAGTGTTATCTAATAAATTTTTTTTGGGTTGTTCAGATAGTAGCCCCTCAAATCTTAAATAGTTCCAAATTAGTCTCTCAATTCTTTGAAATTGCTCGTAACACCTTCAAATCATAATAGCTCTTGCAATTTGGAACCTCTATGATTAAAATATCCCTCAACTATTTGTTTTTGACAGAAGGGGTTTTGAAGGATAACATAAAGTGCGGGGTAGTTTGATCATTGAGGGGCCAAATTGCAAGACCCTTTAGGATTTGAGGGACTTCTAAGCAATTTAAAAGATTTGAGGGACTAATATGAAATTGTTGAAGATTTTAGGGACTTATGACTTATGATAAATGCACAAATAGATTTATTATGGGCTTTCTAAAAAAAATATTTACTAGGGGTCTATCTTCAAGGAGCTATACTGTAGGAAGGGTCTATGACTTAATTATTGAGCTTGTTGCTGCTGATATTCATTTACCATGCTAAAACACATAAACTTCAACGAGTATTAAACGTCACATTTGCAAACATCAACAAGTATCTTTTAGTATTAACACCAACATATATTAACATCACATTTGAAAACATAAAAAAGTCGCTAGATAAAACGCACAAATTTTCAAATACCAAACTAAATAAAAATGGATGTTAGACACTCCTAATAAAAATCCACAATTTTCAAATACCAAACTAAATATTGTTTTCTGGGGTGCTGTTTGCTATTGGGCGGGATGAGAGGGAATCTCATGTATTCCCTCAACATTGGGGGTGCAATACTGTAGGGGTTTAATTTTTAGGACTAGTTGTTGTTGTTGAAAAGCAAATTTGATATTATTGTCACTGGGAATTTGGAAGGTCATTTAGTTATTCAAGGAGTCTAATGCATGAATATCATTATATTCATGAATCTAGTTAGAAAGCTTAAGAGTCATTGTAGCAGTATATTATATTCATGAATCTAGTTAGAAAGCTTAAGAGTCATTGTAGCAGTATATTATATTCATGAATCTAGTTAGAAAGCTTAAGAGTCATTGTAGCAGTATATTATATTCATGAAATATATTTCCTTCTACAAATTATATTTTTATCCTGGACAAATATAGTCATCAGTTGTGTATTCATAGACAGGAAGTAGTGTGTGTGTCATTTTTTAAAATAAAGTAATTTATAATTGAAGGAAAGCTTAACAAGATATAGGAATATTTTTCACTTTTTGAGTAGTCAAATTGGGAGGGGAGCGTGTCACGTGTTTGGATATAGCTAGAGGGTTGAATCATTTGTTATGACAAACCCTAGGATAAACTAAAATCAATCAAACGAAAGCACGAAAAATATCGAGAACACACGAACACAGATATATATGGTTCGGCTTATAGCCTTCGTCCACGGGCGAAGGAGGAGAATAGTTTTGCTAAATTGTGAGGAATACAATGTGGAGATCTCTCAATCACTCAATCCTGAATAACACCCTAAAAGCCTAATACAACTCTCTCAAATAAAAGAACAAAGGAGAAGAATATCAAATAGGCTTCACAAAAGAACTCTCTCTTGTTGATTGGTGCTCTGTAGATTGATGAATCTAATTGGCTTGAAAGACTATTCATATATAGCCATGAAGACTCCAACTCCTTGTTGTCTAAGGAATAAGAGTTCTAAAAGAAACAGAAGTCCACATGTTCTAAAGCCCAACAAGAGCCCAAGTAGGAATAAACCTCTAATATGATTAACTCCAAGCCAAAAGGAAACTCCCAAAGCAATAAGGATTTGAGTATTTGAGGCAACCTATAACAACATTTTTTCCAAAAATTCAATATATTCATGAGTTTGGCTAAGTAGTATCACCGTATCGCAAATATTATTCTCAGTATTTGGTTGGTTGCAAATGTTGTTGCTAGAAAGAGAGCGCCCACATTTTAACTATTAATTAATTAGTAATTAAAGAGTTTTTCACCTAAAGCTACAACTAATTTGGCTAAAATATTACCCGTGACATAAGTATAATGTATAATATTGTTTTATACAACGGATGACTTATACGGACAATGTATAATATTGTTTTATACAACGGATGACTTATACGGACAATGTATAATATTGTTTTATACAACGGATGACTTATACGGACAATGTATAATATTAATTCTTACAAATTATAACTCTAAGTTCAAGTACCTAAAAAAATATTTACTAGGGTCTATCTTCAAGGAGCTATACTGTAGGAAGGGTCTATGACTTAATTATTGAGCTTGTTGCTGCTGATATTCATTTACCATGCTAAAACACATAAACTTCAACGAGTATTAAACGTCACATTTGCAAACATCAACAAGTATCTTTTAGTATTAACACCAACATATATTAACATCACATTTGAAAACATAAAAAGTCGCTAGATAAAACGCACAAATTTTCAAATACCAAACTAAATAAAATGGATGTTAGACACTCCTAATAAAATCCACAATTTTCAAATAAAAGAACAAAGGAGAAGAATATCAAATAGGCTTCACAAAAGAACTCTCTCTTGTTGATTGGTGCTCTGTAGATTGATGAATCTAATTGGCTTGAAAGACTATTCATATATAGCCATGAAGACTCCAACTCCTTGTTGTCTAAGGAATAAGAGTTCTAAAAGAAACAGAAGTCCACATGTTCTAAAGCCCAACAAGAGCCCAAGTAGGAATAAACCTCTAATATGATTAACTCCAAGCCAAAAGGAAACTCCCAAAGCAATAAGGATTTGAGTATTTGAGGCAACCTATAACAACATTTTTTCCAAAAATTCAATATATTCATGAGTTTGGCTAAGTAGTATCACCGTATCGCAAATATTATTCTCAGTATTTGGTTGGTTGCAAATGTTGTTGCTAGAAAGAGAGCGCCCACATTTTAACTATTAATTAATTAGTAATTAAAGAGTTTTTCACCTAAAGCTACAACTAATTTGGCTAAAATATTACCCGTGACATAAGTATAATGTATAATATTGTTTTATACAACGGATGACTTATACGGACAATGTATAATATTAATTCTTACAAATTATAACTCTAAGTTCAAGTACCTAAAAATTAAAAATATTGGTTGCGTTGCGTGCAAATTTTATTGACCAACTAGGTGAAGTATGTGGTCATCGGAAGCTCAAAAGTTTAGATTATCGAATCAACTAAAACGATTGACCTCCTCAAATCTCGCTTCCATTCCAACTCTATTCGTATAAGACTATAATTTTGTCTACTCAATTAACCTAGTCTCTGTCTAAACTTTTCAATGAAAATGAACAATTCCTCATACCAAAGTGAGTGGTCAAGTTAATCCATGTACATGCAAATACTGCAAATTAATCTGTAATAATTTATCTCTCATTTTCATAACTTTTAACTACATCAGATTGCTACCTAAAACATTTTTGTGCATACATTAGTCTTACCAACTACACGTTTACTTAATTAGCCCTAAATAATGTATCAACAGAAGAGGTCAATTTACCTTAATTAGTCTTTGCTCGTAATATCTCATACTGTTACCCTTATAAATAGCGCTACATATGTGCCCAAAATCTTCATCAAGCATTAAAAGTAAGTCTCTCTCTCTCTTTCAGATATAACTAGCTAGAAGTAAGATGATGAGCGTTAAGGTTGAAGGAATGAGCTTGTTTTCTATTGCTTTTTTAATCCTTGCTTCGGGATCAATGGCTAACCCATTGGAGGTTGGTTTTTATCGGCACACATGCCCATCGGCGGAGTCTATCGTGAGGCAGACCGTAAGCGATGCGGTAGCCAAGGATCCAGGGCTGCTTCCCGCAATCATCAGGATGCATTTTCATGACTGCTTTGTTAGGGTATAGCCACACAATTTTCTTTTAGCTAGCTAGTTAATTTATATATAAGATCCTCATTAATTATATGTGCGACTTTTCATCGAATAATTAAAAGATTACCGAGCAATTATATGACCTTTTCGTATTGTTATAAATTAAATACCTGATCATATGAACTTAATTACTTTATTTCATATATATTTTTCTACTATATATCAAATAAAACATGTACACATGTTCTAGCCAGAAACTAGCTAGTTTCGGTTGTTGGAACTGTCTCACACGGATATATTTAGCCAGTTTGCATGAGCCAACTGAATATTTATATATTTGTTTTGCCGAACGCATGATACATGCAACTTATTCTACTATTTTGAACCAAGTAAGAAGTGTTAGGTTACCGTTAAAAAATCATTACCAAACATGAAAGTAACACAATCTTAATTATTTACTTACATTTCTTATCACTACTTACAATGCATCACGCTTCTTACAGGGCTGTGACGCTTCCATCCTCCTAGACTCAACCCCGGACAACAGAGCCGAGAAAGAATCACCGGTCAACAACCCCAGCCTCCGCGGCTACGACCTCATCGATGCCGCCAAGACCTGCCTCGAATCCGCCTGCCCCGGCACCGTCTCCTGCGCTGACATCATCGCCTTCGCCGCCCGCGACAGTGTCGACATCTCCTCCTCCGGCAAAATCACCTACTCTGTCCCTGCCGGTCGCCGTGATGGCCGCAACTCCGTCGAGGCCGAGGTCATCCAAAACCTCCCTCCACCGACGTTCAACGCTGAGCAACTCATATCCAACTTCGCCAACAAAGGCCTGACTCTCGACGAGATGGTCACTCTCTCTGGCGCTCACTCGACCGGGGTCGCCCACTGCTCGTCGTTTGCGGCCGACAGGCTGTATAACTCAACCGACCCGTCAAATATCGATCCGGCTTTTGCTGAACAGTTGAAGGGTCAGTGTCCGAGGGGCGATAATGCCGGAGATCCAACGGTTGTTATTGATATTCAGACGCCGGAAAAGTTGGATAATGAATACTATTTGAATTTGGTGAAGAAGAGGGGAGTGCTGGGGTCGGACCAGACTCTGTGGACTAGTCGGTCGACGGCTGGGTTTGTGGCGAGGAATGCGAAGGATGCGGAGGGATGGGGGGCTAAGTTTGCAACGGCGATGGTGAGGATGGGAGGTATTGAGGTGATGACTGGGGAGCAAGGGGAGGTTAGGGAGAGGTGCAGGGTTATTAATTATTAATTGAAATTTGCTTGGTGTTACAGACATGGATAAATATGGATCCTCTACACTATAAAAAAAAAAATAGTGATATTATGTATCTATATAGGAGTATATAATAAAGGAGTACAAATTTTAAGGGAGGACCGTTGCGAGGTATTAAGGGGGGACAGTTTTGAGATTTTAACTGTCTACATTATATAGTTCGAAACAGCCCCCAAGATTTGTGTTCGAGATAAAAACAGAAGAGATGGGACCTTGTATCTTGTTATTTACGAAATAAGACAGAAGTGTTGGTTTGATGTTATTTCTTGTAGATATTTAGATGGTTGGATATTGTAATTGATGAGTTATGTGATGTTGTTATGATTTAATCTGCAAATTGTTGATCAAATTGTCATTATAAATACATTGTAGTTAATGTTTGGACTGTTTGTGGTGTGCTAGCTCCTTTCTTTTTCAAGCGTGAGTGGATGTGCTGAGGAGGAACAGCAAAGTTCAGTTCACGAATGAATTTATTCAAAGTTATTAGTTAGTATTACAATTATAAATTACCTTCCATCAAACTATTGATTTCTAGTAAATAATATAACAAAGCAATTTTACCTCTTAACTCAGATAGCATGACATATATTGTAGTTTAGCCTCTTTGTTTTTTTTGTTGCTAAATGGCACTTAAATACCATATTGTTTTGCCACCTTTACACTTAAATATCCTAAGTTGTAAAAACTAGCACATAAAGCTATGCAGGCAAACGTTTTTTTTTATTTGATTTATTTATTTATTTAAGTATTCTGTTGTGTTTTGTTGGCCAAGAGGCAGGGAAGTTTCTAAGAGTTGAGGTCATTTAGATACTCTGTTTTGGGGTTGTTCTTTTTATACTTCCTTGATCTTTACGTTCTTTTGATTTTAGGGGATTCCATCTTCCACTAGGAATTATATGTACAGAGTGGGTGACGGCTATGGTCCTCTCCTTCCTCTCATATTTTTTCTTGTTTAAGTTTAGATCTTATTAAATACTTACAACTAGCCGATCAAGGGAGTATCTTCTATTTTTTTCCTGCAAATATTTGCTATATATGTATATAATACATTTGAATAGGGCATCTTGCCCTATTTTTAATTCTAAAAAAATTACTGGCATTATAAAAAAGACATTGTGAACCCTAAATTTTAAATAATCGAACTAAATTAAGAGTGTATCTAATAAATTGTTTTGGGTTGTTCAGATATATAGTAGCCCCTCAAATCTTAAATAGTTCCAAATTAGTCTCTCAATTCTTTGAAATTGCTCGTAAGACCTTCAAATCCTAATAACTCTTGCAATTTGGTACCTCTATGATTAAAATATCCCTCAACTATTTGTTTTTGACAAAAGGGGTTTTGAAGAATAACATAAAGTGCGGGGTAGTTTGATCATTGAGGGGCCAAATTGCAAGACCCTTTAGGATTTGAGGGACTTCTAAGCAATTTAAAAGATTTGAGGGACTAATATGAAATTGTTGAAGATTTTAGGGACTTATGACTTATGATAAATGCACAAATAGATTTATTATGGGCTTTCTTAAAAAAATATTTACTAGGGGTCTATCTTCAAGTGAGCTATACTGTAGGAAGGGTCTATGACTTAATTATTGAGCTTGTTGCTGCTGATATTCAATTTACAATGCTAAAACACATAAACTTCAACGAGTATTGAACATCACATTTGCAAACATCAACAAGTATCTTTTTAGTATTGACACCAACATATATTAACATCACATTTGAAAACATCAAAAAGTAGCTAGATAAAACGCTTTCAACAAGTAGCTAAAACACACACTGAGCAAACTATCAAGTTAATATTATAATAATTAATACCTAGGCTAGTTAATCATCTAATCTAATATCTATCTAATCTAAACTAATCTAATCTCATCTAATACCTAATCATACTCCCGGAGTTTGGAAAAACTTTCAATGGTCAAAAGTTCCCCTCTCAATGAGGCCCTTCCAAGATCCTCTCTTACCCGACTCTCTCTCTCTCTCTCTCTCTCTCTCTCTCTCTCTCTAGCCTTTAGTCGAAGTCCTTCAATCAACATGCAATTAATAGAAAAGAGATTTGATTGTTATTTGCAATTAATGGAGGATCGCTAACCCCACTGTGAGTCTGCAATTGCCAGTTAAATTGCTTCGGCTGCGTCATTTTTAACAGCAAAACTCTTTCGTCTCTTAATCTCCCTCATCCGTTTTTTTTTTTAATCTTTGCCACATCTTTACACAACTCCTTCTTCCTGCATGTTTGATCTCCTTTCAGTTTCTTCCTCTCTCCATTTCAAAATTCAATAGCAGGAATAAGCAAATCAAATTGTGCTTATATCAAATGGAATCAACAATCAAGTTGTGCTTATTCGTGAGTTTTGTTGGGTATGTTGATGAGGTTCTTGTTGGGGATTTTTACTCTCCCACCTACTACAATCTGCGCAACTCGGAAGCCAATCAATAATCCACAAGATAAAAGTACTCACAATCAAGAAGAAAGAACACCGAGATTTACGTGGTTCGGCCGACCAATTTCGACCTACATCCACGGGGCAACAATACGAGAAATCCACTACGTACCAGGGAGAACTACAAGAGGAACCGCTCAACTCTCGTCTCTCAATCTCTCAACCTCACATACATAATCAACTCTCATATCCTCTCCAAAACCCACTCCTTACAATCTTTTGAACGCACAAAGACTGTGAAACCCTCTTCCAATATTGTAATCTTTTGCACGGACAAAGACTACGAAACCCTCACCTCTCGCACAATATTCTTGAATCAGGCTACGCCCTCTGGTAACCCTAGATTACAAGAATATTGGCTCTCTCCTTGATTTTTCCTCCAACAATAGAAGATTATATATAGGGAAACCAAAACTCTATCTCTAGCCTAACTTCCTAATTAGAATGGGATTCAAACTCCTAATCATGATGAGACCCAGTCTCCTAATCATGATAGATCTCCAACCCTATCTAATTCTCATGAAGTTATATAAAGAATCTAAGACATAATTCCAACAATCTCTACCTTGGATTTGATTCTCAAACTACCTTGAAGATATATCATCGCCGTCTTCAAGCTTTGCCTCTCCCGCTAGCATCTTCTATTCTTTTGCACTTCAAATCGAAGTGCCCGCACTCCTAATCAGAACACCCGTACTTCAACCTGGATGCCCTAATGACCCTCACTTTCATCGCCTCACCGTGGCGCCTCCAACCTGGATGCCCCAACGACATCATAAGCTAATCAACCATGCTTCTCCTCTCAAACTGAACTTGACAGTAGCCTTCCCCCACTTAATGTCCTCGTACTCCACCTGCATCGCTCGTCTCGAATCATATCGGTGCACCTCTCCTACTCCACACTACGAGCCGGATGCCTTCATCTCCTCCGTCACTTGGCTTGGACCGAATATGAGCGCTCATCGTCTTACACCTCTCGTAGTCGAATGCCACTATCTCCATCTCCATGTGTGTCACTCGGTCGTGCCTGCTTGCGAGCTCCACCTAATCTGGCACTATCCTCCTCAAGTCTACACACCAATCAACTCCTGCTCCAGCGATGACTCCGAATAATTGCATGCTGACAACTCTACTGATAGAACCACGTCTAATTCTCTACACCAGTCTTATCCGTTGCATACTCGTTCACCTTATCTGCCATCAGATCTGTCTCATCACCACCATTAGAACTTTTCTCTGTCTTCTAACTAATTCGAACTTTTCTCTATCTTCTAACTAATTCAAGCATAATCTGAAAAATCAAACACTTCCATCGCATTCAGAGCACTCCAAAACCTAGAAATCAACTCCTGGATCATAGAAATCCAACTCCGATTCACCCATCTATTGACAAATCAATCTGGACCATTGGATGTGAATCCAGAACACCAAACACCCAATTAAAACCCACACACCAGATCACTTTATCACAAAATCACCCAGAACCCTGGTGATTAACTCCCAGTGATTTGCCTTTCTCTTGCAGGTCTTGCGGACCCACACTACAGTAAAAAAAATTTTAATCACAAATTTCCTCTCATGCTTCTTTTCACGTAGATGACTAATCCTTCTCCTTCATGCTTCGGGAATCCATGCCGCCACCAAAGGCCAGTCTTCGCCGCCTCACGCGTCCACCCCCTGCTCGCCGCCACTTGGCCAGCCGACGACGACCCTCCTGTCGGCGATCGCCGACCTTCTTTTTTTTTCTTTTTCTTCATCTTGATTCTTGTAACGCCGCCGATCTTCACTTTTATACGATGTCTATCTTGTGAAGTCGCTTCCAGATCCATCACCATCGCTCTGATACCACTTGTTGGGGATTTTTACTCTCCCACCTACTACAATCTGCGCAACTCGGAAGCCAATCAACAATCCACAAGATAAAAGTGCTCACAATTAAGAAGAAAGAACGAGATTTACGTGGTTCGGTCGACCAACTTCGACCTACATTCACGGGGCAACAATACGAGAAATCCACTACGTACCAGGGAGAACTACGAGAGGAATCACTCAACTCTCGTCTCTCAATCTCTCAACCTCACATACATAATCAACTCTCATATCCTCTCCAAAACCCACTCCTTACAATCTTTTGAACGGACAAAGACTGCGAAACCCTCTTCCAATATTGTAATCTTTTGCACGGACAAAGACTACGAAACCCTCGCCTCTCGCACAATATTCTTGAATCAGGCTACGCCCTCTGCTAACCCTAGATTACAAGAATATTGGCTCTCTCCTTGATTTTTCCTCCAACAATAGAAGATTATATATAGGGAAACCAAAATCATATCTCTAGCCTAACTTCCTAATTAGAATATGATTCAAACTCCTAATCATGATGAGACCCAATCTTCTAATCATGATAGATCTCTAACCCTATCTAATTCTCATGAAGTTATATAAAGAATCAAAGATATAATTCCAACAGTTCTGGCTGATGGAAAGCTTGCAATTCTTGCAAATGACCCATATTATCAAGCTGTTGTACGCTTCTGGGATGTGTATATTGATAGTAAAATATGCACACAGTTAGGTTGTAGATTTTATTGTAAGAATTTTCTTTGAAGAATTTATTGGGTTAATTTTAGCTTGGATGATTGTTCTGTACAAAAAGTGTTATGGTCATAACCACTAACTAGTGATTAAAGAGGAAAACCAAATGTTAACATGGATAAACATGTTTGCTTGCCAACCTGGAGCGACATGAGCCTCCACACCCGACCCATGGGGCGGCCTACGCTTACCGTCCTCGCCATGGTCCGTTAAACGACTATCGCCATAGCCGACGCGAAAGGCGGTGTGGGTCAGCCCATCAACAACTCTCTCCCGCGGACGACGCGAAAGGCGGTACCAGTCGTCCGCCCAACCCATTGACTGCCTCGGAGCTATCCTTCCAAGTTGCTTGTCCCCACGAGCGACATGGGGGACAACCAGCCATCGCCTTCTAACCGCTAGTCCTCCGGACGACGCGAAAGGCGGTACTAGTCGTCCTCCCAACTAGTTATCTACCATAATCCCTTCCAACCAGTCGTCTGCCTCTCCAGACAATGCGAAGCGAACCTAGCCCCCCTTTCTTAGCCATCCGTCCTCTGGGACGACGCGAAGGGCGGTACTAGTCGTCCCCTTCAACTGATTACTCTAATGAACGCCTCAAGAGGCCGTGCAAGTCGGCCACCCGGCCTCAGCTCCCCTTTCTCTCATCCTATGTGGTTCCCTCCACTCGAACGACGGTTATACGGTATTCGAACCCATCAACATCGCATTAAATATACTAACAGCCCCTTAACTCCTCCATCTCTCACGATATTTAAGACACATCGGACCCATGCGGCTACAGGCGCCGCCAATCCCATCGCATTAATGGCGAATAGACCACATTAACCCTCAATTTACCCACAACTTGACACTTGTAAAGGCAAGCCACCGTAGCGGACAAAGGGGCGCTTAGCCAATTGCTAGCCCACACGTGGAAGAGAGGGCTGACTCATCTGTGGTTTCCCACCCAATGGAAAGACGAAAATATCCCCACAACCCTAGGTATAAGTAGCAATATGAACAACAAATCAAGTAAGTGATTTTCTATGAGTAAATTGCCTCTCCCTATTTTTCCTCTCCCTCATACTAACTTGATCGTCGGAGGGACCACCGGAGATCCCAACTCCGCCCCTTCCACAGGTATTTTTTCGTAGGTGAACCCCCTAGCCAGAACAACGTCACCGGGCATTAGGAGAGAAGGCGGACTCCGCTCTCTTAAAAGCTAAACTCACACCGAGGTTAGTGACTGTGATTATACACCGGAGATCCCAACTTTCACTTTGAATTCAAATATGTAAAATTGAATTATTAGATTTGGCATAATTTTTATTTAAACATTATAAAAGAATCGGTGTAATGGATTTTTACGCTAAACTGGGATCAATATACTTAACTGGGATATCTTAACATATATTAAACTTATCCTTGCATATTACCCATGCCCTACACATAGTACAAAACTATAATCAATCCAGAAGAACATGTTTTCTTCCGAAAGTTATTTACATGAACACCACAGGTATTAAGAAAATGTTGATTTCGACAAAGCAACATGCACAAATCTACCAAGTATTGCCTCTATAGTCAATAAAGTGGAACCCTAGACTACAAATTGCAGTAAGTATAATTCCCACTTTCAATCAAAGGAAATGGCACAAATCAATCAAGTACTGCATCTATAGTATAATATTATGTGATAAAAACAATCACATAAGCATAGAAAAATACTAAAAATTTTGCATGAAAATCCCTTATAAAAATTCCTAACTATACTCAAAAAATTAAGTTATGATATAAAATGTACCAAAAATATTATCCTTCATTATTTTTGCTTCATATTTTAATTGAGCCGAGATCAATCCTTCTTCACCTTTATCTTTTTCTTGGGCAATTCTAGAATAGCGTCTTCATCATCTACGTCGATTGTAATATCAGTCTGGAGTTGGATTTCTTGTGCTATTATATTTCCTTCGCCTCGTTCATTTTTTGTCTTCTCATCTAACTTCACGAGGAATTTGAATGTCTTTCCGATGTTCAACACAAATTTCTAAAAACATGGACTCTGATTATTTTTCTGTTTTAATGAGAACAAAGGTTAATTTCATATATATGAAATTTTTTATGATTTTCTAATTTATTACTTGAATAGAGTTAGGAATTACCTCTTCTTTATCTGCAATGAATTCTTCTGCTGTGCATCCAATAAGAGTTTCTGCTGCATCAAACAGTGTTACCCTTGCATTGTCCGTGCCATTTTTCAAGAGAATCTTAACTACATACCTGTACTTTTCATTGTTGATTTCTAGATATATGTTAATATGTATTTTAATATGTTCATGTAAAAAAAAGTTTATATTACTTAACCTTTGTACTGAGTCATCAGTGATTCTGCGGAATTTATCATTCAGACACTCTTTATTAACATCTTTATCTACCTTCTTGTTGCAGCCTTTGCAAGCATAGAACCATGGCTCGAGACTATTTAGAATGATAGTTATCTTTGCCTTAAATGTGCAATAGCGTGCATGTATATTGATAAATTTTAGTTAGGTTTAACTGCGTTAATAAGAATAGGTTTCTAATATTGTACCTGTATCGAATTTTGTGATGTATGCATAATATCACTAATTTGAATTTGTTTTGCATTTGTAAAGAGCGTTGATGGAGATCCTTTTGTTTTTGCAGCTTCTTGTAAATGAAACCTGCATATTAGATTAAAATATAATTGTTCGCGGGGAAAGTTGACTTGTTATTCATTGTTGCTGAATTCGTTTACAGCTTCGTTGGCCTACAACAAAATTCAAAAGAAAATGCTTTTATTTTAAGGCGCATAAATGAAAACAAAATTACAACTTTTTCTCAGATGAACAAACACGAGGATCTCTATTTTCCCGATCCTCGCTATGGGTTCTTCGCCTGTGTCGGGACTTTTATTCGTCCGTGGACCACCGCGCAATTCGATCCGTGTAAACCCGGTTCGAACTACAGACGAGGGGCTCGCTTCACGAAGGAAACGGTTACCGAGGGGATCACACTCACGAAGGAGAGGATCGCCTGCGGGGATCGCACTCACGAAGGAGAGGATCGCCGGAGCGGGTGAGATCTACTAGGAGAAATCACAGCGCTATCCCTGAGATTAAGACGAAGCTTAACCTAGAGGGTATCTGTAGTTCGACCCGAATTCAGTTACCTTCCGCTTGAATATCTGACGTCGACGGCTCGTGGATCTCGTGAGAATTCTTCAGAAAATCCCCGAAAATCCCGCCTCAAATCCAAAAGCCAAATCCTCCAATTTCCTCCCCGGCCCCCAATCAACAAGACCCCCTATTTATACAATAGGGGGGGGATGTGCGCCGGCCACCTCGGTGGCTCGGCCACTTGGCCGAGCCACCTCGGCCAAGTTGGCCGAGGTGGCTCGGCCATGGTGGCCGAGCCTCCTCGGCCACTTGGCCGAGGCACCTCGGCCGAGGTGGCTCGGCCAAAGTGGCCGAGCCACCTTGGCCACTTGGCCGAGGTGCCGCGTCGCGGCGTTCCGTCGTCTCGCGTCGTTTTCCGTCGACTTGCGTCGTTTTCCGTCGACTCTTTCGGTCTTCCGGGCTTAGTTTTGTTCCGGTGATGTCGCCGTTGTGTTTGAGTCCGTACCCGATCAACTTTTAGGGCTCAAACGGCTCGTTTGCATCGACGGACTAAGTATGGTTGATTCCGTCTCGTCGACGTTTGAGTTTAGTCAACTCGCCTCGTTGAGCTTCGTCGTCGGGTCTTCTCCATGACACGTCGTTTCATTTGCCAGACGCCGACTCACTTCATGCGTTCGTCGACTTCGCTTTATCGTTTTCGCGTAATCACGCGTTGGCGTTTCTGGTCACGTTCGGATGGATCGTCGGTTGTCAACCCACCATTTACGAAGTCTTGTTCGCACCGATAAGCAATTTTAACGCTTACAGATATTCTCCAAAGCGCCTCGGTCTCGATTCTTGATGAGTGCGGGATGCTTTGACGTGATGAGCCCTTCACCCTTTAGTTGGCGTGATAGGACTTACGAATGACCTTGGCGCTTGATCTCTCATCTCCCTTCGGTCTTTCGGTGCTTTGTAGGATTATTGAAGGTATTACGGTATCGCATTTTTGTCCGACCGTTGTTGAGATCTTGACCGTAAGTCGATGGATGAATTTCTTTTGAGATTGGCTCCAGATTTAATTCCTCCAATCCTCTCGTGTTCTCCGGTGCTTTGTAGGATACCGGGGGTGTTACGGTCTTTGCATTTATTGCTTGACCATTGTTGGAGTTTCAAACTGTAGCTAATTAAGTTTCCTTACTGTCGACTCGTGTTGGTGAATTGTCGTCCAATTGACCATCGAGATTCCTCCGTTGATCGGGGGAATCCTTGGCTGCGACGCGTTAATTGGCGTCGAACTACATGGATTTTAGCCTTCAATCGGCGAGTGCAATGCGTTGACCGGCGTGCGATCTTGCGTGGATCCGAACCGTTGATCGGTGAATCCTTCGGCGACGACGCGTTGGTTGGCGTCGCTACTGTATTACTCCTTGTTGGAGCACAATTATCCTCAGTGGGAGGAATTTTTCTTGGGACTTATTCCAATTCTAAACTGTTGACCGATGGGCCTTCTGGCGGCGACGCATGAATCGGCATTGACACAGTGAGAGGAATTCTTTCAAGGTAGAACGCGCTGTCCGGCGCCAACATAAGCCTTGTCAGCATTCGTCAATTTATCCTTCTTTGAGGTTCCACAGTGGGAGGAAATTGACGGTTATCGAGTTATCCTTAAGAATATGGTAATATTCTCCAGGAACTTCTCGTTAAGAATTAAGAACTAGTTTATACTCGTAATCCTAATTGGAGTGGCATCGGTAGCGTTGATTAGCGTCAATGCAATCCATACGATCGAGTTATCCTAAGAATATTTTTATGGAAGTATTCTTAGGAAACTTCGACAAATTAGGAAACAGTTTATACTCGTGTTCCTGATTGGAGTAGGATTGGGCGACATGGGAGAATATCGGGAAGATTGAGTCTGCCCAGGCCATTGCTGATGAATTCGACCATTTGGAGGTTGAGCTCCAAAGTCTACAAGATTTTGAAGCAGCCGGCTTGGCAGGATGCTCGCGTCATTACCGGACTCGAAGTTGGATCACGGCAAGACCGGGTCGTCTTTTGGAGGCTAGCATCCTTGAAGCTTAGTCTTCAGTGGAGCATTTTAGTCTTGTGTCATTTCTTTGGAGAAGCGAGGATAGTAGAGCTCGAACAGGAACTTCAAGCGGCGAGGGAGAGTCCGATCATCTTGAAGCTGATGAAGGCCAACACAGGAGAGGCTCTTGCGGTCATGCCCGAGAAATTTAAACTCTCGAAGCAGAAGCTGGTTGATATCGAGAAGGAGACTGCAAAGGCCCTTAATAGCAGCGAGGAGTCCTTCAGGGCTGAGCTTCAAGCGGAACTTCAGCAAACTTTCGCAAATTCGTTCCCATAAATTTGATGTTTAAGGATTTGTAATCTCATCCTTTTATTAATCAAATATGTCCTCCTTTTTTTATGATTCTTTTATTTCGTCAGAAATAATTAACTATAACACTTATAGGATTTTTGGCAAACCCTCAGCCATCAACGGGTTTGATTAGCCTTTACCAATTACCGTTTGAATTGGGCTAGCGTCGCGGATTATCACGGATCATTCGCACATGGCGTTGTGCTAAAAGAATGAGACTATCTTAGACTTGTTGCTATGATATTGAATACATAGACTTGGTACTCTTTACGGGCAAGAGACCACGACAGCGTGTTGCAGCGTAGACTCATCCCTTCTTAGGCTTCGGGATGAAATACCCCAGAATCAAACTCTGGTGTCTTCTTCAATCGGAAAAAGACTAAACCGGCAACGCGTGTGAGGCGTTGGCTTTATCCCTTCTTAGGCTTCGGGATAAAATACCCCAGAATCGAACTCTGGTGTCTTCTTCAATCGGAGAAAGACTAAACCGGCGACGCGTGTTAGGCGTCGGCTTTAGGGTTATTGGCCAACCCCCAGCCCTCAACGGGTTTGATAAGCCTTTACCAATTACCGTTTGAATTGGGCTAGTGTGCGGATTATCTGAATCCGTTCCGCATGTGACGTTGTGCTAAAAGAATGAGACTCTCTTAGACTTGTTGCTATGATATTGAATACATAGACTTGGTACTCTTTTACGGGCAAGAGACCACCCGGCAACGCGTGTTACGCGTAGACTCATCCCTTCTTAGGCTTCGGGATGAAATACCCTTAATCAAACTCGTGTCTTCTTCAATTGGAAAAAGACTAAACCGCAACGCTGCAGGAGGCGTTGGCTTTATCCTTCTTAGGCCGGGATGAAATACCCGAATCGAACTCTGGTGTCTTCTTCAATCGGAGAAAGACTAAACCGGCGACGCGTGTTAGGCGTCGGCTTTAGGGTTATTGGCCAACCCCCAGCCCTCAACGGGTTTGATAAGCCTTTACCAATTACCGTTTGAATTGGGCTAGTGTGCGGATTATCTGAATCCGTTCCGCACGTGACGTTGTGCTAAAAGAATGAGACTCTCTTAGACTTAATGCTACGATGTTGAATACGTAGGCTTCATCTTTTTTCACGGGGAAAGACTAAACCGCAACGCTGCAGTTACGCTGTAGACTCATCCCTTCTTAGGCTTCGGATGAAATACCCCGAATCAAACTCGTGTCTTCTTCAATTGGAAAAAGACTAAACCGCAACGCTGCAGGAGGCGTTGGCTTTATCCCTTCTTAGGCTTCGGGATAAAATTCCCCAAGATGAACCTTGGTGCCTTCTTTTGACCGGAGAACGACTGAACCGGAGGAAGATTGATTGAGGTGGGAAAGGAAGAATGTATTCTATCTCTTGCCGGTGGAGAGGAAGGAGGATCTTGTCTCCTATCTCCGAGTAAGGGATGAACAAGAGAGGAAGGCTTTGTGTCCTATCTCTTGCCAGTGGAGAGGAAGGTTTTGTATCCTATCTCCGAAAATTCATCAATTCGAAATAAGAGAGGAAGGTTTTGTATCCTATCTCTTATTAATGGAGAGGAAGGAGGATCTTGTCTCCTATCTCCGGATATTGGAAAGGAAGGATTTTTGTCCTGTTTCCAGTGAGAGAGACTAAAAATGGGATCTCCATTTTGAGAATCTTGAAAGATGAGACTAAGAGTGGGATCTCCACTCCGAGAATCCGAGACAAGAGAGGAAGAATGTATTCTATCTCTTGCTTCTGAAGAGGAAGGATGTGTCCTATCTCCAGGTGAATGTGGGAAAGGAAGAATGTATTCTATTTCCCAATGAGAAACTAAGAGTGGGGTCTCCTCTCTGAGAATCTTGGAAGGGTACGGATAGCTTTTGCTTTTATAGAATTGCTAACCAGAATATGAAAGTGGACCTCTCGTTCGTGGAAGGAATCGAGAGGGGATTTTGCTGGTGGTTGGGCCAGGGAGATTTTTAGTGGGCCCACCGTCAATGAATTTGATCGGTGAGAGAATTTTGGAGGAAAACAAAATAACTTAGGGTTATCCTCATGAAAATGAGTGAGATATTCTCTGAGGAACTTCCCATCAAACTGGGTTATCCTGAATGTACTAAGGATAATACTTTTTTAGAAACTTCCCGTTTATCGGCATTAGTTGCCGGTCGCCATTCTGTGTGATAAGGCGATATGCACCGTTTGAATAGATCGTGTCTATTATAAACGGTCCTTCCCATTGGGTTCGAATTTACCTTTCTTTTGGAGTTGAGAATTATCGGCCGTCGGCGGGGCGAATCTCCCTCCTTAAAGGTTCTCTGTCGAACTTTCTTGTTGAAGGCCCTCGACATCCTAGCTTGATAGAACTCAATGCATTGTTGAGCCTCGAGCTTCTCATCTAACATCTCAAGCTCTTCGAGACGCTTTTGATGTTGTTCTTCTTCGTCATCTCGCAAGGGCGACGGCGATCTGAATCAGATTTCCAACGGAGAATTGCTTCACACCAGACCGTAGAGTACGGGTAGCTCCCCTGGCGACGCATCGCAGCGCGATATGCCCGAGTGCTTCTCGAGTTTATCGTCCGGTCTCGCTTGTTATTCTTCACAAGCTTCGACAAAATCTTGATAATCGTCTTGTTGAACGCCTCAGCTAATCCATTTGCTGCTGGATTATAGGCTGTCGACGAGACATCTTGTATCTTGAACTTTTCGCAAAACCTGATGAAGGAATTGCTGATAAATTGGGGACCGTTGTCATGCACGATCCGTCTCGGGACACCATGTCGATAGATGACATGGTGTTTGATAAACTTGATGACGGTACTTGCCTTGACCTCTTTTAGCGGGATTGCTTCAGCCCACTTGGAGAAGTAGTCGGTGATCGCTAGAATAAACCGATCTCCTTTAACTGACGGAGGAAAAATGGGACCTACAACGTCCATTCCCCATGTCTCGAATGGCCAGGATGTGGCCGAAGGATGCAACTGCTCAGGGGGCTGATGCATGTAATTCGCGTGAATTTGACACGCGTGGCATTTCGGCGTGCTTCATTGCGTCATTAATCATCGTGGG
The DNA here is from genome assembly GCA_012295165.1 of Asparagus setaceus. Classification (NCBI taxonomy): domain Eukaryota; kingdom Viridiplantae; phylum Streptophyta; class Magnoliopsida; order Asparagales; family Asparagaceae; genus Asparagus; species Asparagus setaceus. The sequence continues at coordinate 75,698,279 of CM022702.1, forward strand.
CCAAAGTAGCCCATTCTCCTAATTCGATCGTAGAGTTTGGGACGGTGGTGTGCACCACATTCACCTTCGTGTGCTTCAGAAGGACCTCTTACCTCTTTGTTGAAGGCATCGGGTAAAGACCATCATACCCGGTGATATAGCATCTGGGTTTCTGTGTCGTAAAAGAATCTTGGAGCTCTTCGCCGGATTGACTCTCTCTCTTTCACGTCTTCTGGCAGAATACCATTTAAGACGTAATCGATGATAGGAAAGCGCCAATCTCGGGGCTCCAACTTGGTTTGGGTTGCATTTACCTCTTTGGTAACTATCCCTTTGTCTTCTTGTACCCCATCATATATTGGTACGAAGAGCTGGTGAGTCCTGACCGTAACTAATTGTTCGGTCTCGGAGGGAGGCGTGGAATATATTCGATGAAGAACTCTTCGAACGAGTCTGCCATTTCGATTGCTACCTGACTATCAGTTGTGAATCGCCGTATGCTTCGAGATATTCGACCCCCAGCTCCTTGGCGAAGCTAAGTCCGATAAGTAACGCGTTGTATTCGGCTACGTTATTGGAACAAGGTTCGGTGAGTGAATAAGCACGGGGCATGACATGATTTCCCGGGGAAATCAAGACAACTCCGACTCCAGCGGAGATTTTAGAACATCCGGGGGTACTTGCCACATTAGTGGCCCGAGAAGCTCCGTCAAAATACAATCGCCATATTTGTTGGTGCGATGTAGTGTTGACTTCCTGAACTTCATCCGGGAGATCATCATATAGCTCCACTGCGTCCGTTGTCGGGTTGGCAGCCAAGAGATCGCAAATCGCTTGTCCTTTGACCGACTTTTGTTGTTTGAAGTGCAAATCATATTGGGACAAGAGCAAGGCCCATTTCGCCAAACGCCAACTCATTGAGGCCGGCTGGGTCATAAATATTCGGACCGGATTTACGTTAGAGATAATATAAATCGTCTGTCCGACTAAATAGTGCCGCATTTTCTGAATCGCGAACACTAGTGCAAGGCACTGCTTCTCGACCATTGGGTATCGAGACTCAGCACCGACTAATGTTCTACTGTAATACATCACTGCTCGCGGACGCCGCTGCCCCCGCTACAGTAAGGCGCTTAACGAGTGATCCGTTGCCTTGACGTAGATCAGGAACGGTTTTCCCGACTGCGGTGCAACAAGAACAGGAGGTTTAGCGAGATACGATTTGATCTCTTCAAACGCTTTCTGACATGCGTCGTCCCAAATAAACGACACGCCCTTCTTGTTCAACTTAGAGAATGGTTGGCACTTCCCGGATAGGTTCGATATGAACCGTCGGATGTATGCCAGTCGCCCTTGTAACCCCCTGAGTTCTCTCAGATTTCTCGGAGGTTGCAATTCTTGAATCGCCTTCACTTTGTCAGGATCGACGTGGATTCCTTTGTCGGTGATGACAAAACCGAGGAACTTGCCACTGGACATCCCAAGGAAGGATTTGGCAGGATTCATCTTTAGCTGATGAGTCCGCATGAGCTCGAATACCATTCTAAGATCTTTAATGTGATCTCCTCTGTCACGGCTTTTTACGACTAAGTCGTCGACGTAGCATTCGACTGTTTTCCGGAGATGATCTTGGAAAATCTCCGTCATTGCTCGTTGGTATGTTGCGCCGGCGTTCTTTAAGCCGAATGGCATGACCGTGTAGCAAAATATACCGATGTATGCTCAACGCTGTTGGTTCATCATCGGTGCATCTTGATTTGATTATACCAGAAACCATCCATGAACGACATTCTTTCAAATCCACCGCGTATTGTCGACTATGACATCGGTGATTGGAAGAGGAAGTCGTCTTTTGGGCAAGCATCGTTCGGATCTCGTAGTCGACCTGCATCTGATCGAACCATTCTTCTTCGTGACCGGGACTATATTCGCCACCCAATCTGGATGTTGAATTTCCATAATGAATCCCGATTCTATAAGTTTCTTCACTTCGTCGACGATTGCCTGCAAGATTTGTGGACGAAACCGTCTTTGCGGTTGCTTGACAGGTTTGACATCCACCTTGATGTTGAGGCGATGTGTCGCCACATTAGGGTCGAGTCCTGGCATGTCCTCGTAGCTCCAAGCGAATACATCGATATACTCCCTGATTAGGGCGATCAACTCTTCCTTCTCTTCCGAGGGAAGAGTATTGCTGATGTTTATGAGCTTAGGATGCTCCTCATCACCCATATTAACCTGGACTACCTCGTCCTTAGTGGGGGGTTCTCTTTGTTCGAATCTATCCCCAAACTGCTCTCTGAGTTGATGGATCCATGGGTCTTCCCATGTTGGCATATCTTCATCCCCTCAATAGTAGCGGGATCGGCCGTAGCCATATTTGACATCAAAGCCTTGAAAGCTTCTCAGAACGTCGGAATCAAAGAAGAATCGGGGCGAATGTCCGTCTCCCTCATCGGGTGGATTATTATCAATCGACCACGAGCATTCATCTTCGAGGAGGATTCATATCCCAATCCCTTCTAAATGCATAGTAGTTATCGGCTTCCCTCTTGGGACATATGCGCTTTAGGAGGGACTCGAGGACCTCGCCCGAAACATAGACCTTCTCCTTGTGTCAAGTCGTACCCCCACTTCTTCATGTTACCCAGTGTTTCTGGACTATATCTGAATGTGTGGAGGATAGGTCCATTGTCGTCTTCATCGTTTTCTAAGAAATGATTCGGTGCTGGAACTGCATCTCCTTTACCGTAAACCAAGTCTTTTCATTACTCGATCTTAGGTGGGATGGCGAGTCTTCCCAAAGGAGTCGGAACTGCTTTTGTGTAAAGCAAGATGACCGAGTTGGCAGGTGCAACTCTGGATCGTTGTATAAACCTGTCATTACATCATTCAAAGACAAAGGGTACTCTAAATCGTCATTTATTGATTCATCGGCAATTTGCCAATTACAATATTCATCTGACGATTCTTCATCGTCAAGATTGATTACAAGGGGTACAATGTCATTTAAAATAAAACCACCACTATAATCAAGCCCGACTTTGGTATCAGCTTCTTCACCGGTGTCCGTGCCTTGGTAGATGATTGATTCGGACTCATTACCGTAGAGGAGAGAATCGATAAAATAATTCTCCACCCCTTAAGCGGTTTGTTTGTCGCGACCACCGTCTTGACCTCATTATTCGTGTCTACATATTTGAGACATTGATGAAGAGTAGATGGGACTATAACGTTACCGTGGATCCAAGGTCGACCCAACAATAAGTTATAGGAAGTCTCTGCGTCAATCACATAGCAGGTGACTTCGGACTTTAGATCCCCATTTGGCATTTTATCCGGATTTTACCAAGTGGGCGAGACCCGGTGTTAAATCCATAGATCATGTGCTGTTAATGCCAACTTCTTGGCGGGGATTCCAAGGTGATACATGGTAGCGGGGGCATGATCTTGGCCGGAACGGATCGACTTGGATCCGGTTAACCGGCTGGGCCGATATACCACAGAATCTACGGTCTATCGTGCTTGGAATCCCTCGTCGCATATCCTCCTTTGTAAAAGTAATGCGGGAAGTGCTTGGTTGCCAAGTTGCATTGTTGTGCGATTCTTACGGACTCGGTTTAACACGGGTGAGAAAGACCTCGAGTCGCCTGAGCTTCTTGTAGAGCTTCCGGGTTTCCTTTGACAATCGAACCTTCGTGAAGTTATTCTAGCCGGATGTTTGCCAATTGGGCCATGACATCAAAGCGGTATGGAGAGTTCGATGTTCGGTCTATCCCTCACAATCGGGCGATTGAATCGGAATGCCTCGGGTGAACTTCTTGCGGTACGCTTTCTTTGTGGCTTCCTTAGCGACCACTGTATTGCGCCTTCTCGGTCGCAGTGAAGTCGTTAGCACCCGGTTACGGCGTCTTGTCATTAGGGTCGGGGACTTAGGGTACTTATATTTGTACTCGTGTCCGCTCACGGTGGCGTGGGCTTGAGTTCCCCTTCCGGACGGTGGAATGTTACCACTGTTCGTCATCTCCCTCGAGTGCGGAGCGGCATGGCATAGTTTGCTTTTTCCTTTAGACTTCCTTTTGGCGAGGATGTAGTCCAGCGATCGTCTTCCGGCAAGTCGGGGTGGACCCAAAGGATTTCTCCGTTTCTTTGTCGTGTGCGATGCGAGCCCCTTCTCCGTTGCCGTGAGGATCTTCATTCACCATCTTCATTCCTACCTTCACAACTGGCGTTGGTTGGAACCAATCGAAGGCGATCCGAAGCTTATAGAGGCGCATTTGCTCCCACCTTCTTCTCTTTAGAGGGTTTTGGAGTAATGACTCCAACATCGATCAAGGCTGAATCTTGTCCTTGAGATGGTAGCGAGAACTTTGTAGGATGGTGTACCGCCAATGGTAAGCCAGTTACTTAGGATCTGTAACCTTGTTCGCCTCCTCTTGGTTTACAATTGGGGCAACCGGATTTTGTTGTTTTCGAAGGTATTTGAAGATGCGGAACTTCCTCGTCCTTAAGCGAGTAAGTCTTGGGAAACCTCGAACGGATGGTTTCGATTACGAGTTTGTTGGCGCCATTGAGGCTGCGATTCTTTGTGGTGCGTTGTTGCGGCTGTTGTAGTTGCAGTTCGAGCGTTTGATTAAGCGTCTGAGACTTTCTGGCGCTTTACCTTTGCCACGGGGACAAAGTTACGCTTGTGAGCATTCATCATAGGTGACCTCTCTCGGCTTTCTTCCTTCTCGGGAATTGCTCGGCTTGCTCTCCACGTATCCTTAAATCTTTCCGAGGTCTCGGGCCGGTACAGTTCCCATTGCTTCCAACACGCCCAATGACAGGTTGCTATGACAAGTTTGGAGAATGAACTTCTCCGTTATCGGTCTCGGCAATTCATTGCCTTATTTACGAACCTCTTGTGAAGTTATCCTTTGTTTCCCGTCTTTACGTTTCTCGTCCAACAAAGACCGATGGATACCTCGGTGTCATCGTCGAAGAAATTGGTGAAAACATGGCCTCCATATCATCGGCTATTAGCGCTCCACGGTTTGAGGCGGTACCAATCGGCAGCTCCACGAAGGGTGCCAGCGAATGACCGAACCATCAAGGGCTCGTTAGGAGATAACCCTAGATGAGACTTGAAGTAGATCAAGTCTTTGAGTGGGCGATCCCTTCCGTCAAGCGGTGTAAAGTTGATGAGGTTGAATTTTGTTGGATCACGGGATTGATTCCCACTCCCTCGGTGGAACACGGTATACCCGTCTTCTTTACCTCTTGGCGGAAATCAAAGTATTGATTTTGCTCTCGAGGTCTTTTATTTTCTCATTTTCCCCTACGTCTCCGTTCGGGTAAACTTGGGGAGGAGCGGCGGTGTTATCGCTAGCGTTTTCTGCGGCAACACGATCATCTGCGTTTGGCCTCCTTCTCTGTCCGTGTCGCTATCACGTTAAGTTGACATTATTGCGGCGACTTGGCTCGCCTTGGCGGTTCATTATTGCGTGGATCATTGGTCATGCATTGCTCTCATCTGGCATGGCGGTTCTATTTCAAGCTTAAAGTTGTCCCTTTGCTTGGTTAGGGCCTCTTCAAGCATCACGGGACACTTGTTCCGCCGATCATGAACGCCGCGAGGTTGTCCTATCTTTGAAATTGTATTATCGGAAGCCATCGCGGGCAGGCATCCAACACTTCATCATCCGAGGGTAATCCCTTACGCATCTTGCGATAATTGGGTCGCTTAACGGTCCGGACCGCAATCGAGTCATTCGTTGCGATGCCGGAAGCGACGCGTGGCGGCGATCCCTCTGGTCATGTTGATGGTAACACTTTCGGCAATTCATGCATGCAGCCCATCTTTTCTTGCGGCGTCTTGATTTGGGTTCGAATTATTCGTGCGAGCCTATCAAAGACCGACGCCTTTTCCGAGTCGCTTTAGCGCAGCTACACTCGATAACACTGCCTTGATCGGTTCGAGCACAAGCGAGGCACGTTTGATTCAGGCGTTCCTCTTCGGGATTTTCGTACCCGGCCGCGATAGTACAACTTCGTCGGCATGAATACCGGAGTAACTTATCGTATGTTGGCACGACTTCTCGGTATAACATTGTCATCGTCGGATGAGGCGTCTCCTTCGAGAACAAATAGGCCTTTCATAAGTGACCGCGGCCTGCGCTTTGCGAGTGTGAATCTTTGGCGGGCTCGGACTTGATTTGAAGCGGTCGCGAGAACAACAGGATTCCTCTTGTCTTTGTGGGTACAACCCCGTATCGAGTGACCCGCGATTCCTTTAGCGGACCAGGCGATCCTTGGCGGTAAGCTGCTGGTCGTGGCGAGAGTTAGCCGCCGGAAGTTGAGTCTGAGCGTCGGAGGTAACCGGCGTCAACACCACTTTGTTGAGGTGCTCACAATTTCGATTTGAGCACGGAGCGTGAGTTGGCCTGCTGGCAGAGCTAGGCTTGGATGCTGGGTTTGTCGGAGTTGAAGCTTCGACGGACTTGGGTTTCCAAACTAGCCGATTTGTTGACGACTTCTTGGCCACCTCCTTCTTCAACTTCGCGGGCTTGTTGCACCAAAGCCCGCTTGCTGAAGAGGCCTTGGCTTCGGATCGCTCTGGCGTAGAACGGTTCCGTTTGACTTCGGACCCATTCATTTGTCGCCGGCTGTAGGATTGACTCACGATCTCGAACCGACCTACGAGTCAACTTAGATCTTAGATCCGCCTCATAGCGAACCCCATCCATTGATTCTTTCGCCTGGGCTAGTTGTTTTGCCAGGCGCTGACGTCGCCTCTGACGGGCTCTCTTGGAGAGAGTCACGACGCCATTGGCGGAATCTACCCCCTGCGTTGTTAGGGCCGGGGAACCACCGTCGCCTTTAGTTTTGACGGCAGTGGTGGTGGATTTTCGCCTCCGCATCTGAGGCCGATTGGGTCTTCCTTGCAGCGGAGACCATCACGGACTTCGCGGGGGCGGATGCGGGCGAGGAGGAGAGGTATTCCTCATACTTCTTTTGGTCGAATTCGAACTCGACCTCCTCGATGACCGGGATCGGGATTCGCGGTTGCGGCACGACGGCTTCTTTGTTGAAGCCGTTGGCTCCCACTGTGGTCGCCAGCTTGTTCGCGGGGAAAGTTGACTTGTTATTCATTGTTCTTTGAATTCGTTTTACGGCCGTTGGCCTACAATAAAATTCAAAAGAAAATGCCTTTTATTTTAAAGTACAATGAAAACAAAATTACAACTTTTCTGTATGAACAAACACGAGGATCTCTATTTTCGGGATCACCGGCTTGCGTGGGTTCTTCGCTTTGTCGGGGACTTTTTATTCGTCCGTGGACCACCGCAATTCGATCACGGTGTAAGCTTCGGGTTACGGAACTCTGAGGCGTAGAGGGGCTCGTTTCCGCGAAGGAAATGAAGCGCTGAGGGATCACACTCACGAAGGAGAGGATGCGCTGCGGGGATCGCACTCACGAAGGAGAGGATCACGGAGCGGGTGAGATCTACTAGGAGAAATCCGGCGCTATCCACGAGATTAAGACGAAGCTTAACCTAGAGGGTATCGTAGTTCGACCGAATTGATTACCTTCCGCGAATATCGGCGTCGGCGGCTCGTGGATCTCGTGAGAATTCTTGAAAATCCCGAAAATCCGCCTCAAATCCAAAAGCCAAATCCTCCATTTCCTCCCGGCCCCAATCAACAAGACCCCCTATTTATACAATAGGGGATGTCTTGCCACCTCGGTGGCTCGGCCACTTGGCGAGTGGCTCGGCCAGTTAGCCGAGCCTCCTCGACCACTTGGCGAGTGGCTCGGCAAAGTGGTAGAGCCTCCTCGGCCACTTGGCGAGTGGCTCGGCAAAGTGGTAGAGCCTCCTCGGCCACTTGGCGAGTGGCTCGACCAAAGTGGTAGAGCCTCCTCGGCCACTTGGCCGAGGTGCCGCGTCGCGGCGCTCCGTCGTCTCGCGTCGTTTTCCGTCGACTTGCGTCGTTTTCCGTCGACTCTTTCGGTCTTTCGGGCTTAGTTTTGTTCGGTGATGTCGCCGTTGTGTTTGAGTCCGTAGCCGATCAACTTTCCGGGCTCAAACGGCTCGTTTGCATCGACGGACTAAGTACGGTTGATTCGTCGTCGGCGTTTGAGTTTAGTCAACTTCGCCTCGTTGAGCTTCGTCGTCGGGTCTTCTCCATGACCGCGTCGTTTATTGCTCGTCGCCTCACCGACTCACTTCATGCGTTCGTCAGCTTCGCTTTATTCGTTTTCGCGTAATCCGCGTCGTCGGTGCAGGTGTCGCCGTCGGATGGATCGTCGGTTGTCAACCCACCGCTTACGAAGTCTTGTTCGCATCGATAAGCAATTTTTAACGCCTACAATAATACTATTTTATTATTGGGTTATATGAAAGTATGCTTGTTCTACTTACCATTTTGTTAATTCTTTAGCGGTTGTATTTTTGGCTTGATACATATTGTTGATATAATTTGCGATGATATGCTTCTCTCCCTTGCAAAATTGAGATAATCATAAGATGAATTTTATGTTTAGCTGTCTTTAATAAGAATTTCAGTAATTAAATATATACCTTTAAATATAGAGATCCTAAAATCTGATAATACTATTACAGGCTTATCTTTGATTTTGGCTTCAAGAATTGATCCTTCGTTTGTAGCCAAATCCCCAAATAAAGTTACCGCATAGTCATTTCCTTGTATATGAAAAGAAAGAATGTCAATCTTATTTATTTTTTACGATATTGAAAATAAGTATCATTAATATACCTTTTATCCATTATCGTGATTTCCCTCCTATTATCTTTTTTTGCCATGTCTTGTAACATAGTTGATAACCGCTTCACGTTAGTTGTTATTCGGGATGCAAGATGGGAATCGGCTCAAGAAGCTTTGTGGAGAATATATGAATTCTATCTTAATGAGATCTATCCATTGTCATCAACTTACAATTGTAATCAAGATCTATCGAAGCTCATCCATTTGGGACCATGTCTCCAAGACAATGCTTACAAAATTTTTACACTATGTTCAAAAATTAAAGAAGCAAACAAGTCCCAAAAAGTTATACAAAAATGAAAATTATAAATTAGAGAAATGAACATGAATAAATATAGCTAATTATTCGATAAATTAATTACCTCTAGAATAGCTATTGTGACTTTGAAGTTAATTACATATTTGTTGGTTGGAGGACTTGATAAATAGAATATTCTATTTAAGTCTGGTTATGAGAAAAGAATCAAATATTCTAGGCTGAATACTTATTATCAAGTCTGGTTATGAGAAAAACGGAAAAATAAAAACATTGCCATTCTAAGAAATTAATCGTACAGTCATAGTATAAATCTTCTCATAAACTCCATTGTCTGGACTATGAGCACAACTTATCATATAGCTCAGCATAAAATATTTGGTTACTGATCAATTGTGAGATCAAGTTGTCACATGAGCTTTGAGAAGATTTATACTAATACTATCCATTAAGAATATCCAAAAATGTTATAATAAGAATTCAGTAAACCGATGTGCGAGATTAGAATTTGAATGCGAGATTGGAATTTGATTAGGATTAGGATTAGAATAATTAGGATAGATTAATTAAAATATAATATTAAAAAATGTTATAATAAGAATTCAGTAAACCAATGTTACACTTATAATATCCAAAGTCGATGTGCGGATGGGGTAGTGAGCATGGCAGTTATCCATTAAGGAGGCTTCTCCTTTCTGAAACCAAAGATTTGTGAAGGATTTGGTTCTTCAGTTTTCTAGTCTTTTACAAATCGTTATTTAGGAGGCCTTTACCCAAGAAATGACTTCCTCTCCTATTATAATTTCAATTTGAATGCGAGATTAGAATTGATTAGGATTAGGATTACAATAATTAGGATAGATTAATTAAAATATAATATCCAAAAATATTAAGGGTATTTTTGTCTAGAGACGGCCTTGGCAAACACCCTCGGCCAAGTTGGCGAGCCTCCTCGGCCACTTGGCGAGGTGGCTCGACCAAGTTGGCGAGCCTCCTCGGCCACTTGGCGAGGTGGCTCGGCCAAAGTGTGAGCCTCCTCGCAGGCAGTCTTGCGTGATAAGCTCGTCTCGTTTTCGATGGACTTTGCTGATTAGTCGACTCTTTCGGTCTTTCGGGCTTAGTTTTGTTCGGTGATGTCGCCGTTGTGTTTGAGTCCGTGCGATCAACTTCGGGGCTCAAGCGGCTGCGTTTGCATCGACGGACTAAGTACGGTTGATTCGTCTCGTCGGCGTTTGAGTTTAGTCAACTTCGCCTCGTTGAGCTTCGTCGTCGGGTCTTCTCCATGACCGCGTCGTTTACGGCTCAGATGCGCCTCACCGACTCACTTCATGCGTTCGTCAACTTCGCTTTATTCGTTTTGCGGCGTAATCCGTCGTCGGTTACAGGTCGTCGGATGGATCGTCGGTTGTCAACCCACCGTTCTGAGTCTTGTTGGTGCGATAAGCAATTTTAACGCCTACAATAATACTATTTTATTATTGGGTTATATGAAAGTATGCTTGTTCTACTTACCATTTTGTTAATTCTTTAGCCGTTGTATTTTTGGCTTGATACATATTGTTGATATAATTTGCGATGATATGCTTCTCTCCCTTGCAAAATTGAGATAATCATAAGATGAATTTTATGTTTAGTTTGTCTTTAATAAGAATTCAGTAATTAAAATATATACCTTTAAATATAGAGATCCTAAAATCGATAATACTATTACAGGCTTATCTTTGATTTTGGCTTCAAGAATTGATCCTTCGTTTGTAGCCAAATCCCCAAATAAAGTTACACGCATAGTCATTTCACTGTATATGAAAAAGAAAGAATGTCAATCTTATTTATTTTTTACGATATTGAAAATAAGTATCATTAATATACCTTTTATCCATTATCGTGATTTCCCTCCTATTATCTTTTTTTGCCATGTCTTGTAACATAGTTGATAACCGGCTTCACGTTAGTTGTTATTCCAGGATGCAAGATGGGAATCGGCTCAAGAAGCTTTGTGGAGAATATATGAATTCTATCTTAATGAGATCTATCCAGCTGTCATCAACTTACAATTGTAATCAAGATCTATCGAAGCTCATCCGCTGGGACCATGTCTCCAAGACAATGCTTACAAAATTTTTTACACTATGTTCAAAAATTAAAGAAGCAAACAAGTCCCAAAAAGTTATACAAAAATGAAAATTATAAATTAGAGAAATGAACATGAATAAATATAGCTAATTATTCGATAAATTAATTACCTCTAGAATAGCTATTGTGACTTTGAAGTTAATTACATATTTGTTGGTTGGAGGACTTGATAAATAGAATATTCTATTTAAGTCTGGTTATGAGAAAAGAATCAAATATTCTAGGCTGAATACTTATTATCAAGTCTGGTTATGAGAAAAACGGAAAAATAAAAACATTGCCATTCTAAGAAATTAATCGTACAGTCATAGTATAAATCTTCTCATAAACTCCATTGTCTGGACTATGAGCACAACTTATCATATAGCTCAGCATAAAATATTTGGTTACTGATCAATTGTGAGATCAAGTTGTCACATGAGCTTTGAGAAGATTTATACTAATTACTATCCATTAAGAATATCCAAAAATGTTATAATAAGAATTCAGTAAACCGATGTGCGAGATTAGAATTTGAATGCGAGATTGGAATTTGATTAGGATTAGGATTAGAATAATTAGGATAGATTAATTAAAATATAATATTAAAAATGTTATAATAAGAATTCAGTAAACCAATGTTACACTTATAATATCCAAAGTCGATGTGCGGATGGGGTAGTGAGCATGGCAGTTATCCATTAAGGAGGCTTCTCCTTTCTGAAACCAAAGATTTGTGAAGGATTTGGTTCTTCAGTTTTCTAGTCTTTTACAAATCGTTATTTAGGAGGCCTTTACCCAAGAAATGACTTCCTCTCCTATTATAATTTCAATTTGAATGCGAGATTAGAATTGATTAGGATTAGGATTACAATAATTAGGATAGATTAATTAAAATATAATATCCAAAAATATTAAGGGTATTTTTGTCTACCGAAAGATTTTCCCGAACTCGTGCTTTTAAAGGGAGTATGATATATAGGACCAAAAGTTTGAAGATTATGACTTTCAAACTTGGGCCATACTTTGTGCCAATTTCCTGAAGTCAGAAAAATGTTAGCAGACCCCAACCCGCCCCCATAAAGTTGTTTTAGTTTTGTAGATGAGTCTTTTAGATATTGGCCCGTTAAGTCGATCTTAGTCCCTCAAACCATTTAAAATGCAGATAAGTCTCTAAAATCATTAGGGTTGACGCAATTTGGTTCCTCTAGTTTGATCACATTAGCTCTAATGGGAATATTCCCGTAGATCTAATTTTTGTACTGGACTTCAATTCATGCCCCTTCGTTATCTGAGTAAGGATTCTGTCATAACACCCTAAAGAATGGGAGTAATCTGTATCATTCATGGGTAGCATAAATCACACAGTAGGTGGTAACATGGGTAGCATACATTAAATAGTGAAAGCTTGGACTAGTTTCATCGACAATAGACACTCTTTTGGGTATTGTATAAATCACACAGTAGGTGGTAACATGGGTAGCATACATTAAATAGTGAAAGCTTGGACTAGTTTCATCGACAATAGACACTCTTTTGGGTATTGATTTACAGTATTTTTCTATTTAAAAAATGCAACTTAATTAACTAACGTTTGTCAATGATCACAGTTAGTTTTACTTTGTAAAGTGGAACTTATGTAGTAGATAACAATGAGCAGCGCTAAAATTCTGCAGTCTTGGACCAAATTCATTGACGATGGGAACTCTTTCGGTATAGTGTTACAATACTCTTTCTATTTTAGTGATTAAAAGAGTGGTGATAAATACACTATTGTTCTTATACTACTTTTATACTACAAGCATAAATATTTACTTAAAAATTTTAAGTAATTAGTATTTTTAATGATTACTTAAAAAACAAATATTTCCTTAAATCTATTACATATAAAGTTCAAATATGAACAAGAATAAAATAAATAAATTACATAATAGTGATTAATTATTAAAAGTAGCAAGCCCATGTTAATTGCAAAAAAAAAAAAGGAAAAAAAAGAGGAAAAGAAGAGGAAGAAGAGGAGGAGAACCTCGTAAATAAATGAGGTAATAAATCAGTAATTAAAAGATTTACGGATTAAAAGTAATAACAGATTAAATATTGCCAAACCCCCAAAATTTTTTTTTTAAAAATTATGTAACTTCACAAGAAAATTATTAAGCTGGCAAAACAAGAAAAGCAACGGTAGGAAAGGGAAAAAAGGGCAAATTTAGTGATCTCGACAACTGGACTTTCTTTATTTAGTTTTACTTCACTTTGAAACTCATCATTAGAAAATCTCCAGGATACTTTCAGAGTCAAAGATATTCAGTCAAAGCATTGATTATGCTAAAATCGTTTGCTTAATGGTATAATATTACCGTTAAGAGGTTGCTTAAGTCGGTTGCTTCTATAGTCTACATAATAAACTAATAACTTAATAATCCCTCTTCCCTCCATAAGAAACCTTCGCCTCAAAACTCCGCTCTCCCCATTCTCAACAAAACCCCTATAGCTAGTTCTCTATATACATCTCTACGATCGTTCCCATGGCGGCGGCGAGAATTACCCTTTCCCTCTTCTCAACAACAACCCTAGTTCCCATTATATTTCGCCGATCGTTCCAATGGCGGCCGGGAGAATTCCCCTTTCCTTTTCTCAACAAAACCCTAGTTCTCTATCTCTCCGATCGTGCCAATGGCGGCCGCGAGAATTCCCCTTTCACTTTTCTCAACATTACTACGGTTTTGTTGAGAAGGAGATCAAGCGCCTTTTCTTTTGATGGTGCAATAGTCTTCATAGGTAATAATTGATTCTTGCTTTCTTTGTTGTTGTTTTGGGTATGTTTTTTAAAATTAATTTGGGACTTTTTCTTTGTAGTTAATTCTGGGTCAAAATCTGGGTCTTTATTGGTTTGTGATGTAGTGATAAAAGGCCAGAAGAAGATGGAGACCAAGTGCCTTTGGCAGGAGGCCGTTGTTGCAATCTTCATTATGGGTAAGAATTCTTTCTTGCTTTTGCTTCATTAGATCTTGTTCTATAGTTATCGCTGCTAATTTTGGGCTGATCTGGGTAGTTATCGCTGTTAATTCTGGACTTTGTTCTGTGTTCTGTGTGATTATTGTTGTTAATTCTGGACTTGTTCTGTGTTCTGTGTAGTTATTGCTGTGAATTATGGGCTGATCTGAGTAATTAGAATATTACAGAACTTTTTGAACATCATTTTCACTCAATCATAATTTTTAAAATTTTTACTATTATCCTTTAGTTCATGTTCAGTGATGTTTAGAAAAAAAAAACTTGTATATATTTCTAACTTTCTGCTTCTGCATTGTAATTTAGAATTTTAGCATGGCGAACTATAGTCTACCCCTATTCTTTGTTTGCCTCTACCAAAGATGGTTTACAATTTTCTAGCTTCCCTATTTTCAGATAAAACAGTCCTGTTTATAATTCTCTTTCTTTAAGATTTCAGGATAACTCCTGTTGGGTCTTAACATTCTAAGATGACATTCAAAAGTACTATTATTAGAACTATACTATAATTTGAAATTTTTGCCCAATAAGCATATGCATCTTGGAGACAGACCCTTTAATACTTAGACATACAAAAGTTCTCAAAATTTTCAGTTTTTCAACTTCACAGATTCTTCAAAATTTCAGGTTCTCAAACTCTTCAAGTTCTCAATAATTATTTTTACTATAACATAATTTGACTTGTTTTTTATTTCTTCAGTTCTCATATTTAATGTAAATATCTTAATCTTGTATTTTGGATATTTTACTTTAATTTTGAAAATTTCAATGTATTAAACTTTTTTTAAAGTTTCCAAACTTTCAATTTCTCAAACTTGTTTGACATTCCATCTTAGTTTCCAATTTTGAAAAGTATTCAACGGTTTACATAATAAAATAATTTTCACTAAATTTTCAAATATCATTGTATCACATTTACATTTTATTTTTCAAAATTTCCAATTTCTTAGACTTACACGTTTTCATAACATTCAGATTTCTCAACTATTTGGAGATTTTACTTTGATTTTCCAACTTTCCAATTTATCTAACTTTATTTAAGTTCTCAACTTACTGATGTTTGAACTTTTGGAAATGTCTTAATCTTATATTTTGGATATTTTATTTTAATTTTCAAACTTTGCAATGTATTAAACTTTTTTTCCAGTTTTCAATCTTCCAAATTTCTCAAAGACATTTCATCTTAATTTCCAATTTTGCAAAGTTTTCAACGGTTTAAATAACAAAATAATTTTCACAATATTTTCAAATATCATCTTCTCAAGTTTATGTTTTTCCCCAAACTTTCCAATTTCTTAAACTTCCAAGTTTTCAGAACTTTCTGGTTTCTCAAACTTTTTGAGAAGTCTTTCTGACTTTCAAACTTTGCAATTTATCTAACTTTACTTTTATGTTCTCAAAGTTTCTAATGTTTCGAACTTTTGGACATTTCACTTTCATTTTCTATCTTTCCAATTTCTCAAACTTTATTTAAGTTTTCATAACTTTTCAATTTCTTAAATGTTTTATACATTTCACATTAATTTAAAATTTTCCAATTTTGGAAAGTTTTCAACCGTGTAAATAGTAAAATAACTTTCACCAAATTTTCAAATACCATTTTCACATGTTTACATTTTTCAAACTTTCCTTTTGCAAGCATTTTTTCAAGTTTTCAAACTTTCCATTTTTCAAACTTTCCAATTTCACAAACTCGTTTGTCATTTCACTTTAATTTTTAACTTTCCAATTTAAGTAAACTTTTTCAAGTTTTCTCAACTTACTATTTTTTTGAAATTTCACTTTTATTTTAAACTTTCAATTTCCCAAACTTTTTAAGGGTTTCATAAATTTGCAGTTTCTCAATATTCTTGAATGTTTTGACACTTCACTTCAATTTTAAAATTTTGAATTTGAAAAGGTTTCAATGGTTTAAGGAATAAAATAACTTTCACCAAATTTTCAAGTACCATAGTAACATAATCACAAATTTTAAACTTTCCATTTTAGCTGTTTTCTAGTTTTCAAACTTTCCAATTTCACAAACTCGTTTGTCATTTCACTTTAATTTAAAATTTTCTAATTTCTCAAAAGTTTTCACCTTGAAAAAGTTTTCTACTATTTAAATAATTAATATTGCTTTCACAAATATTTAAATACCATTTTCACATGTTTATTCATTTTTTCAAACTTTTTAATTTCTGAAACTTTCAATATTTCCTTAACTTTACAATTTCTGATGTTTTTTTTCAGATTTCACTTTAATTTTCAAACTTTCAATTTCTCAAACTTTTTCAAGTTTTCAAAATTTTCAAAATTTTCAAAATTTTCAAATATTTTTTTCACTTTGACATAGGATGACTTGTTTTGCACTTCACTTAGTTCTCTGAACTTTCCAAATTATTAAACTTCTTTTTGACATTTAACAAAAGTTTCAAATACAATTTACACATGTTTAAATTTTTTCAAACTTCTCATTTTGTGAAACTTTTTCAAGTTTTGAAAACTTCCCAATTTCTCTTTTACATTTCACTTTAATTTTCAAACTTTCCAATTTCTTAAATGTTTTCATATTTATTTTATAAAAGTCCTAATTTTAATAAGTTTTAACGGTTTAAGTAATGAATATTTTATAAAAGTCCTAATTCTAAAATATTTCCTTGCAATTTTCAAAATTTTCAAAATTTTCAAACTTTCACATTTTAAAAGATTTCACTTTAATTTTCAAACTTGCCAAATACAAGTTCTTGTTTTGAACGTCCCAATTTCTTAAACTTTCTTCAAGTTTTCAAACTTTCCAATTTCTCAAACTTTTTTTCATTTAATTTCTATTTTAGACCTTTCCATTTTCTTTGAAAAGTTGTCCACGGTTTTAATAATTAAATGAATTCCCCAAAATTTTCAAATACCATTTTCACAAGTTTGCATTTTTTCAAACCTTTCATCTTTGTTTAATTTTTTACTTCAAGCTTACCAATTTCTCAACCTTTTTGACATTTAACAAAAGTTTCAAATACAATTTACACATGTTTAAATTTTTCAATTTCAAAGATTTACACCGATTTAAATAATAAAATAACTTCTACCAAATTTTCAAGTACCATTTTCTCACGTTTATCTTTTCCAAACTTTCCATTTTCTCAAACTTTTTGAAGTTTTCAAAATTTCAATTTATCAAACTCCTTTGACATTTCCTTTAATTTCTCAAACTTTATGCTTTCATAACTTTTAATTTCTCAAATATTTTGAGATTTCACTTTAATTTCAAACTTTCTATTTCTCAAATTTTTGAGATATCATTTTAATTTTCAAACTTTCCAGCTTCTCAAAAAATTTCATCACTTTGACACAAGTTGATTTGTTTTGCTTCGATTAGTTGTCCAAGCATTCCAAGTTCTGAAACCTTTTTGAGATTTAACTTTTATTTTCAAACTTTCCAATTTCTCAAACTTTTTTGAGATTTCACTTTTATTTTCAAACTTTCCATTTTCTCAAATTTTTGACTTGACGTAAGTTGTTTTTGCTTTAGTTTAGCTTTCGATCTTTTCTTAAGATTTCACTTTAATTCAAACTTTCAATTTCTCAACCTTTTTTAGGTTTTACTGTAATTTTCAAAATTTCAATTTCTCAAACTTTTTCAATATCATTTTTCACTTTTAATATTTCATTTTAATATTCAAACTTTCCGATTACTCAAACTTTTTCAATATCATTTTTCACTTTAATTTTCAAAATTTCTCAAACTTTTTCACCATTCTTTTTTTCACCATTCTTTTTTCACTTTAATTTTCAAAATTTCTCAAACTTTTTCAATATCATTTTTCACTTTAATTTTCAAAATTTCTCAAACTTTTTCAGTATCTGTTTTTCACTTTTGTCTTAAGTTGACAAGATGACTTATTTGGCATTTCACTTAGTCCTCTAAACTTTACAAACTTCTATGACATTTCACTTTTGTTTTCCAACCTCCCAGTTTCTCAAATTTTCTTTGAGTTTTCAAACTTAGCAATTTCTTAAACTTTTGTAAAATTAAACTTCTATTTAAAACTTTCCAATTTTTTGAAAAGTTATCAACGGTTCATATAATAAAATGACTTCCACAAAATTTTCAAATACTATTTCACATGTTTACATTTTTCCAAACCTTTCAATTTTTCAATCTTTTTCAAGTTTAACAATTTCTCAATCTTGTTTGATATTTCACTTTAATTTAAAATTTCCAATTTCAAAACTTTTTCAGTGGTTTAATTAATGAAATAGCTTCCACCAAATTTGCAAATACCATATTCACACATTCACATTTTTCAAAGTTTCCATTTTCTCTAACTTTTTTCAAGTTTTCAAAACTTTCCAATTTCTCAAACTCTTGACATTTCACTTTAATTTTAAGACTTTCAAGTTTTCAAACTTTCCAATTTCTCAAACTCTTTTGACATTTCACTTTAATTTTCAAACTTTCCAATTTCTCAAAACTTTCCATTTTCTCAAAACTTTCATTTTCATAACTTTACACCTTTTAAATATATTATTTTGTCACAAAAGTTTACTTGTTTTCCATTTCACTTAGTTCTCCAAACTTTCCAATTTACTAAACTTCTGTCAAGTTTTCATACCATAATTTCTCAAAACTTTCCAAGTTCACAAATTTTTGGAATTTCACTTTGGTCTAAAAGTTTCAAATTTCAAAAGTTTTCAATAGTTTGAATAATAAAATAATTTTCATTAAATTTTAAATACCATATTCACACATTTACATTTTCAAACTTTCCATTTTTCAAACTTTTGCCCTCAAGTTTTCAAGCCTTTCCATTTTAATATTTCTTTTCAAACTTTCCAATTTCTCAAAACTTTGAGTTTTAAAACATGCCTATTTCTCAAACACGTTTGAGATTTCACTTTCATTTTCAAAATTTCTTATTTTAAAATTTTTAAAGCTTTCACTTTAATTTTCAAAATTTTCTATTTCTCAAATTATTTTTAGATTTCACTTCATTTTTCATACTTTTCAATTTTCCAAAGTTGTTTTTAATTTCACTTTAATTTTCAAGCCTGCCAAATACAAGTTTGTTTAATTTATAATTCTGAAAGATTTTGACGGTTTAAATAATAAAATAACTTCCACCAAATTTTCAAGTACCATTTTCTGATGTTTACATTTTCAAACTTTCCATTTTCTCAAACTTTTTCAAGTTTTCAAAACTTTCAATTTCTCAAACTCTTTTGACATTTCACTTTAATTTTCAAAATTTCTCAAAACTTTCATTTTCATAACTTTTAATTTCTCAAACATTTTGAGATTTCACTATAATTTTCAAAACTTTGCTATTTCTCATTTTTTAATTAAAGATTTCACTTTATTTTCAAAACTTTGCAATTTCTCTTATCTTTTTTTCACTTTGACACAAATTGGCTTTCGCTTAGTTGTCCAAGCATTCCAAGTTCTCAAACTTTTTTGATATTTCACTTAAAATTATCAGACTTTCCATTTTCTCAAACTTTTTTTTTTCAATTTCACTTTAATTTTCTAACTTTTTATTTTCTTAAAGTTTTATTTCACTTTCATTCAAACTTTCCATTTTTCAAACTTTTTCAAGTTTTCAAACTTTCAATTTCTCAAAACTTTCAATTTCTCAAAATTTTTAGATTTCACTTTCATTCAAACTTTCCAATTTCTCAACCTTTTAAAAAGATTTTACTGTAATATTCAAACTTTCCAATTTCTCAAACTTTTTTCAATATTTTTTTCATGTTGACTTGGGTTGACAAGTTGACTTGTTTTGCATTTCACTTAGTTCTCTAAACTTTACAAACTTTTATGTCATTTCAATTATATTTTCAAAATTTCCCAATTTCTCAAACTTTCTTAACGCTTTCTAACTTACCAATTTTCAATTTTTTTGACATTTAACTTCTATTTTAAAACTTTCAATTTCTTTGAAAAGTTATCAATGGTTTATATAATAAAATGACTTCCACGAAATTTTCAAATACTATTTCACATGTTTACATTTATCCAAACCTTTAAGTTTTCAATTTTTTTCGAGTTTGACAATTTCTCCATCTTTTTGATATTTCAGTTTAATTTTATATTTTCCAATATTAAAAATTTCAGCCCTTTAAACAATGATATAGCTTCCACCAAATTTGCAAATACTATTTTACATTTTTTGCATCAAACTTCCCATTTTTTCAAGTTTTCAAACTTTCAATTTCTCAAACTCTTTTAACATTTCGGTTTAATTACTCAGACTTTCGAGTTATAATTTTCCATTTTTCAAACATTTTGAGCTTTCTCTTTAATTTTCAAACTTTACAATTTCTCAAAGTTGTTTCCAGTTTCCATAACTTCACAACTTTTTAATATCTTTTTGTCACTTTGACATAAGTTGTTTTGTTTTCCATTTCACTTAGTTCTCCAAAGTTTCCAATCTCCTGAACTTTTTCAGGTTTTCATACTTTGCAATTCTCAAAACTTTCAAATTCTCAAAATTTTCTTGAAATTTCAGTTTAGTCTAAAGTTTCCAACTTCAAAGTTTTCAATGGTTAAGTAATAAAATTACTTTCATTAAATTTTCAAGTTTCATCTTCACATGTTTACAATTTTCAAACATTCCATTTTTAGACCTTTTTGAAGTTATCAAGGCTTTCCAAATACCATTTTCACATTTTACATTTCTTTTCAAACTTTCCAATTTCTTGAACTTTCAAGTTTTAATAACTTCCCTATTTCTCAAAATTTTTGAGATTTCACTATTTTAAAACTTTCCAATTTCTCATGCTTTCTTTTCACTTTGACCTAAGTTTACTTGTTTTTTAGTTTAGTTTTCAAACTTTCCACTTTTAAACTTTGTGTAAATTTTCATTTTCATTTTCAAACTTTTCAATTTCTCAAAATTATTTTAAGATTTCACTTTATTTTTAAACATCTCAATTTCTCAATTTCACTTTATTATTTTAATTTCACTTTAATTTCTCAAAATGCTAATTTTCAAACCTCAATTTCACAAACTTTCTTCAAGTTTGAAATATTCCATTGCTCAAACTTTTTGAGATTTCACCTTAATTCAAAGTCAAACTTTCAAATTTCTCAACCCATTTTAAAGATTTTACTTTAATTTTCGATCTTTCCAATTTCTAGAACTTTCTTCACTTTTTATTTTATTTTAAGATTTCACTTTAATTTTGAAACTTTGTTCAATATATTTTCTTGTTTTTTTTGTCACTTTTACATAAGTTGACGACGTTACTTGTTTTGCATTTCACTTAGTTCTCTAAACTTAACATTTTTTTTGTCATTTCACTTTAATTTTCAAACGTCCCAATTTCTCAAACTTTCTTGTAGTTTTCAAACTTTCCAATTTCTCAAACTTTTTGACATTTAACTTCTGTTTCAGAACTTTCTATTTTCTTTGAAAAGTTGTCCACGGTTTAAGTAATGAACTGAATTCCCCAAATTTTCAAATACCATTTTAAACTCCTTTGAAATTTCCTTTAATTTCTCAAACTTTCTTGTTGTTTTCAAACTTTCCAATTTCTCAAAATTTTGACATTTCCCTTAAATTTTAAAAATTTCCAGTTTTGAAAGATCAACTCTGGTTTAAATAATAAAATAACTTCCACCAAATTTTCAAGCACCATTTTCTAACGTTTACATTTTTCAAACTGTTTTCAAGTTTTCAAAATTTTCAATTTCTCAAACTCTTTTAACATTTCACTTTAATTTCTCAAACTTTCATGCTTTCATAACTTTTAATTTCTCAAACATTTTGAGATTTCACTTTAATTTTCAAACTTTTCAATTTCTCAAACTTTCTTTTCACTTTGACACAAGTTGACTTGTTTTGCTTTCATAGTTGTCCAAGCATATGCCATGTTCTCAAACTTTTTGAGATTTCACTTTAAATTTTGGACTTTCAATTTCTCAAACTTTTTGATACTTTACTTTAATTTTCAAACTTTCCATTTTCTCAAACTTTTTGACATTTCACTTTAGTTTTCAAACTTTCCAATTTCTCAAACTCTTTTAACATTTCACTTTAATTTCTCAAACTTTCATGTTTTCATAACTTTCCAATTTCTCAAACATTTTGAGATTTCACTTTAATTTTCAAACTTCCCAATTTCTCAAACTTTTTCCAGTTTCCATGACTTCACAGCTTTTAAATATCTTTTTGTCACTTTGACATAAGTTGACAAGGTTACTTGTTTTGCATTTCACTTAGTTCTCTAAACTTTACAATCTTTTATGACATTTCACTTTAATTTCTCAAGTGTTTTGTTTTCATAACTTTCCAATTTCTCAAAACTTTCCAAATTCTCAAAATTTTCTTGAAATTTCAGTTTAGTCTAAAGTTTCCAACTTCAAAAGTTTTCAACGGTTTAAATAATAAAATAACTTCCACCAAATTTTCAAGCACCATTTTCTAATGTTTACATTTTCAAACTGTTTTCAAGTTTTCAAACTTTCCATTTTCTCAAACTTTTTGACATTTCCTTTAATTTCTCAAAATGCTAATTTTCAAACCTCAATTTCACAAACTCCTTTGACATTTCCTTTAATTTCTCAAACTTTTTGACATTTCACTTTATTTTTAAACATCTCAATTTCTCAAACTTTCTTTTCACTTTGACCTAAGTTTACTTGTTTTTTTCGTTTAGTTTTCCAAACTTTCCACTTTTAAACTTTGTGTAAAATTTCATTTTCATTTTCAAACTTTTCAATTTCTCAAAATTATTTTAAGATTTCACTTTATTTTTAAACATCTCAATTTCTCAATTTCACTTTATTATTTTAATTTCACTTTAATTTCTCAAAATGCTAATTTTCAAACCTCAATTTCACAAACTTTCTTCAAGTTAGAAATATTCCATTTTGTCAAACTTTTTGACATTTCACCTTAATTCAAAGTCAAACTTTCAATTTCTCAACCCATTTTAAAGATTTTACTTTAATTTTCAATCTTTCAATTTCTAGAAGTTTCTTCACTTTTTATTTTATTTGAAGATTTCACTTTAATTTTGAAACTTTGTTCGATATATTTTCTTGTTTTTTTTGCCACTTTTACATAAGTTGACAAGGTTACTTGTTTTGCATTTCACTTAGTTCTCTAAACTTTACAATTTTTGTCATTTCACTTTAATTTTCAAGCGTCCCAATTTCTCTAACTTTCTTGTAGTTTTCAAGCTTTCCAATTTCTCAAACTTTTTGACATTTAACTTCTGTTTCAGAACTTTCTATTTTCTTTGAAATGTTGTCCATGGTTTAAATAATGAACTGAATTCCCCAAATTTTCAAATAATATTTTCTCATGTTTACATTTTCAAACTGTTTTCAAGTTTTCAAACTTTTCAATTTCTCAAACTTTTCTATTCTCAAAATTTTTAAGATTTCACTTTAATTTTAAAATTTCCAGTTTTGTAAGATCTACTTTGGTTTAAATAATAAAATAGCTTCCACCAAATTTTCAAGCACCATTTTCTAATGTTTACATTTTCAAACTTTCCATTTTGTCAAACTGTTTTCAAGTTTTCAAAATTTTCCAATTTCACAAACTCCTTTGACATTTCCCTTTAATTTCTCAAACTTTCATGTTTTCATAACTTTTTAATTTCTCAAACATTTTTGAGATTTCACTTTAATTTTCAAGCTTTCCAATTTCTCAAACTTTCTTTTCACTTTGACACAAGTTGACTTGTTTTGCTTTCATAGTTGTCCAAGCATGCCATGTTCTCAAACTTTTTGAGATTTCACTTTAATTTTAATTTTCAATTTCTCAAACTTTTTGAGATTTCACTTTAATTTTCAAACTTTCCATTTTCTCAAACTTTCTTTTCACTTTGACACAAGTTGACTTGTTTTGCATTTCACTTAGTTCTCCAAACTTTTCTATTCTCAAAATTTTTAAGATTTCACTTTAATTCAAACTTTCCAACTTCTCAACCTTTTGTTTTAAGATTTTACTGTAATTTTCAAACTTTCCAATTTCTCAAACTTTTTCAATATTTTTTTCACAGACTTAAGTTGACAAGTTGACTTGTTTTGCATTTCACTTAGTTCTCTAAACTTTACAATCTTTTATGACATTTCACTTATATTTTCAAACTTCCCAATTTCTCAAACTTTCTTTAACTTTTCAAACTTCCCAAATTTTAAAACTTTTTCACATTTAACTTGTGTTTTAAAACTTCCCATTTTCTTTGAAAAGTTGTCAACAAGTTATATAGTAAAATGACTTCCACAAAATTTTCAAATAATATTTTCTCATGTTTACATTTTTTCAAACCTTTCATTTTTTAAAATATTTTTCAGGTTTTCCGATATCTCAAACTTTTTGACATTTCACTTTAGTTTTAAAATTTTCCAATTTCAAAGATGTTTAACGGTTTAAATAATAAAATATCTTCCACCAATTTTCAATTACCATTTTCTCACGTTTACATTTTTTCAAACTTTCCATTTTCTTAAACTCCTTTGAAATTTCCTTTTAATTTCTCAAGTGTTTTGTTTTCATAACTTTCCAATTTCTCAAACTTTTTGAGATTTCACTTTAATTTTAATTTTCAATTTCTCAAACTTTTTTTGCTTGGACATAAGTTCGACTTGTATTGCTTTCGCCTAGTTCTCGTAGCATTCCAAGTTCTCAAACTTCTTGGAGATACCACTTTAATTTTTTAGACTTTTCATTTCTCAAACTTTTTTTGGGATTTCACTTTAATTTTCAAAATTTCCATATTCTCAAAGTTCCTTTTCATCTTGACATAAGTTGACCCTTTTTTTTTTTGGCCTTTAGCTTATTTCGCCAAACTTTCCTATTTCTCAAGCTACTTCTAACATTCAAACTTAAACTTTCCGATTTACAACCTTTTTAAAAGATTTTACTTTAATTTTCAATCTTTCCAATTTCAAAAAGTTCTTTCACTTTTTTTTAGGACTTCACTTTAATTTTCAAAATTTCAATTTCTCATAACTTCTTTACAATTTTTGTCATTTCACTTTAGTTTTCAAATGCCCTTATTCCTCAAACTTTCTTGTTGTTTTCAAACTTTTCAATTTCTCAAACTTTTTGACATTTAGCTTCTATTTAGAACTTTGCATTTTCTTTGAAAAGTTGTCAACGACTTAAATAATTAAATGAATTCCCCAAATTTTCAAATACCATTTTCACTCCTTTCATTTTAAAATTCTTTTCTCGAGTTACCAATTTCTCAAACTTTTTGACATTTCACTTAAATTTTAAAATTTTGAATTTTGAAAAGATTTACACTAGTTTAAATAATAAAATAGCTTCCACCAAATTTTCAAGTACCATTGTCTAACGTTTACATTTTTTCAAACTTTTCATTTACTCAAACTTTTTCAAGTTTTCAAAATTTCCAATTTCACAAATTCCTTTGACATTTCATTTTAATTTCTCAAACTTCCATGTTTTCATTACTTTTAATTTCTCAAACATTTTCGAGATTTCACTTTAATTTTCAAATTCCTATTTCTCAAGGTTGTTTTAGATTGCACTTTATTTTTCTAACTTCCCAATTTCTTGAACTTTTTCACATTGACACAAGTTGACTTTCACTTAGTTTTCAAGCATTCCAAGTTCTCAAACATTTTCGAGATTTCACTTTAATTTTAATTTTCAAGCTTTCAATTTCTCAAACTTTCTTTTCACTTTGACTTAAGTTGACAAGTTGACTTTCACTTAGTTGTCCAAGCATGCCATGTTCTCAAACTTTTTGATACTTTACTTTAATTTTCAAACTTTTCAATTTCTCAAACTTTTTGAGATTTCACTTTAATTTTAATTTTCAATCTTTCCAATTTCTCAAACTTTCTTTTCACTTTGACTTAAGTTGACAAGTTGACTTTTTGTGCTTTAAACAGTTCTCCAAACTTTTCTATTCTCAAAGTTTTTAAGATTTCACTTTAATTCAAACTTTCCAACTTCTCAACCTTTTGTTTTAAGATTTTACTGTAATTTTCAAACTTTCCAATTTCTCAAACTTTTTCAATATTTTTTTCACTTTGACTTAAGTTGACAAGTTGACTTGTTTTGCATTTCATAGTTCTCTAAACTTTACTATCTTTTATGACATTTCACTTATATTTTCAAACTTCCCAATTTCTCTAACTTTCTTTAACTTTTCAAACTTCCCAAATTTTAAAACTTTTTCACATTTAACTTGTGTTTTAAAACTTCCCATTTTCTTTGAAAAGTTGTCAACAAGTTATATAGTAAAATGACTTCCACAAAATTTTCAAATAATATTTTCTCATGTTTACATTTTTTCAAACCTTTCATTTTTTAAAATATTTTTCAGGTTTTCCGATATCTCAAACTTTTTGACATTTCACTTTAATTTTAAAATTTTCCAATTTCAAAGATGTTTAACAGTTTAAATAATAAAATATCTTCCACCAATTTTCAATTACCATTTTCTCCGTTTACATTTTCAAACTTTCCATTTTCTCAAACATTTTGAGATTTCACTTTAATTTTAAAATTTTCCAATTTCTCAAACTTTTTGACATTTCATTTTAATTTCTCAAATGTTTATGTTTTCATAACTTTCCAATTTCTCAAACATTTTGAGATTTCACTTTAATTTTCAATCTTCCCAATTTCTCAAACTTTTTTTGCTTTGACATAAGTTCGACTTGTATTGCTTTCACCTAGTTCTCCTAGCATTCCAAGTTCTCAAACTTCTTGGAGATACCACTTTAATTTTTAGACTTTTCATTTCTCAAACTTTCTTGTTGTTTTCAAACTTTTCAATTTCTCAAACTTTCATGTTTTCATAACTTTCAATTTCTCAAACTTTCTTTTCACTTTGACATAAGTTGACCTTTTTTGGCCTTTAGCTTATTTAAGCCAAACTTTTCTATTTTCTCAAGCTACTTCTAACATTCAAACTTAAACTTTCCGATTTACAACCTTTTAAAGATTTTACTTTAATTTTCAATCTTCCCAATTTCAAAAGTTCTTTCACTTTTTTAGGACTTCACTTTAATTTTCAAAATTTCAATTTCTCAAACTTCTTTACAATTTTTGTCATTTCACTTTAGTTTTCAAATGGCCTTATTGCTCAAACTTTCTTGTTGTTTTCAAGCTTTCCAATTTCTCAAACTTTTTGACATTTAGCTTTTATTTAGAACTTTCCATTTTCTTTGAAAAGTTGTCAACGACTTAAATAATTAAATGAATTCCCCAAAATTTTAGATACCATTTTCACTCCTTTCATTTTAAAATTCTTTTCTCGAGTTACCAATTTCTCAAACTTTTTGACATTTCACTTAAATTTTAAAATTTTGAATTTTGAAAAGATTTACACTAGTTTAAATAATAAAATAGCTTCCACCAAATTTTCAAGTACCATTGTCTAACGTTTACATTTTTCAAACTTTTCATTTACTCAAACTTTTTCAAGTTTTCAAAATTTCCAATTTCACAAATTCCTTTGACATTTCATTTTAATTTCTCAAACTTCCATGTTTTCATTACTTTTAATTTCTCAAACATTTTGAGATTTCACTTTAATTTTCAAATTCCTATTTCTCAAGGTTGTTTTAGATTGCACTTTATTTTTCTAACTTCCCAATTTCTTGAACTTTTTCACATTGACACAAGTTGACTTTCACTTAGTTTTCAAGCATTCAAGTTCTCAAACATTTTCGAGATTTCACTTTAATTTTCAAACTTACCTAGTTCTCGAACTTTTATGATTTCACTTTAATTTTCAAACTTTCCAATTTCTCAAACTTTCTTTTCACTTTGACATAAGTTGACTTTTTGTGCTTTAAACAGTTCACCAAACTTTTCTATTTCTTAATTTTTTATTATTTCACTTTAAGTTAAACATTTCAATATCTCAACTTTTTTTAAAAATATTTTATTGTAATTTTCAAGCTTTCCAATTTCTTAAACTTTTTCAATATTTTTTTTCACTTTGACTTAAGTTGACAAGTTGACTTTTTGCATTTCACTTTGTTCTCTAAACTTTACAAACTTTTATGACATTTCACTTATATTTTCAAACTTCTTAATGTTTTCGAACTTACCAATTTTTAAACTCTTTTTAACATTTAACTTCAATTTTAAAACTTTCCAATTTAAGTTATCAATGGTTTATATAATAAAATGACTTCCACGAAATATTCATATACCATTTCACTTCTTTACATATATCCAAACCATTCAATTTTCAATTTTTTTTCAAGTTTTACAATTTCTTAATCTTTTTGATATTTCACTTTAATTTTAAAATTCTCCAATATTAAAATTTTTCATCCCTTTAAATAATGATATAACTTCCATCAAATTTACAAATACAAGTTTCACATGTTTGCATTTTTCAAATTTTCCATTTTCTCAAAGTTTTTCAAGTTTTCAAAGCATTCCAATTTCTCAAGCTCTTAACATTTCACTTTAATTTCTCAGACTTTCAAATTATAACTTTCCAATTTCTTTAACATAACATTCCAATTTACTATACTTTTCTCAAGTTTTCATACTTGAATTTCTCAAAACTTTCAAGTTCTCAAAATTTTCTTGGAATTTCAGTTTGGTCTAAAAGTTTCCAATTCAATAGTTTTGAACGGTTTAAGTAATAAAATAACTTTCATTAAATTTTCAAATACCATTTTCACATGTTTATAGTTTTTCAAAGTTTCCATTTTTCCGACCTTTTTTCAAGTTTTTAAAGCTTTCTCACAATTTTAGATTTCTTTTCAAACTTTCCAATTTCTCAAACTTTTAGGTTTTACTAACTTTCCTATTTCTCAAACATTTTTGCGATTTCACTTTAATTTTCAAACTTTGCAATTTCTCAAACTTTCTTTTCACTTTGACATAAGTTTGCTTGTTTTAATATTTAAACAGTTCTCCAAAATTTCACTTTCTCAAACTTATCATAAAATTTCACTTTCATTTACAAACTTTTCAATTTCTCAAAACTGTTTTCAATATTTCTCTTTATTTTCAAACATCTCAATTTCTCAAAGTTATTTTTAATTTCACTTTAATTTTGAAGCTTTCCAAATACAAATTTTTTCAATTGCCTTTTTTTTGACATAAGTTTTTAAGTTGACTTGTTTTGCATTTTGCTTAGTTCTCCAAACTCTAATTTTCAGACTTCTAATTTCTCATACTTTTAAGT
The DNA here is from genome assembly GCA_012295165.1 of Asparagus setaceus. Lineage (NCBI taxonomy): Eukaryota > Viridiplantae > Streptophyta > Magnoliopsida > Asparagales > Asparagaceae > Asparagus > Asparagus setaceus. Next base: position 75,727,536 of record CM022702.1, read on the forward strand.
TTCAAATATTCAATTTCTCAAACTTTTTGACATGTCACTTTTATTTTAAAACTTTCAATTTCTTTGAAAAGTTATCAACGGTTTAAATAATAAAATGACTTCCACAAAATTTTCAAGTGCCATGTTCACATGTTTATATTTTTCCAAATCTTTCATTTTTTTCAATTTTTTGTATTTACCAATTTCTCAAACTTTTTGACATTTCACTTTTATTTTAAAACTTTCCAATTTCTTTGAAAATTTATCAACGGTTTAAATAATAAAATGACTTCCACAAAATTTTCATGTGGTATGTTCACATGTTTATATTTTTCAAATCTTTCATTTTTTTCAATTTTTTGTATTTACCAATTTCTGAAACTTTTTGACATTTCACTTTAATTTTGAAATTTTCTCTGGTTAAATAATAAAATAACTTCCACCAAATTTTGAATATCGTTTTCACATGTTTACATTTTTCAAACTTTCCATTTTCTCAAACGTTTTCAAGTTTTCCTGACTTCCAAATTGCTCAAACTCTTTTGACATTTCAGTCTCAAACTTTCAAATTTTTTTCATGTTTACCAATATCTCAAACTTTTTTGACATTTCACATTAGTTATAAAATTTTCCAACTTTGAAAGTTTTTTCATGGTTTAAATAATTAAATAACTTCCACCAAATTTTCAAGTACCATTTTCTACCGTTTACATTTTTCAAACTTTCCATTTTCTCAAACTCTTTTCAAGTTCCAAAATTTTCCAATTTCTCGAACTCCTTTGACATGCCCCTTTTAATTTCTCAAATTTTCATGTTTTCATAACTTTCCAATTTCTCAAACATTTTTGTGATTTTACTTTAATTTTTAACTTTCCAATTTCTCAAAAATTTATTCACTTAGGCATAAGTTAGACTTGTATTGATTTTGCTTGGTTCTCCTGACATTCCTAATTCTTAAACTTTTATGAGGTTTCACTTAAATTTTCAAAATTTTCACATGTTTACATTTTTTCAAACCTTTCATTTAAATTTTTTTTCTTCAAGTTTACCAATTTCTCAAACTTTTTGACATTTCACTTAAAATTTAAAATTTTCCAATTTCGTAATATTTTTCAAAATTTCCTTTTTTCAAGCTTTTTCATATTTTCATATTTTCAATGATTACAATTTCTCCAAACTTTATTTGTCGGTTTGACGTAAAATGTCAAGTTGACTTGTTTTGCATTTCGCTTACGTCTCCAAACTTTAATTTTCAAACTTCCAACTTCTCAAACTTTCTTCAAGTTTCAAACTTTATAATTTCTCAAACTTTTTGACATTTCACTTTTATTTTAAAACTTTCCAATTTCTTTGTAAAGTTTTCAACAATTTAAATAATAAAATGACTTGCACAAAATTTTCAAATACCATATTCTCGTGCTTGCATTTTTTTCCAAACCTTTCATTTTTCCCTTTTTTTACAGTTTCTCAAACTTTTTTGACATTTCACTTTAATTTTGTTATTTTCCAATTTTGAAAATTTTTCAACAGTTTAAACTTCCACCAAACTTTAAAAATACCATTTTCACATGTTTACATTTTTCAAACTTTCCATTATCTCAAGCTTTTTCAGATTTCCAAACTTTCCAATTTCTCAAACTCGTTTGTCATTTCACTCCCAAACTTTCAAGTTTCCATAACTTTCAAACGTTCCTATTTCTCAAATATTCTTGAGATTTCACTTTAATTTTCATACATTATAATTTCTCAAACTTTTTCTAGTTTTCATTACAGCTTTTAAATATTTTTTTGAGATTTCATTTTAATTTTCAATCTTTCCAATTTCTCAAACTTTTCACTTTGACAAAAGTTGACTTGTTTTGCCTTGGTTTCCAATTTCTCAAACTTTTTAAAACTTTATAAAATTTTCACATTTAACTTTAATTTTCAAATGTCCCAATTGGTCACACTTTTTTTGACATTTAACTTCTATTTAAAACCTTTCCATTTGTTTTGAAAAGTTGTCAATGGTTTAAATATTGAAATGAATTCCACAACATTTTCAAATACCATTTTCACATGTTTTCAATTTTCAAACTTTCCATTTTCTCAAAATTTTTCAAGATTTGAAAATTTTCTCAATCTCCTTTGACATTTCCTTTAATTTCTCAAACTTTCATGTTTTCATAACATTCCAATTTCTCAAACATTATTGAGATTTCACTTTAATGTTCAAACTTTCCCATTTCTCAAACTTCTTTGAGATTTCACTTTAATTTTCAAACTATCGAGTTTCTCAAATTTTTTTTCGCTTTTACACAAGTTGACTTGTTTTGCTCTCGCTTAGTTGTCCTGGAATTCAAAGTTCTCAAACTTTTTGACACTTTAAGTTTTGGACTTTCCACATTCGCAAACTTTTCGGGACTTTCGCTTAGTTATCCAAACTTTTCTATTTCTCAAACTTCTTTTAAGATTTCAGTTTAATTCAAAATTTCCAATTTCTCTACCTTTTCTTAAGATTATACTGTAATTTTCAAACTTTCAATTTCTCAAACTTTTTAAGATTTCACTTTAATTTTCAAGCTTTCAATTTCTCATACTTTTTCAATGTCTTTTTTTTCACCTTGACTTAAGTTGACAAGTTGACTTGTTTTGTATTTCACTTAGTTCTCTAAACTTTATAAATTTTAAGACATTTCATTTGTTTTTCTAACTTCTTAATTTCTCAAACTTTTTAACATTTAACTTCTATTTTAAACTTTCTTTGAAAAGTTATGAATGTTTTATTATATGATGAAATGACTCCCACAAAATTTTTAAATACCATTTTCACATGCTTATATTTTCCCAAACCTTTCATTTTATTATTTTTTCAAGTTTACTAATTTCTCAAACTTTTCACATTCCACTTTACTTTTAAAATTTTCCAATTTTGAAATTTATCAACGGTTTAAATATGAAATAACTTCCACCAAACTTGAAATGCCATTTTCACATGTTTACATTTTTCAAACTTTCCATTTTCTCAAACTTTGTTCAAGTTTTCAATACTTTCCAGCTTCTCAAACTCTTTTAAAATTTCACTTTACTTTCTCAAACTTTCATGTTTTCATAACATTCCAATTTCTCAAACATTTTTTGAGATTTCATTTTAATTTTCAAACTTTACAAGATCATAAAGTCTTTTTATTTTCACAAATATACAACTTTTAAATATTTTTTGTCACTTTGACAAAAGGTGACTTGTTTTCCATTTTGCTTAGTTCTCAAAACTGACTTGTTTTCCATTTAAACTTAGTTATCAAAACTTTCCAAGAATTTAATTTTTTCAAGGCTTTCATACTTAATTTCTCAAACTTTCTTCAAGTTTTCAAACTTTCCATTTTCTCAAACTTTTTAAGATTTCACTTTAAACTTTGGAACTTGCCAAATGCAAGTTTTTTCAATAGCTTTAATTTTTCAATTAGACATAATTTGATTAGTTGACTTGTTTCATATTTCACATAGTTCTCTGAACTCTACAATTTTTGACATTTCACTTTAATTTTCAAACACCAATTTCTCAAACTTTGGTCAAGTTTTAAACTTCCCAAATTTTCAAAGTTTTGAGATTTCACTTTAATTTTCAAAGTTTCTATTTCTCAAAGTTTTTTCTTCACTTTGACATAATTCTTGCTTTAAACAGTTCTCCAAACATTTCTATTTCTCAAACATTTTTTGAGATTTACTTTAATTCAAACTTTCCAATTGCTCAATGTTTTTTAAAGTTTTATTGTAATTTTCAAACTTTCCATTTTCAAACTTTTCACTTTTTAAAGATATCTCATTTAATTTTCAAACTTTCCATTTTCTCAAACTTTTTTAAGATTTCACTTTAATTTTCAAACTTTCCATTTTCTCAAACTTTTCACTTTGACATAAGTTGACAAGTTGACTTGTTTTTCATTTCACTCAGTTCTCTAAACTTTACAAACTTTTATGACATTTCACTTATATTTTCAAACCTCCCAAAGTTTTAAACTTACCAATTTCTCTAAACTTTTTAACATTTAACTTCTATTTTAAAACTTTCCAAAATTTTCAAATACCATTTCACATGTTTACATTTTTCAAACTTTCCCATTTTCAAACTTTTCACTTTGACATAAGTTGACAAGTTGACTTGTTTTGTATTTCACTTAGTTCTCTAAACTTTATAAATTTTAAGACATTTCATTTGTTTTTCTAACTTCTTAATTTCTCAAACTTTTTAACATTTAACTTCTATTTTAAAACTTTCCATTTTCTTTGAAAAGTTATGAATGTTTTATTATATGATGAAATGACTCCCACAAAATTTTTAAATACCATTTCACATGTTTACATTTTTCCAAACCTTTCATTTTTATTATTTTTTCAAGTTTACTAATTTCTCAAACTTTTTCACATTCCACTTTACTTTTAAAATTTTCCAATTTTGAAATTTATCAACGGTTTAAATAACTAAATAACTTCCACCAAACTTGAAATGCCATTTTCACATGTTTACATTTTTCAAACTTTCCATTTTCTCAAACTTTGTTCAAGTTTTCAATACTTTCCAGCTTCTCAAACTCTTTTAAAATTTCACTTTACTTTCTCAAACTTTCATGTTTTCGTAACTTTCAATTTTGAAACATTTTTAGATCTCTATTTAATTTTCAAACTTTACAAGATCATAAAGTCTTTTTATTTTCACAAATATACAACTTTTAAATATTTTTTGTCACTTTGACAAAAGGTGACTTGTTTTCCATTTTGCTTAGTTCTCAAAACTGACTTGTTTTCCATTTAAACTTAGTTATCAAAACTTTCCAAGAATTTAATTTTTTCAAGTTTTCAATACTTTCCAGCTTCTCAAACTCTTTTAAAATTTCACTTTAATTTTCAAAGTTTTGAGATTTCACTTTAATTTTCAAACTTTTCACTTTTTAAAGATATCTCATTTAATTTTCAAACTTTCCAATTGCTCAATGTTTTTTAAAGTTTACCAATTTCTCAAACTTTTCACTTTGACATAAGTTGACAAGTTGACTTGTTTCATATTTCACATAGTTCTCTGAACTCTACAATTTTTGACATTTCACTTATATTTTCAAACTTTTCACTTTTTAAAGATATCTCATTTAATTTTCAAACACCCAATTTCTCAAACTTTGGTCAAGTTTTAAAACTTCCCAAATTTTCAAAGTTTTGAGATTTCACTTTAATTTTCAAAGTTTCCATTTTCTCAAAGTTTTTTCTTCACTTTGACATAATTCTTGCTTTAAACAGTTCTCCAAACATTTCTATTTCTCAAACATTTTTTGAGATTTCACTTTAATTTTCAAACTTTCCATTTTCTCAAACTTTTTGAGATTTCACTTTAATTTTCAAACTTTCCAATTGCTCAATGTTTTTTAAAGTTTTATTGTAATTTTCAAACTTTCCATTTTCAAACTTTTCACTTTTTAAAGATATCTCATTTAATTTTCAAACTTTCAATTTCTCAAACTTTTTTAAGATTTCACTTTAATTTTCAAACTTTTCACTTTGACATAAGTTGACAAGTTGACTTGTTTTTCATTTCACTCAGTTCTCTAAACTTTACAAACTTTTATGACATTTCACTTATATTTTCAAACTTCCAATTTCTCAAACTCTTTTAAAATTTCACTTTAATTTTCAAACTTCCAATTTCTCAAACTTTTTAACATTTAATAATCGTTTCTCAAGTTTTAATAATCGTTTCTCAAGATTTTTGAGATTTCACTTTAATTTTCAAGCTTTCCAATTTCTCAAAATTAATTTTAGGATTTCACTTTATTTTAAAACTTCCAATTGCTCAATGTTTTTTAAAGTTTACCAATTTCTCAAAATTATTTTTAATTTCACTTTAATTTTCAAGCTTGATGAATACAAGTTTTTAATTATTTTTAATTTCACTTTAATTTTCAAACTTTCCATTTTCTCAAACTTTCTTCAAGTTTTCAAAACTTTCTAATTTCTCAAACTTTTTTAAGATTTCACTTTAATTTTAAAATTTCACTTTAATTTTAAAATTTCTAAAGTTTCAATTTTTATTTCTCAAACTTTTCACTTTTTAAAGATATCTCATTTAATTTTCAAGCTTGATGAATACAAGTTTTTAATTATTTTTAATTTCACTTTAATTTTCAAACTTTACAATTTCTCAAACTTTCAATTTCTCAAACTTTCTTCAAGATTCAAATATTCTAATTTCTCAAACTTTTTGGAAATTTCTTTTATTTTAAAACTTTCCAAAATTTTCAAATATCATTTTCACATGTTTACATTTTTCCAAACCTTTCATTTTTTAAAGTTTACCAATTTCTCAAACTCTTTTGAATTACATTTTATTTTTGAAAATTTTGAATTTCAAAATTTTTCAATAGTATATAGATAATAAAATAACTTCCACCAAATTTTCATATACCGTTTTCACCGTTTACATTTTAAAACTTTTCATATCTCCAACGTTTTCAAGTTTTCCAAAATATCCAATTTTCAATCTCTTTTGACATTTCGGCTCTCACATTTTCAAGTTTTCATAACTATTCAATTTCTCAAACTTTTTGAGATTTCACTTTAATTTTCAAACTTTACAATTTCTCAAATTTTTCACAACTAACTTCTATTTTAAGACATTCTATTTTCTTTGAGAACTTGTCAACATTTTACATAATAAAATGACTTCCACAAAATTTTCAAGTACAATTTTCACATGTTTACATTTTTCCAAACCTTTCATTTTTTAAAGTTTACCAATTTTAGATTTTTTGACATTTCATTTTTCAAACTTTCCAATTTCTCAAACTTTTTGAGATTTCACTTTAATTTTCAAAATCCAATTTCTCAAACTTTTTCAAGTTTTCAAACTTTCCATTTTCTCAAACTTTCAATTTCTCAAACTTTCAATTTCTCAAATTTTTTGCAAGTTTTCAAAACTTTCTAATTTCTCAACTCTTTTGACATTTGACTTTAATTTCTCTAACTTCTTTGTGGTTTCATTTTAATTTTTAAACTTTCTAATCTCAAACTTTTCACTTTGACATAAGTTGACTTGTTTTGCATTTCACTTAGTTCTCTAAACTTTACAAACTTTTATGACATTTCACTTTAATTTTCAAACTTTTTCAAGGTTTCAAAACTTCAATTTCTCAAACTTTTTCAAGGTTTCAAACTTCCAATTTCTCAAATGTTTTTGAGATTTCACTGAGATTTCACTTTGATTTTCAAAGTTTCAATTTTCTCGAACTTTTTTCACTATTTTAAGATTTCACATTAATTTTGAACTTGCCAAATACAAGTTTTTACTTGTCAAATACATGTTTTTACAATATTTTTTTGGGTCACTTTGACATAAGTTGACAAGTTGATTTGTTTCACATTTCACATAATTCTCTAAAACTTTTACAAATCTTTGGACATTTCACTTTAATTTTCAAAATCCAATTTCTCAAAATTTGTTCAATTTTTAAACTCTCAATTTCTCAAGCTTTTTGAGATTTCACTGAGATTTCACTTTAATTTTCAAACTTTCCAATTTCTCAAACTTTTTCACATTTAACTTCTATTTTAAACTTTCCATTTTCTTTGAAAAGTTGTCAATGGTTGATATAATAACACGACTTTCACAAAATTTTCTAGTACCATTTTCACATGTTACATTTTTCCAAACCTTTCACAAAAAATTCAAGTTTACCAATTTTAGATTTTTTGACATTTTACTTTAATTTTAAAATTATCCAATTTTGAATTTTTTTCATTTGGTTTAAACAAAAATAACTTCCACCAAAATTTCAAAACCATTCACATGTTTGCATTTGTCAAACTTTCCTTTTCTCAAACTTTTTCAAGGTTTCAAACTTTCCAATTTCTCTAACTCTTTTGATATTTGGCTTTAATTTCTCAAACCTTTTGTGATTTCATTTTAATTTTCAACTTTGCAATTTCTCAAATGTTTTTGAGATTTCACTTTAATTTTCAAAGTTTCAAATTTCTCGAACTTTTTCACTTTTTATTTTTATTTTAAGATTTTACTTTAATTTTGAACTTGCCACTATCTATTTTTCACTTTGACATAATTTGGCAAGTTGACTTGTCTCACATTTCACATAGTTCTCTAACTTTACAATTTCTCAAATTTTTGAGTTTTCATATCTTTAAAATTTTAAATATCTTTTTGAGTTTTCAAATACCATTTTCACATGTTTACATTTCTCAAACCTTTCATTTTTTCCATTTTTAAGTTTACCAATTTCTCAAACTCTTTTGACATTTCACTTTAGTTTTGAAATTTCCAATTTCAAAAAATTGTAAACAGTTTAAATAATTAAATAACTTTCACCAAATTTTCAAATACCGTTTTCACACGTTTACATTTTTCAAACTTTCCGTTTCTCAAACTTCTCAAGTTTTCCAAACTTTCCATTTTCTCGAACTCTTTTGACATTTCACTCTCACTTTCAAGTTTTCATAACTTTCAATTTCTCTTAACATTCTTGAGATTTTACTTTAGTTTTCAATCTTTACAATTTCTCAAACTTTTTCCAGGTTTTCATAGCTGGACAACTTTTAAATAATTTTTTCTCACACATCCATAACTTTACAAATTTTAAGTATCTTTTTCTCTCACTGACATATGTTCACTTGTTTTCCATTTCGCTTAGTTCTCTTAACTTTACAAGTTTTTCGGCATTTCACTTTAGTTTAAAACTTTCCATTTTCCCAAACTTTTTCACATTTAACTTATATTTTTAAACTTTCTATTTTTATGATAAATTGTCAACGTTCATAGAATAAGTGACTTCAATAACTTTTACATGTTCGCAAACTTTTTAGACTTTCCAATTTCTCAAACTTTTTCAGACTTTCCAATAACTCAAACTTTTTTTCACTTTGATATAAGTTCTCAAACTTTTCAATTTCTCAAACTTTTTAAGATTTCACTTTAATTTTCACTTTTCCATTCCTCTGAATTTTTTAGTATTACTCTTTAATTTTCAAGCTTGCCAAATACAAGTTTTGTCAGACATCTTTTTCACTTTGACATAAGTTGTCAGGTTTTCTTGCATTCATGAATTTTTAAGTTTACCAATTTCTCAAAATCTTTTGCCATTTCACTTTAGTTTTGAAATTTCCTGTTTCAAAAATTTTAACAGTTTAAATAATTAAATAACTTTCACCAAATTTTCAAATACCGTTTTCACCGTTTACATTTTTCAAAACTTTTCAATTTCTCAAACTTCTTAAGTTTTCAAACTTTCCACTTTCTCAAACTCTTTTGACATTTCACTCTCACTTTCAAGTTTTCATAACTTTCCAATTTCTCTAACATTCTTGAGATTTTACTTTAGTTTTCAATATTTACAATTTCTCAAACTCTTCGAGGCTTTCATAGCTTGACAGCTTTTTAAATATAATTTTTTCCAACTTTGACATAAGTTGACTTGTTTTCCTTTTCTCTTAGTTCTCTAAACATTTACCATTTTTGGACATTTCACTTTAATTTTCAAACATCCCAATTTCTCAAACTTTCCAATTTCTCAAACTGTTTTCACATTCAACTTCTATTTTAAAACTTTCCATTTTCTTTGAAATGTTGTCAACGGTATACAAAATAAAACGACTTTCACAAAATTTTAAATACCATTTTCACATGTTTACATTTTTCAAACCTTTCATTTTTTCTAGTTTAATAATTTCACAAACTTAAACTTTTCACTTTATGTTTAAATTTTTTCCAATTTAAAAATTTTAGCGGTTCAAATAAAAAAATTCTTGCACCATATTTTCAAATACCATTTTCACACATTTATATTTGTCAAACTTTTCATTTTCTAGAACTTTTTCAAGATTTTCAAAACTTTCAATTTCTCAAACTCTTTTGGCATTTCACTTTGATTTCTCAAACTTTTTGAGATTTCATTTTAATTTTCAAAATTTCCAATTTCTTTAAAAAATCACTTTGAGATAAGTTGACTTGTTTTGCTTTAAACTTAGTTTTGCAAACTTTTCTATTTCTCAAACTTTTTAAGATTTACTTTGATACAAACTTTCCAATTTCTCATTCTTTTTTTTTATAAGATTTCACTTTAATTTTAAAATTTTCCTTTAATTTTCAAACTTTCCAATTTCTCAAACTTTTCAATTCTTTTAAGATTTCACTTTAATTCTCAAACTACCCAATTTCTTTTAGTTTATCATTTCGCTTAATTCTTCAAACTTTCTAATCTACTTAACTTTTTTCATGTTTTCTTTCATCGTAATTTATCAAAACTTTCCAAGTTCTCAAAGTTTTGAATTTCATTTTAGTCGTAAAGTTTCGGTTCAAAATTTTATTGGTTTAGTTAATAAAATAACTTTCATTAAAATTTTCAAATACCATATGCACATGTTTACATCTTTTCAAGTTTTCAAGGCTTTTCAAATACCATTTCCACAATTTTAAAACATTCCAATTTCTCGATCTTTAAAGTTTTCATTAGTTTCCTACTTCTCAAAGTTTTTGAGATTTCACTTTAATTGTCAAACCTTTTATTTCTCAAACTTTTTTTCACTTTGACATAAGTTTACTTGTTTTGCTTTAAACAGTTCTCCAAACTTTCCAATTTCTCAAATTGTTTTGAAGATTTCACTTTGTCCATTTCAAAAATTATTTTAAAGATTCCACTTTAATTTTAAAGCTTGCCAAATACAAGTTGTTTAAATTTTTCTTTTTCATTTTGACATAAGTTGTCAAGGTGACTTGTTTTACATTTCACTGTAATTTTAAAATTTCCAATTTTGAGATTCTTTCAGCGGTTTAAATAAAAAAACTTCCACGAAATTTTTAAGTACCATTTTCACACCTTTACATTTGTTAGTTTTCAAAACTTTTCCCTTTCTTAAAGTCATGACATTTCACTTTAATTCTCAAACTTTTTGAGATTTCATTTTAATTTTCAGACTATGCAATTTCTCAAAAGAAAATTTCACTTTTATCTTCAATACCATTTTCACACCTTTACATATGTTGGCTTGTTTTGCTTAGTTATTTGAACTTTCCAATTTCTCAATCTTGTTTTAAAATTTTCCTTTAATTTTCAAACTTTCCAATTCTCAAATCTTTTGAGATTTCACTTTAATTTTCAAAACTTTCAATTTCTCAAACTTTTCAATTCTTTTAAGATTTCACTTTAATTTTAAAGCTTGCCAAATACAAGTTTTTTCTTGCCAAATACAAGTTTGTTACAATATCCTTTTTCCCACTTTGACATAAATTGACTTGTTTTGCATTTCACTTAGTTCTCTAAACTTTACAAATTTTTGGACATTTCTCTTTCATTTTCGAACATCCCAATTTCTCAAAACTTTAGTCAAGTTTTCAAACTTACCTATTTCTCAAACTTATTTGACATTTAACTTCTATTTTAGAACTTTCCATTTTTGAAATGATATCAACGGTTTAAATAATGAGTTGAATTCCCAAAATTTTCAAATGCCATTTTCATATGTATACATTTTTCAAACCTTTCAATTTTTTTCAAGTTTACCATTTTGTCAAACTTTTGGTCGTTTCACTTTAATTTTAAAGTTTTATATTTGAAAGATTTTCAACGATTTTCAACGTTTATATTTTCAAACATTCCTATTTCTCAAACTCCTTTGACATTTCCTTTAATTTCTCAAATTATCATGTTTTCAGAACTTTCCAATTTCTGAAACATTTTTAGCTTTCATTTTCAACCTTTCATATTTCTCAAACTTTTTGAAATTTCACTTTAATTCTCAAACCAATTTCTTTAAAACCTAACAATTTATCAATATTTTTCCAGTTTTCATAACTTTACAACATTGTAAATATACTCTTTTGTCACTTTGACATGAGTTGATTTGTTTTCCAATTTGCTTAGATCTCCAAACTTTCCAATTTACTAAATTTCTTTCAAGTTTCAATTCTTCACAATTTCTCAAAACTTTCCAAGGTCTAAATATTGGAATTTCAATTTAGTCTAAAAGTTTCCAACTTCAAAAGTTTTAGGGTTTAAGTAATAAAATAACTTTCATTAAATTTCAAATACCATATTAAGCATATTTACAGTTTTCAAACTTTCCATTTTACAAACTTTTTTTTCAAGTTTTGAAGCTTTCCAAATACCATTTTCACATGTTTACATTTTTCAAACTTTCCAATTTCTTGATCTTTAAAGTTTTATAACTCTTCTTTTTCTCAAACTTTTTGAGATTCCACTCTAATTTTAAACCTTCAAATTCTCAAACTTTTTTTTCACTTTGACATAAGTTGACTTGTTTTGCTTTTGCTTAGTTCTCCTAACTTTCCAATTTCTCAAAACTTTAGGATTTCACTTCAATTTTCAAACTTTTCAATTTCTCAATATATTTTATAAGATTTCACTTTAATTTCAAGCTTGCCAAATTCTAGTTTTTACAATATCTTTTTACCCACTTTGACATAAGTTGACAAGTTGACTTGTTTTGCATTTCACTTAGTTCTCTAAACTTTACAATTTTTTGGACATGTCACTTTAATTCTGAGCGTTCCAATTTCTCAAAACTTTAGTCAAGTTTTCATTCCAATTTATCAAAGTTTTTGACATTTAACTTCTATTTTAAAACTTTCCATTTTCTTTGAAATGCTGTCAACGGTTTCAATAATGAATTAAACTCCCGAAGTTTTCAAATACCATTTTACATGTATACATATTTGCAAACCTTTCATTTTTTCAAACTTTCCAATTTCTCAAACTTTTTGTCAATTCACTTTTAAAATTCCTATTTCGAAGATTTTCAACAGTTTAAGCACTAAAATAACTTCCACCAAATTTTCAAGTACCATTTTCTCATGTTTCCATTTTTCAAACTTACCATTTTCTCAAACTTTCATGTTGTCATAACTTTCCAATTTCCCAAACTTTTTGAGATTTCACTTTAAGTTTCAAACCAATTTCTCAAACTTTTCAATTTCTCAAACTTTTTTCACTTTGACATAAGTTGACTTGTTTTGCTTTCACATAGTTTCCCAGACTCAAACCTTTTTGAGATTTCACTTTAATTTTCAGACTTTCAATTTCTCAAACTTTTTGAGATTTCATTTTAGTTTTCAAACTTTCCATTTTCTCATAGTTTTTTCACTTTGACATAAGTTGACTTGTTTTGCTTTTGCTTAGTTCTCCTAACTTTCAATTTCTCAAACTTTTCAATTTCTCAAACTTTTTTTTCAAGTTTCAAACTTTCCAATTTCTCAAACTTTTCAATTTCTCAAACTTTTTGACATTTCACTTTAATTTTCGAACTTTCTAATTTCTCAAACTTTTCAATTTTTAATATTTCATTCTGACATAAGTTGTCTATTTGGCTTGTTTTGCATTTCACTTAGTTCTCTAAACTTTACAATTTTTTGGACATGTCACTTTAATTTCTCAAACTTTCTTCAAGTTTCAAACTTTCCAATTTCTCAAACTTTTTGACATTTCACATTTTTTTAAACTTTCCTTTTCTTTGAAAAGTTATCAACAGAATAATAAAATCACTTTCACAAAATTTTCAAATACCATTTTCATATGTCTACCTTTCTCCAAATTTTTTTTCCAAATTTTTTCAATTTTTAAACTTCACCAATTTCTCAAACTCTTTTAACATTTCACTTTAATTTTAAAATTTCCAATTTCAAATATTTTTAAATGGTTTAAATAATAAAATAAATTCCACCAAATTTTCAAATACCATTTTCACACATTTACATCCTTCAAACTTTTTGAAGTTTTCCAAACTTTCCATTTTCTCAAACTCTTTTGACATTTCACTCTCAAACTTTCAAGTTTCCATAACTTCCTAATTTCTAGAACATTCTTGAGATTTCACTTTAATTTTCAACTTCCAATTTCTCAAACTTTTTGACATTTAACTTCTATTTTAAAACTTTGTAGTTTCTTTGAAAATTTTCAAATATCATTTTCTCATGTTTACATTTTTCCAAACTCTCTGTTTTTCAAGTTTACCAATTTTTCAAACTTTTTGACATTTTCAATTTAATTTTAGAATTTTCCAATTTTGAAATTTATTCAGCGGTGTAAATATAAAAATAAATTCAAATTTCAAATATCGTTTTCACATGTTTTCGTCGGTCAAACTTTCTATTTTCTCAAACTTTTTCAAGTTTTCAAGACTTCCCAATTTCTCAAACTCTTTTGACTTTTCACTTTTTAATTACTTTTTGAGATTTCATTTTAATTTTAAGCTTTCAATTTCTCAAACTTATTTTTCACTTTGACATAAGTTGACTTGTTTTGTGTTCACTTAGTTATTGAACTTTCAATTTCTAAAACTTTGTTTTTAAGATTTCACTTTAATTTTCGAACTTTCCATTTTCTCAAACTTTTTGACATTTCACTTTTATTTTCACACATTCAAATTTCTCAAACTTTTTCACTTTTGTTAAGAGTTTACTTTATTTTCAAACTTGCCAAATACAAGTTTTTACAGTATTATTATTATTTTTTGTTGACATAAGTTGACAAGTTGACTTGTTTTGCATTTCACTTAGTTCTCTGAACTTTACCCTTTTGGACATTTCTCTTTAATTTTCAAACGTTCAATTTCTCGAATTTTCTTTAAGTTTTCAAAATTTCCAATTTCTCAAACTTTTTTGACATTTGACTTCTATTTTAAAACTTCCCATTTTCTTTGAAAAGTTTTCAACGGTTTTAATTATGAAATGAATCCCCAAAATTTTCAAAAATCATTTTGTATGTTTATATATTTCCATACCTTTCATTTTTTCCATTTTTTTCAAGCATACCAATTTCTCAAGCCTTTTGACATTTCACTTTAATTTTCAAACTTTCCAATTTCTTTGAAAAGTTGTCAATGGTTTAAATAATAAGATAACTTTCAATAAATATTCAAGTACCATTTTCTTGCGTTTACATTTTTCAAAATTTCCATTTTCACAAACTTTTTCAAGGTTTCAAAGTTCCCAATTTCTCAAATTGCTTTGACATTTCCATTTAATTTCTCAAACTTTCATGTTTTCAAAGCTTTCCCATTTCTCAAACATTTTGAGATTTCACTTTAATTTTCAAACTTTCTTGTTTCTCAAACTTTTTGAGATTTCACTTTAATTTTCAAACTCGATAAGTTGACTTGTTTTGCATTTCACTTAGTTCTCTGAACTTTACCCTTTTGGACATTTCTCTTTAATTTTCAAACTTCCCAATTTCTCAAACTTGTTTTAAGATTTCACTTTAATTTTCGAACTTTCCAATTTCTCAAACTCTTTTGACATTTCACTTTAATTTTCAAACTCGATAAGTTGACTTGTTTTTATTTTGCTTAGTTCGCAAACTATTCCATGTTCTCAAGCTTTTTTTCGAACTTTCCATTTTCTCAATGTTTTTTCATTTTAGATTAGTTGACTTGTTTTGCATTTCACTTAGTTCTCTGAACTTTACCCTTTTGGACATTTCTCTTTAATTTTCAAACTTTTTGAGATTTCACTTTAATTTTCAAACTTTCCAATTTCTCAACCTTTTTTAAGATTTTACTTTAATTTTCGAACTTTCCAATTTCTCAAACTTTTTCACTTTTGTTAAGAGTTTACTTTATTTTCAAACTTCCCAATTTTTCAAACTTTTTGAGATTTCACTTTAATTTTCGAACTTTCCAATTTCTCAAACATTTTGAGATTTCACTTTAATTTTCGAACTTTCCATTTTCTCAAACTTTTTCACTTTTGTTAAGAGTTTACTTTATTTTCAAACTTCCCAATTTCTCAACATTTTTTAAGATTTTACTTTAATTTTCTAACTTACCAATTTCTCTAAGTTTTCACTTTTTTAAGATTTCACTTAAATTTTCAAACTTTCCAATTTCTCAAACTTTTTAAGATTTCACTTTAATTTTCAAACTTTCCATTTTCTCAATGTTTTTTCATTTTAGATTAGTTGACTTGTTTTGCATTTCACTTAGTTTTCTGGACTTTACAAATTTTATGGACATTTCACTTATATTTTCAAACTTCCCAATTTTTCAAACTTTCTTCAAGTTTTCAAACTTACCACTTTCTCAAACTTTTTATTATTTAACTTCTCTTTTATACTTTTCCAATTTCTTTGAAAAGTTGTCAACAGCTTATATAATAAAATGATTTCCTAAAGTTTTCAAATACCGTTTCACATGTTTACATTTTTGCGAACCTTCCATTTTCTCAAATGTTTTTCAAGTTTACATTTCTCAAACATATTTTGACATCACTTTAATTTTAAAATTTTTTTGATTTGTTTACATAATGAATTAACTTCCACCAAATTTTCAAATACCATTTTCAAACGTTTACAAATTTCAAATTTCCATTTTCTCAAATATTTTTCAAGTTTTGAAAACTTTTTCGATTTCTCAATCTTTTTTGACATTTCACTTAATTTCTCAAGTTTTCATAACTTTCCAATTTTCCAAACAGTTTTTATTCCAATTGATGCGGCCAAGCTAGGGCTGCAAAGAGATTAGAGTACAGAAAACATGATGGAAAAGAGAACACCGGATAAAAGATGGTCGTAGCCAATAACTAGGGTTTTATTACTGAAAAGCTAATTCCCTACATCCAAAAAAGTGTCTTTGATGTACTCCATATCAAATCTCAGCCGAAATGGAATCTGTTTACTCCTCCAATTTGGATGGTCGAAACCCACCTAAAATAAAAATAAAAATTTTGCCCTCAATTTTGACGCCCATATCGATGGAATTTCGCGGACCTGATGGAGATCAATGACAATGCTTACAATGTTGAAAACATACCCATTGACCTTGACAATTTTGCGAGAGCTTTGAAACAACTGGTCTTTTGCACGATTCTGAGAGGTTTGACGTTCCGCCGAGCTTGACTCTTACAGTCAAAATGGTCTAAGTAGGCTAAGGCCATCTCTAGGGCTGCATCATCTATCCTTTTAAAGAACTTTCTTAAAGAATACACCTTGATGATATTTAAGCCTCATTAACATTTTAGTCTCAATGACACTTTATTTTTTGAATATTTAATCTTAAGTTGTTCATTTACTATATTTTCAAAATTTTATATCAGATGGTTCTAGTGTTTGAAATATCGGCCGATAATATCGATTTATCGGTGAGTTATCAATTTTGGACCCTCGCTAGGATAATTGCAATTTATATCGGTTATCGTTTTGGGCTGTTTATCGGCGTTAAAGTGATATATCGGCCGAGTTTGTCGGTTGAAAAATCGGAATTATCGCACAAGTTATGTTTAGATTGGTTTCGGATTTTGGGCAATGGGCACATAACCAACACACTATAAACCCGACCTCATTCACCCACCCAAACACTAAAACCTCGCCTCATTCACCCAAACACTAAAACCAGACCCTATCCTTTCCTAATTAAATTAGCCCCAACGTCTCCTCTCTGTTGTTTCTCCCCCCTTTGCTGCTGTGCCTAAAACCACAAATTGACTTCGACTCCCTCGTTGTCCTTCGACCTCGACTCCTTCCTCCATTCTTTCGCCCCTTCTCTTTGCTCCCTCTTCATCTGCGCACTTATTCTCCATCGACTTCAACTTCAAGTCTTCAACCTCAAGTCTAGACTTCAAGTATGGACTTCGACATCAACATTGCTCTCCATCGACGCATCGGATGCCCTCGACTTTGACTTTGATATGTATATAATTCATTTGGTATGGTTAGATTACATTTTATTATGTATGCACGCCATCCAACATGACACTCTGATAAATACTACTTATCCCCGATATATCCCCGATATCCGCTATTCGATATGGATTTTGACTGGCCGATAAATCCCCGATAATTGATATTTAAAACCTTGGATGGTTCTTAAGTTGCATTTCACTTTAGTTTTCAAATAATTAAAGTATAATGTCAAACATCAGTTTCACCCTTCTTTCCCTATTGCATGGTTGCATACTTGGAACTTAATCTATAAATGATCTCCCAACAATTTTTCTTTCACGAATTATCTTTGACCATATTATCTAGAATAACCATTAATGTTACAGATTTAGTTGTAAACCCATGTCGATGACCGTTAAGGACTACTTGGCTCCCTTTGTGCTCTCAATCTTGTCATCAATCGCTCTCCCGTCGCTTTCAAGTTTTGTCTCCTCACCTAATTGTTACATTGGCATTATTGTCATGAATTTTTATCTTGCATAATGTCCTCTTCCATATTCCTTAGTCTATTGCATGGTTGCATACTTGGAACTTAAATCGGTAAATGATCTACCAGCAATTTTTTTTCCACGAATTATCCTTGACCATATTATCCAAAATAGCCATTCTTGTTACAGGTTGAGCCATGAACCCATGTCCAAGACCCTTAAGGACTACTTGGCTCCCTTTGTGCTCTCAATCTATTCATCAATCGCTCTCCTGTCGCCTTCAAGTTTAAGTCTCCTCGTCTAATTGTTACATTGGCATTATTGTCATGAATTTTTATCTTGCAGAATGTCCTCTTCCATATTCCTCAGCCTATGATTTTCGTTGTTGCATCACAGCTGTTTTTTCACTTTGTCCTCAATTACATTTACATGGCCTGTTCTGCGTTTGCCTGAAAAATTGTTACTCACCTTGTCTGAATACCACATTCAGGGAATTCTAATGGTTAACTTCTTTTGTACTAATTTTGTACTTTCTTGAAGTAATATTCAAACTTTTCAAGATACAAAGACTATCTTTAGCTAAATCATATTTTGAGTTGTTTTGTCTAATTTGCTTATTTCTTGTATTTTGATCTGTAGAAATATTTTTTTATGAAATTTTTATTAAATTGTTGCTTCTAAACTTTTGAACTTCTAGTACTAGCTTTCACTTTATCATATGTAACTATGTTTTATCTGGTTTCCCATGTGTTCTGAAGTGTGAAATTTCATTATTCGTGATTTTCAAGATAATTTTGCATAATCCATAAATCCTTGATCAATTTTTAGCATTTCAGTATCTCATTTATTTATACTATCTTCCGTGATGATTGTACATGGATTATCAATTGCAAAATTGTTATCATCATGCATTTTGGAAACAAGTTTTTACATACTTCCACGTAGTAAATCTATCTTAATGGTTTATAGAAAGTCTATGCACGGGCTCTTTATTTGACTTACGTTACAACCCCAAAATTTGGACCTAGATGGAACCTTGAAGCTGGACTAAAACTTCGGACATTTTCCTCCACACATGATCCATATCAAAACTTATCAAATAACCACCACCACTTATCATATGAATCAAAATTCAGTGAAAATTATTCTTCATAATCAAGGCCTATATTAATCCAATTTATACAATGGATAAAAGTTGTCCCAACTAGAAGTAGGATTCAAACTCAAAGAGAAAATCTCACTACATGATCTTTAAAAAATCAACTAAACATCGATCGACATGTTTATTTAACATTCACTTAAAAACCAACAATCTGCAATTAATCAAAGTTCAGCCATTTTTCTCAATTCTTCCCAAGAATTACGAGTCTCTCCAACTCCACCTAATCCGGAGTCTCTAAAAAAGATGAATAAACCACAATGAGTTTAATTCTTACTAACTGGATGAATCTTTACTTTATACACTAGTTTAACAAAACTAAATATATGAATCATCATAAATCAAAAGTAACATAAACATGTTTATATACAACAGAAATATCACCAACAAATTATTATACCATTTTTGATGCTATGAGTCAAAAATAATGTTTCGTAGGAATTGGAAATGTAAGCAAGCCACCTCTTAATGCAGTCAACACTTCAATACTCTGGTTGACTTGGCGAACCCCACAATTATTTAGCCTGTGGTCAGGATGGTGAGACCCAAATTTGGGAAGCACCTTGACCCAAATTTGGGACCCACAATTATTTTCCTACATATAATGGTATATTAACATGAGATGCATATGTTTAATATAAGTGAACAACAAATACTTTATACTAAAATGCAAAAGGTAAATCAATAAAGAATCTCAAACTACATATGCATCTCAACATGGTACTATATAATAAAGACATGATTGTCGTTAAAGAGATAACGATAACCCAAATACTCGTGTCTTCATAAAATACTTGTGCAAAATAATCTAAAATAACGTTGTCGTTCATGGAATAAATCCACATATAAATAAATGCATAGATTCACCACTTACAGAGTACTAATGAATATCCAAATTCTGCTTAGGATGTTACTCCGGCGCCTTTAGGAAATCCAAAAGAATAAATACAAGCAATCAGTAACTCTACTATTTATCCTATGATCACCACCTAATTAGATTAAATAATTAATTATCATACTGTAAATCCAAATAGAAGATGCAAGTACTCTATACAGCTAACACAAGGAGCATTATATCATAATATCTTCATTAAAAAGGCTTGGGATCATATTCATTAATTTCAAGACCTAAAGAAGGGTTGAGCAAGGTACTTCCTAGTCTACACATACAATCACATATGATATTGAAAACAATTGGAGAGCAATGGCAGCAAGGAATTTCTTTGAGCTGCATGCGTTTGGTTTCGTTACAGGTTCACAACAATGAGATTGCAAAGTATCTGGTCCAACTTTAGTGCATCATGCATTTGCCGCATCTTTACCATGCTGATCGGGCTATGCCAGATAATTAACATTCATCATGGTGAATCTAATTATGTGAGGATCTCTAACTCTAAAAATAAAACGAACCAAAATACCTAAAGGAACAATTAGAGGGTCAAAATGCTATAAACCGGTAGAGTTAAAACTCAGTGCAATATATCACAGGCATGAGCTGTTAGAAGTGGGACAAGGATGAGAAATACCTAGATGATGATCCAGACACTCAATGGTTCGCCGACCTTTTATTTTCTAGATAAAAAGAAATAAAAAGCGACGACAGACCTACGAGGGTATGGTTTTCTTTATTTAGTATCTAATTGCTTCTAACCCCTTTTATAAACTTGTATTTAGACTTGCTATTAGTATAAACATAAAAGCCCTCTAGCAAACTCATATTTTACAAATTAATATAGTCAACCTAATTGTTTGAATATCTACTAAATCAATTAATAATATAGACTTATTATCACTAGAAAAATTGGGCTATTACAACTTAATATGTTCTTGACTTTTTTATATGTATGAACAAGCCTACAACCTTAATTCTATTCTTTTGTCCATTGCAAATCTATTATGATTCATTTCTTTCAACCACTTTATGCCCCTTAATCTCTCCAGGAATTTTTTTTTTTCTCCAGATAGTTCACCTTAAAGACATTTCGCAATTATTTTGAAACAGTTTTAAGTTCTCAAATGATTTGCTAAATGAATTTTCACTATAATTTTGAAACTGTTTTCAAACTTTCTGTGTTCTTAAATTGTTTTTCATACATTGTCGGTTTTCAGGCTTTTGCTTTTGCAGGCTTTTCGAGCTTTTACATATCGCTTCACTTTAACATACATTTGAATTTGTGGCATTTAGTTTAATTCTCATGTTCTGTAAAAAAAGTCGTACCCTTGAAAAGTCTTCAAAAGTTAAAAGGATCTTAATGGAATTTTGGTATATAGTCAAATTTTGAAAAGTTTTCTTTTTGTTGGGATGAGGAAGAGAAATTTGAGTTTAACCTTGTTTGGGAGTTTTATTTGGAGAGTAGAGGAGGGGAAGGTGGGAAAAATTTTGGCTAAAATCCTACACCCCAAATCGGTAAAGGAGGGGAAGGGAAAATTGACAATTTCCCTTCCCTTCCCTACCATTCCTTCCCTTCCCTTAGTGAGCTCCCAAAGAGACTGTAAGTTGTGAAACTCTACTCTGGTGAAAAGTTACTGTCCAAAAATTTTAAAAACAAAAATTTTAAAGAAGTTCTCAGTTCATAGAATATCACTATCATTTTTAAGAGGTTTCCCACCTTTTTGAACACTGCTCTTAAACTTTTTTTTTGGACATTTTTGCCATTTACTAATTACTATTGTCTTGTTCTGTGAAGTATGGGACAAAGTTTCCTGCAAAAGATTACATCTTTGGTAAGTATTCTTCAGACATTTGAACTTTTCATAAAGTATTGCCTAGTAGCATCTTACTATAAGTTTGAAGATTTTGGAAATAATTTCAAACTTGTCAGGTTTTTGCATACTGTTTAGTGTATATTGTAGTTTTGGTTCCACATGTTCTGTTTAATCTATTGTCCATATTCATATTGTTCTGTCATCGCCCATTTTAGCGATAGAGCCTCGAGTCCACATGCAAGAAATCTACTTTTATACATGGATGATTTATGCCTTGCTTTAGTATAATCACCATAGAGCCCAAGTCCACATGCAACTTTTAGTATTATATCATCATGTCTGTTTCCATGGATAAATAGCATGTCTATTTCGATGTTATATGATAGAGCATCGAGTCCACATCCAACTTCTATAGATGCATAACTGCTGAATGTTACACCTTGCTTTAGTATATATCACCAAGGATAAATAGCATGTCATTTGTCATGGATAAATAGCATGTCTGTGTTAATGTTATATGATAAGGTGTCGAGTCCACATGCAACTTTTATAGATGCATGACTGCTGTATTTTACACTTTGCTCTAGTATATCACCATGGATAAATAGCATGTTCGTTTCCATGGATAAATAACATGTCTGTTTCGATGTTGTACTTCCTTTGCCTTCTTACATACATGAGTGAGTACACCTTGACATCGTCAACTTTTTACACCTTTTAAACACATGATTTGTATGCACTTTAGCCCCTTCAAACTAATTTTGAAATACTTTTAAAAGCTTTTTATTCAAATACTGCTTGATGTCATGTTACTAAATTTGAAATATTTTTTATATGTTAAGTTTTCAATTACTTTGCTTAATGGTGTTTTGTTGTATGATTGAATTATTATTATTTTTCTAGTTCTCATATTCTTTATTATTATTGTTGTTGTTGTTGCTATTATTATTATTATTAGTACTAGTAGTAGTATTTATTAACAACTACTCTGCTACTATTGACCTATTTTGTAGTTTTATGTAGCTTTTGTTTAAAAAGTCCTGGAAAGATAATTTGGAACTTTTAAACATTGTTCTCTTAATGGAGAACTGCTATTACATTTGCCCTGATGTAGTTCTCAAGTTCTTCAAACTTTTGGCTCTACCAAAATGTGTTTCTAAAGAAAATAACTAAAAGTGTTAATTTGGAAGACATTTTCTATAATGTTGAATAGATTCCAAACTTTTGAAGATAAGAAATCTAGCTTTAAAAGTCTAGATTTTTTTTTAAAAATCCTCATGGCATTAACTATAGTTGTGCGTTGTGTTTGTGTGTATTTGTTTTACATTTGATCTTTTTTTCATGGGTGCGGGTGCGGGACAGTGTAAATTTTTAAAAGTTAGTATACGGGGACACGACTATATGTATACATATTGAAATTAATAATTTATATGAGATCGATTTGGTTTTTTCATTCACGTGTTATGAAAACTAAAGTCCTTTAACATTAATATGTTTCATTTCCTAAGTAGAAACTTGCTCATATTTTAACTGGATACCTAAAGGCCTTTTAAAATTAGGCGACAGCTTCGGTCCACCAAAAAATTTTTGGTGTATCGATGGCACGCCATAAATAATTTCCATAATTATGCTCTCTATCTTTCCGATTTAGTTGGGTTAATAACTGGTTGGAGTCCACCGTCAATTCTGTAATTTACCTATGTTTTCAAGGGCAGTTATAGAAGTTATATTCCTCCTTATTCACCCCAAAATAACCCCCTATTTACCTCCCATCAACAGCATGTCGACTAGGCCACAACCATTTTTTTCGGAAACATGTCTGTCACGACCCCAATTTCCGAACCTAAAAGAAATATGGGAGCCGGACTAAACCTGTGAAAAGTCCTACAAAAATCTACATTCATCAAAAGACCACCAAAAGAAATCTCATCATTGAATTAAAACGAATAATAGATATTCTTTATAAACCAAAAGTCAATATTAGTCTAATTAACTTGAGGATAATAAATATTCCTCAACTTAAAATAAAAGTCAACCTAAAGGGAAAAATATTTCATTATTGCAAAGCTTCCAATTATCAACTACATATCAAAGACTTTATTCAACCTTCACCTAGAAGAAAAAGTAGCAATGTGCAAATTTTATTCCTTACTCCCTCCTAATAATTTAGGAACCACCAACTCTACCTAATCCCGAGTCTCTGAAAAGAATGAATATAACACAATGAGTTCACAACTTAATAAGTGGATAAATTCATACATTAAATATTGGTTTTGCAAAACTAAAATAATTTAACTTGATAAGCCAAACATTAAAATAGTAGAAAATCATAATGCAACATTTTTTTAAAATATATTCACGCAATGGAAATAAGCAGGTCACGTCTCAATGTGGTCAACACTTCGATACTCCGGTTGACATAGCAAACCCCACTATTATATAGCCCTTGGTCGAGACGGTGAGACCCAAATTCGGACATTGAGCCCTATTTAGATGACTTACTTATCCCCGACATTTACCGGTATACTGACTTGAGATGCATACATTTTAAGAAAAATGAACAAAGTTCATATAACCAAATATTTATAAAGAAATGCCAAAGACCAACCAATAGTGAAGTCAACTACATATGCATCTCAACATACTATTATATGAAAAAAACATGATTGTCGACGAGGTAAAATAAGCATAAGCTTATACCAAAATATCCATGAGCATCACAAAAGCAAACCAATCAACAAATGATATACCAGTAAATCATACAAAGGATATAATCTATCAGGAACAAATCCACGTATACTTAACATAATTTTATATGAAAAATACGCAGCGCACAATTCATAAATTCACCACTTACCACAAACACGAAAGACTATCGGAATACCAGTCACGACGCCTCCTCGAAATCACAGTTGGGATTCCTACATAATATATACAAATAACCATCAAAATTACCGTATAACCTACTACCCGAATACCTATTAAAATAATCTCAGGATATACTAACTTATCATATACCATTTAATTAACTATACTAAAACCAATCTACATACCCTACTGTACCCTATGGTCACGGTGAAACATCGTATGCATAACAATTTTTTTATCATAGAATCCATATAATCATATGCTAAGAACCAAAATATCATGCATGGAGACAAAAATAAATAAACGAATAAATGTAAGAGAGCAGCAACAAGCTTTTAGTCTGCCACGGCCATGACTTCAAACAAAATCAAGCCACAAAGATATCAAGCCATGTGCTTCTAAGTATATAAATATACCTTGATTAATATTTTTGATCTCAAAATCCAGTTGATTTTCCCTAGGATGATCGGCCCCCTCTCTCTCTGTCTACATTGCGGAGAGAAAGCGATGGGAAAAAAAATAGTAGGCATTGCAATGAGATATGTGTAGGGTAGGGTTTCTGGGTATTTAAGATGTAATTTACAAATAGAACCCTCTAATAATTGTAATTATACCTAACTTAATTATAGCTATTTTATGCATAAAGACACTAATTATAGCTATTATATGCATAAAGGCACATTTACTTTTTCATATTTATAAACTGATATAACTATAAGAAAATTAGGATTCATACATACTGAACCCCTTTAAAAAGTTTTGTCCTCAAAACTTGAACATACCCGAGTCCTCAAATAGATTAGGATATTTTTTTCTTCATCTCATCTTCGTGCTCTCAAGTAGCTTCTTCAGCTAAATGATTTTTCCATAAAACCTTCACTAGCTTAACAATCCTTGACCTTAATGCTTGCTCCTTCCGGTCCAAAATTCTAATCGGATACTCTGAATATGTCAAATCTTCCTTGATCTCAAGAGGCTCGTAATTCAACACGTGACTCGGATCAAGTATGCACTTCCTCAGTATTGATACATGGAAAACATTATGAATTTTAGCCAACTCTGGAGACAATGCAATTTTGTATGCTACAGCTCCAACTTTCTCCCAAATCTCAAAAGGTCCAATATATCTCGGACTCAACTTGCCTTTTCTTCCAAATCTCATCACTCCCTTTGTAGGTGATACTCTTAAGGAAAATATGATCTCCCACTTCAAACTCCAACTTTCTTCTTCTATTATCGGCATAGCTCTTCTGCCTGCTCTAAGCTGTACAAAGCCTCTCACGTATCTGTTGAATCTTCTCAGTCGTAATTTGCACTATCTCAGGACCGAGCAACCTCCTTTCTCCCACCCGATCCAAACAAATAGGTGATCTACATCTTCTACCATACAATGCTTCATAAGGGGACATATCAATACTAGAGTGATAGCTATTGTTATTTGCGAACTCCACCAAAGGTAAATGTTTTTCCCAGCTACCTTTCAAATCCAAAACACAAGCATGAAGCATATCCTCCAATGTCTGTATAGCCCTCTCCGATTGCGTCCGTCTGTGGATGATAAGATGTGCTAAAACCCAATTATGTTCCCAGAGCATTATTTAGACCTTGCCAAAATCTAGAACGAAACCTCGAATCTCTATCTGATACAATGGTCATCGGTATCCTGTGCAATCTCACAATCTCTTTTAACATATAATTCGCAAGCTTCTCAAGAGAATGAGTAATTTTACAAAGTAAGAAATGAGCTGATTTGGTAAGCCGATCAACAATCACCCATATAGTGTTATTACCACTCTGGCTCCTAGGAAAACCGATCACAAAATCCATTGTTACCTCCTCCCACTTCCATACAAGAATTGGAAGAGGCTGAAGTAGTCCGCCGGGCTTCCGATGTTCAATCTTGACCTGTTGACACTGAGCACTTAGACACAAATTCTGCAATATCTCGCTTCATGTCAGCCCACCAAAATGTCTCGCAAATCTCTATACATCTTTGTAGATCCGGGGTGAACTGTATACGCTGAACAATGCGCCTCTAAGACTTCTTTCTTCAACTCTGGATCATTGGGTACACATAAGCGGTTTTTGAATCTCAAGGCTCCATCATGAACTATAAAATCATGTCGAAGTCTCTGTTCCCCATCTACCTTAATTTGTACAAGAACTGGATCATCGCTTTGTGCAGCCACAAGCCTGTCAATCAAAGCAGGCTGAATTTTAAGATGAGCAAACATCACTCCAGATCCTCAAATTCGAATGTCAATATCAAGCCTTCTCAAGTCCTCCAACATATGCTTCTGATTAGTGATCAAAGTGGCAACACTAGCATTGGCCTTCCTACTCAAGGCATCGGCCACCACATTTGCCTTGTCGGGATGATAATGAATATTAAGGTCATAATCCTTCATTAGCTCCAACCATCGCCTTTGTCTCATATTTAACTCCTTAAGTGTGAAAATATATTTAAGGCTCTTATGATCTGTGTAGATGTCACAAGTGTCCCCGTACAAATAGTGCCTCCAAATCTTCAATGCAAAAATAACGGCAGCTAACTAGATGCATATGCCTCTAAATCATGTGTTGGGTAGTTCTTTTCATAAGGTTTAAGCTGTCTAGATGCATATGCCACTACTTTCCCATTTTGCATAAGAACACAACCCAGACCAATATGAGAAGCTTCACTGTATATCACAAATCCACGATCCAAAAGGAATCGTGAGTATAGGTGCGGACACCAACCGATCCTTCAACTCCTGATAGCTCTGCTCACACTTCTCTGTCCATTGAAACTTGACTCCTTTCTGAGTCAATTGAGTCAAAGGTGCTGCAATGCGAGAAAATCCCTCGATAAACCTTCTATAGTAATCAGCCAATCCAAGAAGCTTCGTATTTCGGTCACGGTGCTAGGTCTCTTCCAACCAACAATCGCCTCTATCTTTGAAGGATCCACCGACACCCTTTCTTTAGAGATAACATGCCCCAAGAATGAAACAGTCTCCAACCAGAATTCACATTTTTTCAACTTTGCATACAATTTATGCTCCAGAAATAATTGCAAAATGATTCTTAAGCGTTCTTCATGCTCCTACCGGCTCCTAGAATAGATCAATATGTCATTAATAAAAACAACCACAAACTAGTCGAGATAAGACCTGAATACGCTATTCATCAAGTTCATAAAAGCAGCTGGGGCATTTGTCAATCCGAACGGCATCACCAAAAATTCATAATGTCCATATCTTGTTCTGAATGCAATCTTCGACACATCTTCAGGCTTAATCTTGAGCTGATGATAACCAGATCGAAAGTCAATCTTGGAGAACACCTAGGCACCCTTCAATTGGTCAAATAAGTCATCAATCCGAGGTAAAGAATATTTGTTCTTCACGGTCACCCTGTTCAATTCTCGGTAATCTATGCACAACCTCATGCTTCCATCTTTCTTCTTCACAAAAAGCACAGGAGCACCCCAAGGGATACACTCGGCCCGATGAACCCCTTATCTAACAACTCCTGCAACAGAGTCTTCAACTCCCTCATCTCTGCCGGTGCCATGCGGTAAGGTGCTTTCGAGATCGGCCGTGTTCCTGGAATCAATGTGAAAAAAGCGCTTTTGGGTAGCGTTGGGGTAGATTTCAGCGGCGTCCCTCGAGCGCGGCAACTTGGCGTTAGCTTGAGGGAAAGCGCTTGAATCGCGCTTCAATACGAGTATGGAACGTAAAAATTGAGTTGGGTAAAGAAAAGGAAAACCAAAAAAAAAAGTTAAGAATCTAAACATATCCGATTTCTCATAGAATTCCTATTAGGGCACAACTTCATTTTCCATTAAGATCTGGCTCCTCTACTCTATATATATCCAAAAAATCATTTCTGCAACAAGTTCCTTGATGGAAGATCGAAGAGAAAACAGAGAGAGAATCACCATGGCGGCTTTGATTAAGTAAGTTAGTTTTTTCTTTTCTTTTTTATTTTAAGTTTTATTGTGTCCTTTATTTCATCCCTCTCTCTTTGTCTCTGTCTCTCTCTTTTTGACTTTTCAAAGACCCATCTCTTTAGTTAATGTTACTTTTGCACAAGTGCATGTGGCTTTACTATTTCCTAAGTTCAGTATAGAACTTTACCTCTTCCATAGTTTCAAGAGACACTAATTATATACTTTAAGTATTTTAGAAGTTTGAAATTTGAATGTTTAAGACTGTTGTTGACTATTAGATGTGAACAACATATGTTTTTATATTAGAGTTTGGAAAGTTAAAATTAATTCTAATTTAATGTTTTGAATTATATAAGCGTGCATATATATATTAAAAATATAAATATAGAAAACTGTGAAGCTTACGCGTCGCGCGTCGAAGCTTGTGCTTCGCTTCACAAGTGGGGTAAAACGCTTCGCCTTGCACTTCCGCTTTTTCAAACATTGCCTGGAATCAAATCAATAGCAAACTCGATCTCTCTATGAGGTGGCAGCCCTGGCAAGTCTTCAGGAAAAACCTCAGGGTATTCTCGAACAATTGGGATTCTTACCTAATATATACAAATAACCATCAAAATTACCATATAACCTAAGACCCGAATACCTATTAAAATAATCTCAGGATATACTAACTTATCATATGCCATTTAATTAACTATACTAAAATCAATCAACATACCCTACTGTACCCTATAGTCACGGTGAAACGTCATATGCATAACAATTTTTTTATCATAGAATCCATATAATCATATGCTAAGAACCAAAATATCATGCATGGAGACAAAAATAAATAAACAAATAAATGTAAGAGAGCAGCAACAAGCTTTTAGTTTGCCACGACCATGACTTCAAACAAAATCAAGCCACAAAGATATCAAGCCATGTGCTTCTAAGTATATAAATATACCTTGATTAATATTTTTAATCTCAAAATCCAATTGATTTTCCCTAGGATGATCGGCCCCTCTCACTCTCTGTCTACGTTGCGGAGAGAAAGTGACGGGAAAAAAAAAAGCCAGCGTTGCAATGAGATATGCGTGGGGTAGGGTTTCAGGGTATTTAAGATGTAATTTACAGATAGAACCCTCTAATAATTGTAATTATGCCTAACTTAATTATAGCTATTATATGCATAAAGACACACTTACCTTTTCATATTTATAAACTAATATAACTATAAGAAAATTAGGATTCTTACAATGTCGGCCTATCCTGCTATAAATTTTGTAATTTGAAAGTCTCCACTATTTCATCTATTCTTCCATCACAATTCGAGTTCTCTCCTTCGATCAATGCAACCCGTCATCCATCTATTAGCTTAGTCTTAATTTTTCCCATGTATTTTCTAGAATTTATTTCATGATAGCGATGCATACAAAGAATTTGTTGAAGGGTTCTAACAAGTCGATATGAGAAAAAGATTTAGGATTTGATTTTTTTTTTCTTTGGAAGGGCTTAATTAACAATTCAATATTTTGAAATTCAAGAAAAATAGAAGAGTTTGTCCAACGAACCTTAATGTCTTGTATCCAATTCTTAATGGTTACTTGACTTTTGGCATAATCATTTAATGTTGCAATGCTGCTGTAAAAGTGATAGAAGAGTTGGATTGAGGCAACAAGGAAGGAAGTGCGGACAGGAAGTACAGAATTACCCTTTAATTAAAAATAATAAAAAGCTATTATTGGAGCATCGGAGTAAAGCTCTTAAAATTATAATTCTGAACTAGGTATAGGCTGAAACGAACCCGATCCATGTGCAACATGTTGCAAGAAATAAACACGAAGTGTAAGATGAGTCCAAAAGTGTATGTGAAGCTGAAATTAATTTAACCAAGCTGAATATTAATTTAATCTGATTAATATCTCAAAAAATTAATTTAATGTGATTCATATCTGGATATTACTTTGCCAGCAGCCTGAGCAAGTTAATATCTGAAAAACAATTTAATCCACATTATACCTGAAAGTTTATTGAACAAAACTGATCTCCTTCACCATATGATTGTTTTGAGCATTTCATTTCGTTCAAGTCCAGATTGTTATGATTGCAATTTTAGCCATTCTCAAAGCGCTATTATCTTCTAATAACTTTGTTCTATGAACCTTTCTCAAAAAGTAATATTATAGCCTGTGTTGCCTTAAACAGTGAAAACAGCCGGAGCAGCGTGTTCATGTGAATCTGATTTATGTCCTTCAGATGATGTTGAATGAATAGCTGGTAAGTGACGGCTAGTCTTTTCTGAAGTGTCATATTTTGCCACATGATTTCAAGAAATTTTATCCAAGGACTTGGTAAGTCATCTTCGAAATGTTCGAGACATTCATTCAAGAAGATATGAAAGGTGACATAAAGATGGAGCCTGATGAATGAAATACATGGCCCTCCCATTTTCCACCTGAGCCTTTGTTGATTCTATTCTTTTAGCACCGTCCTTGTCAACATAAGTATTACTGCATAGGCATTGAAGAACCAGCAAATAATAATCATAAATTACCACCGCTTCAGTAAGAAGTAAGAACTATTTGCATGCTCCTAATGATGTCATCCACAGTTGAATTAGTTGACATTTTACTTTCAATTTGAATTCTAAGTTGTTTTTGAAATTTCTATGACTTCCATTGTGTTTCTGCAAATTAAATTTTCACGTCGCTGTTTATAATTGCTATATTTTTAGTATGCTGCTTATAGGTTTGAAATTTTAAGGATATTATTTGTAAATTTGATTATTTTAGGATGTAATTTTCATAACTTTGAGAGTGTTTTTGCAAATTCCAATCCTTTTTAGGGCTAGTTTGCATGTTTGAACTTTTCAGTGCCATTTGCTTGTTTCGAACTGTTTAGGGCGCTTTGGTAATTTTTAAATTTTCCGTTGAGCGTGGAAGAGATTGGTCAAATTTAATCCTTTTGAAGCTTGTACCAAACTCGAAAATGTTTCCCCCTACTATCTTTTCTAGGTAATAGTTATAATGTTAAAGTTTAATCCCATTTTCTTTAACCTCATACCAAACAAGAACTAATTAGGGTATTTAAGTGCTAATTGTACAACTTAAGGTATTTAAGTGTAAATGTGGTGAAACAATCGGATATTTTTAAGTGCCATTTAGCTTTTAAAAATTTTTTAAAAAAGATTCATGAGCACAATTTACTCAAGATATTGATCTTTTAATGCTACAAAATGATTTGTGGTATTGAGACAATGATACCGTAATCATTCCAACTCGATACCAGTTACTTCTAAAAGGTTTATTATGGACTTTGGTTTGATTCACATCTCAACTTTCTAAGCAGATGTAGCTAATCATGGCATTCGATCAACGAAATGTATAAGAAATAAAGCTGAAATAAATAAAAAGTATTAAATGTTTCACACAAGTCTGGTAAAAAATATAAAATAACACATCATTTAACTAACATAATATATCTTGAAATAGTTCGATCTAATTTGTAACACTTGTCGTCTCCATCTCCTATTCTTGGTAAAGTGCATTTAATGTGAGACACGATCCTCATCTTTTTATCTCAAAACCAAGTTGTGTGTTGATATGCTCCCCCTTTTCACATCTGACCATGTACATCTTCATCCATGTAACAGCATTTCCCATATTCGAACGATTAAAAAAGTTCACCAACTTTTTCAAATAATAGTTTCATCAACCTCATTTCTTGCAAACTTCTGCTAACCCATTTGAAGATTCCCAATGACTTCCAAAGCTTGGTGTATTGAATCCTGGCACTGGGTGTTGGTGGTGTTGATTAGTGAACCTTAGGATCTCGTCCCATTGCTCTTGTGGCCAAAGCCAGTTCACAATCACTCTGTCCTTTTGATCGTCCCACGGTGAGACACGATCCTCATCTCCTTCATTATCCGTGTCCACCCACCAGCTGAAGCCTCATCTTCAACCCTTACTTACTGGCCCTTGTGAGACCCGATCCTCGTCTTCTACCCGTCAAGGAGAAAATATGGATCGCTACTTCTTAGAACTACAGATCAATCAACCAAAAATTTAGATCATTATATATTTTTAAAATACATTGGTTCTTTCATGTGAAAATGCACATGAAATGAACGGTGAAAAAAAATTCAGATTTTGATCTAGATTTTAGATTTTCTTTCGTATAAACTAAACGGTAAATATTAATACTCGTATCAATGAATCCTACGAACACCAAAGGCTGCAGACTAAATAATACACAGCGACATGCATTTATCTATGAACGGCGTATTTCAGCATAATGTAAATTTTTCATCAAATAATAATTTCATCAACCGAGTTGGAAAAACAAATATAAAGTTGCTGTTTATGATGAATGAACAATACGCAAAATTATAGAAATGATAGAAGGTTCCAAAACTATAACAAAAAGATCAATTAATTAAATAAGGTGCTAGAGAAATGTAGAAGTTTACTACAGGAGAATACTAGTAAATATTATCGAAATTTAAAATAAGGAGGGAATGGAAATTTTTAATAAATTAAGCACTTACCCAAAATTTTGGCCCAACGGCCTGCTCCAGCCAATGCATATGGTTGGAAAATGTGGCTTTGAGATCTCCTCGGTTGAACCCCAGAGGCCACTGTTGTCTTTGAGCCTCCACAATATTTTCCTTTTAAGTTTTTCTTCATGGAGTCGCCATGGCAGAGGAGATGAAGCTTCTTCAAGGATTGGGATGGTGAGGGATAGTTGTTTTAGTTTAGCACGCCAAATGGTTGGCATTGTGTTGTGAAGAGAATGCCTTTGATCAAGCGCCTCTTTAATTTATAGAACCCCAAATTCACAATCTAACTGCATGTCACGGGTACAGTGAATGTAGTGAAGGTGGGAGGATGAATCTTCTACTGAATATTAAGAAATATTGTGCATAAAAATTTGCCATATAAACAGATTGTATTCAATGAATGATCATACGGTGAGGTGAATGGCGATTGTATTCACGAATTTGTTGTACAAGCAATCATGGTTCGATGCATACAATTTTAATATATCCAGCTGCAGTTTGATGCTTCACATATACGAAGATTTTGTCCAACTTATGTCAAGGGAGAAAGAATTCTACAATGTATATCCTTGCATCATTCAGAATTTGGATGTGACTTTCGAAGAAACATTCAAGTAGGAACAAGTGAAAATAGTGGGCCTTCTTCACTCCAAACCGAGTATATCTGATGAATCTGGGCCAAGCCCAACCATTTACTGCATTGTCGTATATCTAGGAGTTTTGGTGCCTTAAATTTGGGCCGGATACCTGGGCATAATATTAAGCCAACCAATAATATTAAAGGCCATGGATGTTATGGTGGCATTGCTCAAATCCATGACGAAGATTCAAACCTTTTTGAGGGAAGAAGATTAAACTTGTAAATTGGTAACTGAACATTCTACCCTATTGTACATATAGCTTGACTTAATACATTCTAGTCATCTGACCCGAGCCTAGCAAATTAAAACTCACATTTCAACAAATAAAATAGGACTGGATCCAAAAGCACAACTAGGTTCTAGGGGAGGCAACTTTTATGAACGATGGATTTCTCAATCTTTTTATATTCGTTCTATGTATCGGTCGTTCTATCTATGTACTACAATTTGGATCAACAATAATCTTGGATTTTGCAATATATTGTTAAGGAAAAATACATAAGCAACTCTGTTTACCTTGATATATTGATTCATGTTTCTCTCTTTTATGCAGTGTTTGGTTTGAACGGAAATGAAAGAAAAGAAAAGGCAAGGAAAATAAAAAGAAAGTAAAATAGGATTTCTTTTTTCTATGTTTGGTTAGAAAGAAAGATGTAAAAGGATTTAAAGGTAAATGATAAACACACAATACCTCTTGTGCGCTTGTTCAATAAAAGTTATATAGAAAATATAATTTTATGCAATAGTCCATATTAATTCATTCATATTGTAATTATTTCCCTAGTTTTAAGT